>JAFMSR010000006.1:42083787-42498787 GCA_022818135.1 Saxidomus purpurata
GTTGATAACAGACCAAAGGCTATATCAATTATTGCTGGAAAAGCTGAGTACGACAGCATATTTCTGAAAACGTCAGCCATGTTAATTTATTAAGCAAAGGTGTGCTACAGGCAAGTATTTACGTTTAATCAGTCTTGCGACTCTTGCTTGTATGTATGTATGTATGAATATAAAAGTTTTATCGTTGGTAACGGGTAATCCATATGACCACCGGGCCCAGAAGAGATTAGTTATTCTAGGTTTCGTGGGATAGTGCAAAATACAGAACGCGTCCAGTTCCAGAGGACATAGTATATAATCACCTTAATAGAACAACAATAGCACATAGATGATAAAGTGAACGCATTGTAGAACATAATGTTCATGTACTCAGTGATTCGTTTAAGATGAGGCAATTTTGAAATTGATTTTGGAGCATACTTTGGAAAGCTGTACATTCCAAGACAAAGTATCATCTACATAAATACCAAGCACCTTATGAACAACAAGGTTTTGCAAATGTGTATTATTAATTGTCAACTTTAAATGTAAATCTTTATTAGTTCTCTGCTTACTACCGGTCGTTAAAATCATACATTTTGTTTTTGTATGATGTATTGACATGTTGTTTAAATGGCATCACTTTATTATGTCGTCACAGTCAAATTTCTTTGAAGTTTACACTGTAAAATTTGAATATCGCGATCTGATTCATGAAGAGTAGAGTCGTCAGCATATAAATCAAAATTCCCTGGTAATGTTTCAAAACCAATGTCACTTATGTGTAATAAAAATAATAACGGTCCAAGTATAGAGCCCTGTTGAACCCCAGGAGTAACTTGCAGTGCGTTTGAATTTAATAATCTGACTCCTGTCAAACAGATAAGATGTAAAAAAATAATTAATGGTGTTCGGAGAAAATTGGTATAACTGGAGTTTGTGTAAAAAGAATTTTATGATCTACCAAGTCGAATGCAAACTTCACTTTGCTTTGTAATTTTTTCAAGTCACGTCAAAGGCCGAATATTCTCTTGTTTTGTCGTAAACATAATTGTCTAAAGATGATTAAAGTGTCATTCTGCGCAGTTATTATTCTTCCAGTAATAAGTATGATATGTGATATACATGTCTATTTATCTACCAATCGTGTGTCGACAATCCCACGGTACCTCCGAAATCAAACTATTATCATCATTTATAGATAAATTGACGATAATTCGATGACTTACCATTTTCCCTAATTGTTTACAGGATACGCGTTATAAACATATTAACTGACATTGTTAACACATACTGATAACGTACAAACATTACTGGCATGATACTGTTGCGTTTGAATTGGCAGAAAAGTGACATTTACAATGCTGATCGATACATAAATCAACAGTTATCGATAAAAACGGCGATTAAGTATAGACAAAATTACCTTGTGACTGAATGGTCGGCTTGGAATTTAGCTGTCACAGAATTAGATGTATTCAATTTAGTCGCAGACTTAAACGTAGGCTTGTTGTCTTCCGTTTGAAAATATTACTTAAGATTTATATTTTATAAAAGATAAACAATTAATGCAGCTTGATATTCCTATTTTTGTTTCACAGGTTTTCCTCTTTTTGTTTCACAGGTTTTCCTCTTTTTGTTTCACAGGTTTTCCTCTTTTTACTCAATCACGATTCATTCCTCATACATGTGTATGTGCTGCAAGTCAGGATTTTTTTATAAGTGCATAGAAACATTCTTAAGAAAGTATAAAAGTATGTTAAAAAAACAATGCAAATCATTATTTCAAATTTATTACAGTGAAAATATTTGGAAAGTAAATGTTTTAAAACATATCATAAGTCATTTAAAATAGTTTTGACCAAGCTATCGAAATATTAACTTGCGTTGATTTGTATTATTTTGTGTGGTGTGTGTTGGGGTGGGGGTGGGGGAAGGGGGGCATATGCTGCTTAGAATATATCACAGTATTGACAGTAAACATTTCTAAAATTCTCTTTTTTCAAAGGTTAAACATGTTCATACCATACCGATGTCAACTTACTGTATGCATTAATGCATAATAGTATAATCTGTACTGTTTATTATAATAGTAAAAGCTCTTTCATCACAACATTGCTTTATGATTTTGCGGTACATTTTAGACTATATTAATTTAAGGGCCTTGTAAGGTAACTTACAACCGTAAAAATATGTGAAACCAAGCGATTACTGATATAATCTGTCATAAATTGAATTCAAAACAGATTTTATATTCTCTTTTTTGGGACTTGTGCATTTTTACATACATTTTCATAAGATATTTTTCGATAGTAATCAGACGTAAAATGTCCATTGATCTCAATTTTCCACGAGCACCTGTGCCATTTATTTTTTAAAATCGGAAATTAGAATGGTTCAGTGAGGCTGTCCGGGATTTTAATACCGTTTTCTTTGAAGTAGTAAACCCGACCGTTTTACCTCTTCAGATTCAGTAGACGCTTTTATGCCTCCTGTCAGATTATGTCGTACTTGACTGGAACAATATGGACGAAGCCCTCTTCGCCTTTTGGACCGAGTTTCACCCAAAAATCGACAAGTTTTTGAACAAAAGTTTCTAAAACCTGAATCAAGAGACAGAATAAGGGTTTTAGAGCGTGTTTGCTGTACCGGAAGTAGTATTTGTTCATCCTGTAAAGCGAAGATGAGCGTCCATTTTACGTTGATTTTTCACTACGGCTGATGAATATAATGATTTTATTCTACGAAAATATTTCGTGTTTTAAATGCAGAAAATTGATTTCACTTTCCAGTGAGTATGAATGAAAGCCTAATATTAAAATGAGATTATATTGTGTGGCTACATTTCCCGAGCAATTGGTTTCTGTACATATCGTCTGCGGATGTTTTTGAATATTTCTTGTTTGAAATAATCGCTTTAAGTTTTGTTACAATGAGCCATTTTCGGTCCAACAGCCGACTTCTACAACCAACAGGTTGATGGAATGTTTTGTGCATTAAAATGTTGTTAGTCAAAATTAAACCGGTATATGCAATACCTCAAGCACGAGTTATAACACAGATGTTATGTCTAAGATATCTACGTTTTGAAAAATTAACTTTAAAACTTAACATCCTCTTATTATTATCAGTAGACGTCAAGGGATTGATATCTGCGTCTCTATGTTTTAGTTTAAACATATTTATTCGTCTGTACAACGTAGAAAGTCAGCATAATGCATTAAAACAAAGACTTTTTATTAAGCTTTGTCATGTGATGCACAGTACCCCGTTGAACAAACTGGAAAAAAATCATGAAGTCGAATTTTACAGCTCCTAGGTCTCATACTAAGCGGGCAAATAGGTCTTAGTTAGGTCAGCAGTATACTTTTTCTGCCCTGACATGTACGTTTTTTAGTCTTAATCTTAAGTAGCAGTTTAAAATGGATAAATATGTATGGACTGTATGATTTATTGAGCAACATGTTTGACTTTTTCCTTTTTTCTGTCATTTTTATTCATATTCATCAAGTCACATTTTTTCTAACAGTGTCGTTTAACCTCTAATTTTACACCCCATAAAACTTTTGAAAAACTAGACCTGTGCATTAATAATTGATGCCTGATTTTAAGGCTTAAGGACTGTAACATATATTTAAACCAATTAAGTGAAATGTTTAGCACCAAAAGTATCTCTTAGTGCCCTCTCTCATGACACAGGTCTTTGATTTGAGTCAACCTGGGTCTTTTTGTAGAATACATCATTGTCAAACTACAAAATATATAATAACATGTTATCAAACACGGGGTTATTATTTTTTATTGTGATCTATACCCTCGACTCGAACCTTTGACATGTTTAGCCACACTCCTAAAGTTATAGTAGATTTTTATCTAGATTCAACGTCACACCATTTTTTTCGTAAAGAGGTATTTTTTACCCAACGTTTGTAATTTAAGGCATACGATCCTCTTGTAAAAAGTTTCACTCAAATTTCTAGCATTGCGGAAAATATGACTAGACATAGTCAAGTGTGTCGTGGGCGTTGGGTATACAGCGTGTGCACGTTATCATTTTTATTCATTTTTTTTTCATTTTTGTTATATCGTATTCATATCTATAGCTTGTTAACGACAAATGTACCAGATCTTATCATAATAAAGGTAAACAATGCGCTAATATTTAGGCTGCAAACAACCTTTCCATTGAATAAAACAATTGCCTCAAAACCATGTCATTTTAGAGCCGACCATGTCTACATATATTATTACACTCACGCAGAATTCTATTTTTATCACTTCAACAAAAAGATACAGCTTCGTTCGAAATGGGTAGGTACGGATATTTTTTCAACGTGTGCATATTTCTGTTACATTGTTTTTCCTGTGTGCACATCATCATAAGAAAGAATGGATATATTTTAACAAAAACGGTTTCAGAAACGAAAATTAAGCCGCATTCTCTAGTGTTAAAAGCTCTAAAAAGAAAAATATGTTCATTTTACAAGCTAATTGCTAGTGACATGCGGCGTCAAAACGGGTGCTTCACGTGTATACACATAATTATTTCTGCGCCAAGTCGCTTCCTATGTCCCATAGATGAAAAATTCGTACACAAATCGACATTGACATCCTGTGTACCAACAAACGGTATCGTTTTCAAGCCGACGGCACATCGGCGGACCTTATCTTCTAATTACACGCTTTAAAGGCGCTAAGTAGTGTCTAGGGGTCCGAAGCAGCCCGCCAAGAGCATAAAAACTCTTAAATACCATCTCGATGCAACTTGAAACCGCGGCGCTAAACGCTGCAATCGTATTCAACTAATTTGATTTCTATTTTCATTAAATTGTTGAAAAAGAGTATTAAATGTACTTGTAGTGGTTTTAAATGACTCTTTAGAGTGTTGGCGAAGAGACAATTGTATAGTTGAAACGCGATATATCATTTGTAGTACTCCGATAGATCCTTTTCGTTTTGACGCATTCCTTTCGAACAATTAGTTAAATACGTGAAACTTGTGCTGTCAAAAAAGTATAGTAATTATATTTACACTAGCCTCAAAATACAAATATATTGATTAAAATTTGATAGTTTTCTTGTACACTGGTAAGTTTACAGCTCATTCAGAAGATTTCTGGCTATTTATAGTTTACAGCGCGTTTTTGTGCTGTGTTTTACTACCTTGCATGTTGACTGATATCCAAAAACTGGTAAAGTTTGAAACTTTCAGAAAACCAGCATAAACTTTCGTTGTTATTGTATGAGTTTAACGCCCTTTTCAATCGTATTTCGTTTATTTTTACCGGCGGGGATGGGTGGTTCGGGGATCCGGGGGGAGGGGGGAGATTTTTTTACCTAACCATCATTCCTTGGAAGAACCAGGATTCTTCTCTTTCGTAAGAAACTGTCAACTTCCTTACATAACGAAATATGACCAGTAGCAAAGCTCGAAGCCATGACTTTCAAATATATTCCTTAAATTGTGTTATGTATTGCAAAACTTTGTGAAAAAAATATACAAAACTTTCCCATTTTTGAGGTACTGATACATCAATGATGTTGCGCCCAAGGAATCATTGATTTCCATAAAAGATATACAAATATAAAACTGTTTACCAGCATAACGTTTTAACTTGAAGGTATAACACACGAGAAATAGCTTTAGAGAAGATACTAGCAGACAGAGCTGATGAAATCATATTCACATAGTTGTACATATAATGAAGAATTTTGACTAGGGATACCTTATACAGTAAACTCCGTATATAACGACACCGGGTATAGCGAAATTTTGGATATAAGGAACATATTTTCTTGGCCCGATTTATCTCTTATGCATTAACAACTGATGATTTTATTCAGACTCAGTTGTCACCGACACGGAAAGGGTAAACGTCGGTAGTGCTTTACAAACAACATGGCCGATTTTATTCACTCAGAAATTAATGTCTTCTATTTTTAGAAATTAATGTTTTCCATTTTACATCCTTATTTTCGCCGTTACAAATGTCTCACTTGCAATAAATCACTAAAATTCTTAAATTTTCACAGGTTCTTAAACTTGTATAATTAATTTTTGAAATTCCGCTACCTTGCTTTAAGTTCCTAATCAAAGCACACTGTTAATGCTGTACACCTTTGAAGACGAGCCGTTCAAACGTTACTAAGGCAGAGTTATTGCCGCTACTAGATCGGGCGACGAAAACATTAGCCAATTCAGACCCAGGGTTTATTACCCGGACAGAAAGTGATGCGAGAAAATTTTAAAGTGTCCGTAATAGCTTTAATAGACACAGATTATCATATCAACAATGCGGAAATTTATGACGCCCATTTTTTGATTATCTGGTTCAAAATTAAAGGAAGACAATAATGTCTGGAGCCGGGAGGTGAAATTCCTTCTTCGCAAGGAAATAAGACTCGTCGCAACTCTCCAAGGAAGGGAGGTGTAAAATCCCAGGTGACGAAAGTCTAATTAAATCATTCAGAAGTCAACGTGACCAGGTGTTAATGAACTGCCGGCATTGTTATTGTTTCTAGATTAAACCGGCGGAAGATATAAATAATAGGTCAAGTTATAAAAGTCAAAGAACGTCGTCTAAATACTTCGCAAGTGGGCGCAGTCTGTCAAAAACTTTTCATACATATTTGTTGTGGGTTCGAGCCCCACTGGGGTCAAGAACGTACCTCCTCATATGACACCAGTACTGGTTTTTCCAGGAAGCAGACTCGAGAGTGACTCGATAAGCTGCAAGTTTTCTTCACAATCGAGCTAAAATAAATCAGTATAAACTTATACGGTCAAACCAAAGGTTTGATTGTATAAGGTGTATTTAATATATAAAATACTATTTGGGATACGTTGATATTGGCTGTTTAAGACAGGTCGCAGCTTTATTGAGGTGACTGCTTATACAGGTTCTACTGTATCTGAAAATGTGTTTAGCCCGCTTACTCATTGATCTTGCACAGGAGCTGACGTCTTTCATATTTTGCTCTACCGGAGCCCTATAACAACTGTTGGCCAAGCCATCTCTGCGTGTATGAAACTAGACGGAGTAACTTAGCTTATACATATGTATAGACAGTTTCATGTCCAATATTTTTTTTAGAAAATTTCAATTCTTCTAAAATGCAACTCACAGCTGGTTTAAATAGATAAAATAATGGAACAAGTAAATAAATATACATGATGGCTGAATGAGAAATAAATAAATTAATTAATGATAAATGAATATATATTCTAAATGAATCAATATATAAAACTGTAACGAGTTCAATCATGTCTGAAGGTTCGTTGTAGCGTGAAATTTAGACTGGCATTTGGAGATGTTCACGCTGTGTCGTTAACTTCCGATCAAATCGATGAACAGCACGCGCGTGAGAGCGTCGCAAATTCTGAAAAGGAAGTTGCGAACTCGAGTAAAAGACGTGGAAACTATGACATTACCGTCCCGTCGAGGGTGAAATGACGGGGAAAATCGACACAAAAATGCTCTTAGAATACTCTTTTATAGCAAGATGTAACTCAGTGTGACTGGCTGTGATTCCCATAGCTTTACAAAAGTTTGGTGAAATGTAAACAAGGTTTTGCCATTAAAACGAAAGTGAAAAAATGTTATACTATTACAGTACCTTTGTAATCTTTTCGAAAACAGAATAAGCGAACCATGTGTCAATTAATGGATTGGTATACCAAGAAAATGTAATAAGCAGAAAAAGTGGTTTCCTTGGAATAAAACATGTCGACCAGGGTCGATCGACTGATGAATTTTCTCTTCGTTTTAGTGCTTCTACGAATTGCATATAAGCAATATACATGTATCACATGTACTTTTGTAAATAAGTAGTAAAATGTAAGATAACTCATTAAAGTAGCAATTCTTACAAATCTTCCAAAGTTCTGCAAAAATAATGGCATTTGATTTTATAAGGTTTCATTATCATGTCGAATTTTGATGTGAATACATCCATTTTTTAAAGTTTGGACAACGTGTAGGAAAAACAATTCAAGTTCAAGTAACGGTAGCTCTACACAAAAAATATACGGTACTAAATAGTATCTTGTAATTCTGTAAAAATGGCAATAAACTGCACTTATGCAGTTGACACATTTCACTATATGCATGTATATGATGAGATTGCACTACAGTCGAAAAAAAAACTATTCAAATTGATTTAAAATGGATTTTCTATTTTTGGAAAAAATATATTCAAAATTAACTGAAATATATCATAAAATTCTATCTACACATAGACGCCGTAAATTAATTTACGGTAATGTACGGAATGATAATAAGTACCGGACAAATATTAATGCAAAATGCATATAACTAATGTATTACATCTACGCTTCAATGGCGATAAGATCTGGCAAGCTCTGAAATTTCTTGGCGTCGTTGGCAACACATGAAAATCCTAAAATGTGTATAAAAAGTTACAGCAGTTATTTCTAAATTTTATAAAAAGCCTTTGAAGTCAAACTTTATGTCGATTTTCAAATTTTCTAGCATAGAAACGTTTACCTTTTTCGTTTAACATCCGACTATAGGCGTGTTCGCGGACCAAAAGCCTGGCCGCTTACAACAGTGAGAAAATAAGCAAGCTCTTTGTATCTTGATTTTAAGTTAACAACGTAAAAATGATGAAAGTAGTCAATTTGCATTTATTTCGTCTATCAAAAAGAAAAATATGCATGACTCACATCGGACACAGTTTTATTCGGAAAATAAAAGTTAACGACAAATCTAGATAAAAGGCGTATTTCCCTAACATGCTACCTGTACGTAATATTATGTTGAAAGTATACTAGAAATAATTATACGCTGGACTTTGCAAGAAAAGACTAAAACGATTGAGAATAAATTGCTCATTTCATTGCCCCAACATAGGACATAGATGCGATTGCAAATAGGAAAAGAATGCAATGCAGAATTGCTTCAAAGGTACATTTATGGTATCCGGGAGTTTTTAATCATTTACCATACATACACTTAATTTTCAAGGTTTAAATAAATTATACATTACCTTTTACCTTTCTTCTGCTATACATAGTATGTAAACTTTTATAAGAGTATAATATATCTCTAGCAGAAATTAGCTGAAACTGCTTGGCACACCTTTTGTATAGTTTAGAAAACGCAGTTATAGATTATAAGATTCGCCCGCAAATTTGAAACAAAACATATCCATGTACATTGTACAGTATTTAGGAATCTAAAATTCACACCAGTGTTACAATTTCTGTTCGTAATATGTAAGGTGTCAAAAATATAAACACCATCTACAAGGACCAGGAATCTAACTCTTAATTGCCGGTGCTCATGTGTTGGTTTCTCCAATTACAGCCAACCTACCTTTTCAGTTATACAAATTACAACTTTCATTGACTGCGTCGAGAAACTCTGTTTCAAAATTTTGATCGTTTAATGGGATTTAACGTATTTAAACTTACAATTACCATATACACGTTGTCATAGAACACTTTCTGATTGTCGCAAAAGAGTGAAGAAATCGCGTAACTAAGAAGGGTCGTTTTCTCCTACAGAAACAACGAAGCGGTTCAAAACCTGGGGCTAATATGAACACAAAGGTATTTATTAGCTGTTCACGATGTATTTAGTTTTACAGAGTTAATTATATGTTTTGTTCATCTTTTTCACAACTCCTAAGAACGCTTGTTTTCACTCATTGTCAGTGCGAAGACACAAAGCGGCTGTTTTCTATGTAAACACCGGTTTCCGATTTCCAGAGTCACGTGATGTGGAAAGTAAACAATGATACCAATTCAAGACTTCCCGGCCCTCAGGGGAAGCAAGTGGAATGTTCTTTCATTTGCATTTTGTTCAGATGAACCCAGTTCAAGTTAATGGCGGAAAGAAAGAACTGGGACAATGGCGTGCATCTTGTCATATTTGCGGCAAGGAAGTTTTTCAGTTCGTTTGTTTAAAAAAAAGACGCAGTTGTCGCGAAACTGCAACCAAAAACGCTAGTCTGAAGGTATAAATGTTACAGATCTTTAAATTAAGAGTTGACAAAGATTTTTTTTATATATAGCCGTGACTAGGTTTTGTTGTTGTTTTTGTTGCTGCTGCTGCTAATGCTGCTAACAACATGTGCTAATTTCTTAATTGATTTGTTTGCCTGCAACAAGTTAATAAATGGCAATATGTAAAGAAGTCGGAACTTTGCAGTTTACCTAATACCACAGTACATAAAAAGTCGTGTAATTGATACAATTAAATACAAATTATACCATACAATTATACGTGTGTACCCAGGAGTATGCAGAAGTCATGCAGTACTATATTAGAAAATATTTCTTGACTTATTATAACTAATATTTATTTTTCAATTCATTTTTACTTTCGTTATCATAAAGGAATTATCACAGATTCCGTCTTTATATTTTCAATTTGGCATACATATATAAGGAGTGTAGATTGCTCTTTCGGAGAGCCGCTATAAAAATTGTAATAATTTTGTTTCTGTTTGGAATTGATGAATTTTATTTTTACGATAAGGCCATAATTGCATACATTCATAATGTCAAGGTATACAGTACATTTCCAATCAGAAATACCATTTAGGACGAATATTTAGTAGTATCAAAAATGAATCTATTTTTCCAATCGTTTCGAGCGATTGACGTGAACAGTTTCTCGGTCAAATTTTCAATTCACAGACAGACGAAACACATAGTACATTTGCAAAGTCTCAAATCACTTCGACATTAAATAGCCTTCGCGATTTTTCGAAATCAGGCCTGGTTTATGCAAAAATATGGAAAAAAATCAACCACTTATCTGAAAAATGAGCGAAACTTGTGCGCATTTGGAGTGCCGGAAGTTGCTGACTCTATCTTTACCGGATCGCAACTTGGACTCTGCATGCGAGTTAAACGGGCGCGTATATCAGGGGCATAACCCAATAAACAGTAGCGTAAGTTAAAGAGCTTTTTCAATCTTTAGGTAGCTCGTTGCATGATAAAATGATGCATCTGCAAGTATCGTTTTTATACTTGTAGTATTACTCAAGATTTGTGTTGGTGTAGCAAATACGGGCAGTGAGGACGATCATAGAAAATGACAATTGGACAGAAAAAAGTAGCTTTAACCATCTAGGAGGTATAAATTCTTCTGTATTGATCAGATATAAATTTTGTAGTTTTTTTTGTCATATGAATATTAGAAGAAACGTGATTCCATTTAGTTTTTCAATGTTACGGCGAGTGCTTAAAAGGCATAAAAGTCCTAGTCAGAGGTTTCCATACAAATAACATGTCGAGTCAAGTAAAGGGGTAAGTTTAGACCCTTTCCAAAGGTCTAATCTTTGGTTCTACCACAGGCTATATCTTACTGTACTATACTAATATGAGCATCCGCCGTAAGATATAGTGCATGTACATAACCCTACAGTATATAAGATTAAGCCTGTGGGTTTTACTTTGTCTTTATTTTATCATCTTCTGGTGCTGAAATCAAATACTAAATGTAGTTGCATTCCGTGGAAACCTTGGTGACGTATATTTACCTAACTGATCACGCTCTAAAGTTTCTTTATTGAGGTATCACTTCTGTTACTTGTATTTATTAACGATATTTATTTTGATCTTTTTATATTTTAATCGTTATCTTATTTGTATGCATTGAGAATATCGCATAGTGTCTACCACTCGACTGGTGTTTGCATTGGTCTGAAGGAAAACACTTGAAATAAGATACAAACCATTTTACTTGTCCGAGTGGGTATTGTAGCCCCATACTTTGGACAAGATACCACGTCTCTGATCTTCCACCATCAAACGACAATTCATCATCCGGGTTGACAGACGCACATTGGGAGGGTCCCAAATAAAAGCTGTGCTTGATTTTAAGTGAAGGGATAAAGCGCGCTCGATTAGTTAAAGATTGAGTGGCGCTGAGTGCCGATGCTCCACACATTTCGGAATTCTCATGAAATATTGGAAGCTGGTGTCGAGTGGCCCTTTATGGGCTTTACATAATTTAATTTTATTCTTTTGTTCTCATTTTTACAAGAATTGCACGTGCGAGCTAGTCCCAGCCTTTGGTAACCGCGATGAAGAATATAAATAGTCCATCGTTCCTTTTCTAATATTTCACGTTATAAGAGAGAGTTTTTTTTTCGATTAAGGCACTCATGATAATTATTTTGGCTATCAGCTATTTGTCGCAACTATAAATCTCTATTCCAAGTCTAGAGTCTTTTGCGGAATGAAAAATCAGAGGAGCTTTCCCTTGATCGTTGTGTCCCATCAAATACTGAGCCAATGCATGGCCAATGCTCTCCTTCAAAACATAGTTACTGTTGTCCTTTCAATTCACACACGATTGCTTTTCACATTCGAGATTGCTTTTGTTTTTGTTTTGTTGTTTATATTAATTTATTTTAGCTCGATTGTGAAGAAAGCTTATAGCTTATCGAGTCACTCTCGAGTCCGTTTCCTTGAAAAATCAGTACTGGTGTCAGAGGAGGAGGTACGGTCGTGACCCGAGTTGGAGCTCGAACCCGCAACCTCCGGGATGAGTGGCAGACACCTTAACCTCTACATCACCGCTAGTAGTTACTGGATTGCGTTGTACCAATGGGGAAAACATATATATATATATTGAACTTCATATGGAAGAGAGGCACTGTTGAACCGTATATGTCCCGGAACGTATATATCACACGAAAAAAAATTCGACCGCTTATGTCACACGTGTGATATATTCGGTCGAAAATAGTCTTCGCGTGAAACGTATATGGCACATAATATGAGATGTATACGTTTGACTTCGAATTTTATAGGAACACGAAAACGAATATCTCACATGCAGAAAAAGGCAAATAAAAACGAAATTTTCAACGAATACGTCACATTTTGATCAATTTGAAAGAAAAAAACATATTTAAAACAATCAAATATGGTTGATTAAGTTATGCCGCATAGATTCTGCTTAACACAACCAAGTCGATCCGATCGGTCCCAACACATTGTATGGGAACTAGACATTCCCACTCGAAGGTGTGGTCTGTATTATGTCTTTAATTTGTATAAATAATAATTGGTCAAATTTCGATCAGGTGTTCTTGAAAGTTATCGATTGCGTTCGTGTGGCCCTTGAGTGGTGATTATTAACAGGAAATTATCTCAGAACAGCATTGATTATAAAACATCACTATACATTTTTTCTGTATAACACAATACATTTATCATGGCACAGATTAAACACAGATCAAACTTGATATATTTGATGGCCGGTGAAACAATGTAAAGTAACCGTAAGATGGTAATGACCCTCGATCATTTTTGTCGAGCCCACTTGCGGTGAGCTCGACATAGTCGCCGCTTTTGGCAGTCGGTGTATGTGCATCCGTGCGTCTGTGAGCCCGTGCGTCCGTCCAGGACCATAACTTTGACATGCAAGGAGCAATCGTGTTTATATTTGGCATAAATGTTAACCTCAATGAGAAGGAGTGTCATTTGTCGAATTAAGAATGACTTTGTCCGGAGCATTTCTTCTATATACTTGAAGGGATATTGATGTAACAATGCATAAATGTTTACCTTAATGAGACGAAGAGTCATACAGATGAACAAATCCCTATGTCTACGGTCAAGGTCACAGTTTGAGGTTAAAGGTCAAATTGAAGAATGATATTTTGTACTGAAGGATGTACTGAAGGATTTTCATACCATTATAAGACAGGGTGTATTGTGCAAGAACCAGGTCCCTAGGTCTAAGGTCAAGGTCACACTCAGAGGTTAAAGGTCAAACACAGGATTGAAAATTGTGAATAAACAATAGCATCTCTTTTTATTTCCCTGCAGCTACAATATCCTTTGTGTAACATTTAGTTTCTTCGATTCAAATCCACCTAAAATCAGTCATAGTTCCTGGGGGGTCACTATTCTTAAAAAAAAATAATGACCGGGGTTATTATTATATGGGGTTCCTAAACATTGTTACAACGGCTCCGGCAAACGGCCCAGGGACGGGTGCCTTGCCACCCACTTCCTACAAAAGTATAATTAGTAGTTTTATACAATAAAGTATCACAAATAAGTTTCGGTGCAAACTGTCAAAAATGACCAGAATGAATATATCAAACGTGTGAAAGATTCGACCGAATATATCACGCGTGTGAAAAATTCGACCGAATATATCACGCGTGTGAAAAATTCGACCGAATATATCACGCATGTGAAAAATTCGACCGAATATATCACACGTGTGAAAAAGACATATACGTTCGGTGTAAACTGTCAAAAATGACCAAACGAATATGTCACATTAAACACGTGTTATATTTACGGTCGAATATATCACACACGTGTGATATATACGTTCCGGGACATATACGGTTCAACAGGCACTATTAAAAAGATGCAAATTGGATTTACTGATAGAGTGATCGGGTGGTAAGATTATATCAGCCGTTTTCGAAAAGTGGCAACCGTGATAAAAATGTTATATTCTGTTCTCGATGAAATTCATAACAAACTATATAACTTTAAGCTAAATTTAGACAATTTAACAAACTGTAACAAAACACCTGCTCCATTTCACTTAAAACACATTTAAAGCGACTTTTCAACTACTTAACTCGCACGATTACCTCGCGTGTTTAGAAATCAAACATTAATCCATTACACAATTCACGCTGTCCAAACACAAAATTTTAATGCTGAACAATTCAAACTATTTGTTCGAAAGAATAATTCAGAATGCATTTCCAAACAAAAAACCTGCTGTGTTGTATTTTGCTGAAATGTCATTTACAAATCCCATTTATTTGTCAAACATGATTCCTTTATAGCTCTAGTATAGGCATGAAGTTGACACATCCATGCGGAAAGACCCTGAGATGTCACCAAGTAAACAAATAATCATATTCGAATTTGAATCGAAACAGATTATCAGTTTTTGTGATTCTTTTCAAAGTGCTCTTCTGCACTGCTTTAGTAACTTTTGGATAGATAGTACAACATAACGGTAAGAATTAAAACTTAGATATTTCAAAAAGATATTGTTTTCCATTTAGAACCATATTGGTATTTTTCGTTTCTGAAATGTCTTCATTTATAAGTATGAATTACCATCTTTTAATTTCAAATAAACAACAGTGGAGCTGTCAGAAATACAGGTTCGTGATAAGATCTTACATATCCAGTAAGCCGTATCAACGCATTTAACTTGGTGGTCTGGTGGTAAGCCGTTTCACCCGTTCCACCATAGACAAAGGGCAATATCTTAGTCTTCCTGATCATAAGAAGCACTGAGGGTTGGCGCGGTTAACGCTCTGAACTACAAATCCGGAGGTCCTGGGTTCGGATTCCGGCCGGAGTAATGGCAATTTCTGAAGCGCTTTTCGGTGTTTCCCACCCCTCTAGAGATAAACCGGTTAGTAACCCAGAGGTAGTCTGCTATATGCCGGGCACGTAAAAGAACCAAGGGGTCTATTAGTAAATAGTATAGGGTCTGGTACCCGGATCACTTGTATCTGTATCTGTCTCTTCCACCTGCGCCTGTCAGGAGTCTTGGCAGTTTCACCTGAGGAGAAATCCTAGGGTCGATCGGGACTACAAATAATAAAGAAAAAAGCGCTGACAATGCACATACGTTTGATTTCAAACTTGCTTTATAGAAACAACCTGCACGTGGCTTACTTAAGTTTAAACATAGTTTATTTCAAATAATGGTTACAATTAACATAGATTATATATTTGCACAATACGTAACTTACATGTATGAAAAGGATCAGAGTCGGAAGCTAAAGCTTATAAAGTTCTTCTCCTATATATGTCTTACTTCTTATGGCTTACTTTCGCTCATTAGAAAACCTGCTATCCGTTTTGACGTCATTGGTTCAGCACATTTTTACTTCCAATTATGAAAACTACGTCCATGTTACCTTATATCTTTGCATGGGTCATTTCAACTTAGCGGAAATATTTCACAACCGTAATGATCAAGAGTTTGTAGGGTCCATATTTTTCCAAGATCACATTTTTCAAACACTTGTGAAGAATAGGATCCTATTCTTCACATTTTCACATGTGACATATGTGTTTGCATATACATGTATGTTAGTCCGACAAAGGGGTTATCAAGAAAATCACAAATTTTACAAGAAATGTGAAATATGTGACTGTGTTGTGTGAAGAATGAGATCCTGTTCTTCATATATGTGACACAAAGGATCCTGATCTCCACAGTGTGAGAAATGTGATCTGAGAAAAATGTGGTCATGTTTTCTGGTTACCGTATGCCTACCTGCCTGGTGCCTGGCATTAAAGGATAGGATTCGGGAGGTACATGTGCTCAAAAAGAAGGTGTCTCATAAGTCAGAAATGGCTGGCCCTTTAAATAGGGCTGACACTTTAATTAACAAACACTTAACCTTTACCTTGGTTTATGGCCCCCCAACAGGGCCCCCCCCCGGGGGGGGGGGGGGGGGCCCCCCCCCCCCCGGGGGGGGCGCCCCCCCCGGGGGGGGGGGGGGGGCCCCCCCCGGGGGGGGGGGCGGGGGGGGGGGGGGGGGGGGCATTTATAGAACAATAATTTCCTTTAATTCACCACGAACGTGTTCCGAGTCGAGTTCTTACCGCAGTCGCCCACACCGCGAAGTGGCGAACATTTTTAACCCATTTTCATGAAATTCCTTGTAAACTTTAAAATTGAAATTGAATTGTGAAGTGCATGTATTCGAACTAAAGTCACACAAATTTATCAGGAAATGTTAAAATATGTGACTGTGTCGGACGGAACACGAGATCATATATGTGGTTGTGAAGTAGGAAACATGAACTCATATGCTTCACATCTGCGATGAATAAGATCCTATTCCTCACAGTGTAAAAAATGTGATCTGGGGGAAAAATATGGCCCTGCAATGGTTGATCGCACAAAAAGTGTCAAGATTTCGCTTTATAATCTGCAGACAAATGTTTTTATGTAACAGATATATGAACTTGAAAAAAAACTGACAGAAAAAGTTTTTTACTTAAAAGTCTTATAGATATATTATATATGGATATGTCTCTAAGCTTCTATCAATCCAAGAGTTTTCCACAGTTTTTTGATGTGCGAAACTCGTTGAAACTCGTTAAGGACTTTCTTCCGCAGTCTGCATATATGTAGAGGACAACGAAGTAATAACCACTGGAAAACGGACAAAGTAACATTGCTTGAAAAATGTACGAACTGATACACCTTCAAAACGAAATTCTTGAACAAAGTTACACCTTACTATACAGAAGCAACGCCACTAATCTCTCGACAAAGTCCGACCGTAACACTGAATGTTTCAAAAGTTTCTTGTAATGGTCTCGATTTCCTTAGTACAGGTGGCGGTATACAATGTATGCATGTATTGTGTTGTTGTTGTTGTAGTTGTTTTCTTGGGGTTTAACGCCCGTTCCTGCAGCAATTCAGTCATTTACAGATGTGTAGCGCACGTAACCATCGATCCTGCGAAAAACCAGTACCAGATTCCAATCTATCCTCTATAAGAAATCCAGCATACTCCGTATATTACGAAATTTTGGGACAATGTATATTTGTTCTTTATATCCGGAGTTTGTTATATCCATACAGCGTTTTCATATTAAATAAAGATGGGAAAAACATCGTGCTCAGAAAATGTGTTCCTTATATCCGGAATTTCGCTATATCCGGAGTCGTTATATACGGAGTTTAATGTAATGTACTTTTAACTTTTTCAGTGCAGTACAGTACGGTATAACATTATGTACATAACGTTATTTAAATCAGTTGTGTTTTGAGAAATTTGAATTAAAAATAAGAAGAAAAAACAACGTTTTTTCTACTGTGACTCTCATATCCGACCTAACAAAATATCAAATTGATTGCAAACAAAATTATCTCTAGCATCACATGACGTTTCGGTAGCAAAATGCAAAAATATATACGATAAAAAAGTACCCCTGTGTGTGTTCGAGCGGTGTAAAAATTTATGATGTATAAAGACATTACTTTTTGTACGTTTTAGCATTTCTAGATGCTTAATTTGGCGTTACGACTGGTAGATCGACCCCGATTGATATATCGCATGTCGTAAAAGTTATTGTTCGACTGCTTTATGGTACTATAGAAAAAGTGAAAGTGTTTCGCGGGTTTCCTGAAGCGAGAACTGCGTTGACATGGCGAAACAAAATTCCCACATTATAACAAGGGTATGTTCCTTAATTATGTTTGATACTTAGCTTCAGATATAGATGTGTCAAAATTGACTGATATTTGGTTACTCGAAGATTTTAACTTCAGTGCTACATTCTATATGTGTGTTAGAGGGCTAGAATGTATATTAAAGCTTCGAGTGCGGGAGGTCGTGGGTTCGTTCCCTGGCTGCGTCATACCAAAGACGTAAAAATGGTATTAGTAGCTCTTTTGCTTGGCGATCGGAAAAATGGTTCCTGTCATGCTGCATATATCTCCGGTGCGTAGACCTTAGCATCGAACGCATGGTTCCCTTATCACCGGTGCGTAGACCTGGGCATCGGAAAATAGTCCACGTCATGCTGCATTTATCTCCGGTGCGCAGAACTTCAAGATCTTTACCATAAGAAAAAATGGTATAATCGTCATAAGTACCAGTAATAGTTTTAGTAATTTCTAAAATATATTGTAATAGGAAACTTGTTTTATATCGAATACAGCAGTTACACAATTTGTTGTCAAAAAGCGATACGCGAATACAGAGCCGTGTAAATAAATATGTTTAAAAGGCGTATAGATTTCATTTGTACGAATGATCAAAGTTGCACAATGATGATAATAAGCACAACTTATGACAGCGGTTAATGATGCTGACAAATAAACTATTCTAATTGACGAAGCTGGTGCGCGTCAAGGTTGAAAATATACATGTATAGTATTCAATGGATGGTTTTATTGCTGACTGCCATGGAAAAGCAAGTAAAAATAAATGTACATCGACCTTGCGTCGGGCAGTCTCAGAAACAAACGAAAAACAGTTAGATATTGCATTAATGAATTTTTATAATTATTTATGGATTTAAGTTTTAATTGTTATTTTTTAAGATTTGTCCATACGGGCATCTTTAACTGAATACATGTAGCAATTGACAGAAACAAACGGCCACGTACAAGACTTAAGTGCAAAAAAAAAATATGAACATTTTATGGACATCATGAGCTTAAAAATTAAATTGAGGACATTCAAAGAATGTGTTGAATCTCCTCACCTTGTGCATATTTATTTACTTCCCAAACGACAAGACTTTTTAAAAAATCAATATAGAATTCATGTTTTCCACAAATGAATATTTCGCCATCAAAAGGTGCGTTTTACATAAAACATATCAATATGTTAAAAGCTTCTTAGAGAATATCTTACAACAATTATGTATAAAAAACAACAAAAAAAGCGTTTCTCGAGTAAAACGATACTTTGATAAATGCTGGTTAACGAAATGTCTTATGTATGTATAAACATTTCATTTCCCTCAATGTTGTATAGAGGTTATTTTGCATTTACGTTTTTTTCTCTTCTTTCAATTCTTATTCGTTTTTCTTTCTATCTTGCAGTATCTTACATTGACAGTGTAGAAATATGCCCGTTAAACTTCAACAATTTGTAAATAAATTGCTATCAAAGCCCCATTCAAATGAAAACATCCCTCGATTTATCTGAACGCGCTCCCGTTGCCATATACGGGTACAGGTGGGCGGGGCTTATTACCCTGTTGTTGACAATATTTCACAGTTGAAATTTTACAACCGCGATACACCGATAGTGTTTAAATATCTTGTCAAACATTGCGAAAACCGAAAGTTTAAAATACTGTGTATCAATTCGTAAAGGGTTCAACGAGTGATTCTTTTGGTATAATAATCAGGAATATTCTTAACGTTTTTTTTTTTTTGTTTTCGGATGTACATGTGTTAATGGTAACTAACATTGATTTACGTCAGAAAAAGTAGCGCTGAAATATGTGTGTGAATTAAAGTACATGTATATTAAAAATTGATCAACACCTTTTTCTGCTAAGACATGGGAATTTTCTCATATTTTATTGATGTGAAACAATTGTCATTTCATCTGTTCGAAGTGCTTACGTTTGATTGGTCATTGCATTGGTCTAGGAAAATAGTAGAATTCTCGGGCAATAGTACAGAATAATAGTTTACTTCAACTAACATGCGCATGCTTTCAAGGGTTATATAAAAGGGATAGATATAACGGTATTTGTGATAACCTCAAACAAGGTGCAATCAGTCACAAGTGAAGAAGTTGTAATGGTTTGTTTGATGATTGTGAAGCCGAAATAGACAAATTGTTCCACGTTTTTGTGAAATGTGGAGTACCTCTATACAAGACAATAATAATATGGGTATGTTAACTGAGATTACTTCCGGAGCAAGTCAGGCGGTGTGGCAGCATTCAACAGGTATACACTTATAACTACCAACTTCTTCGCAACCGTTTAAACCATTTGTACGTCAAAACAGAGTACGGACATACAGACAGACAGAAAGACAGAAGACAGAAACACGGACTGACTGGCAAGAGTGACATATAATTTAAGTCGGTAAATTTCGTTAAATGTTCTATACAGTTGGTGAAAAATGACACCGTCATTAAAACATTAAATGAACAAAACAATTAAGGAATGCACTTATCAGAATATGAACGTTAAGAGTAGAAAAATGAAAAAAAATCTTTTCTTTAGTTGAAACTTGTGTGTTTGAATATACTGCGATGTAATTCGCTTACTGCACACCAATAAGATTTTTTTAAACTTTGTAACAAAAATGTTTTTCTCCGTTTGCTGTGATTTGCAAATCATCGGATCAATGTAACACTGAAAATATTTTTTCTTCGTCTTTCCTCCTTTTTTTATCGTTCTCAACATTCTCAAGAGTTTCTGTCTATTCAAAATATGTTACCATATACATTGTTGTTACATTTTATGTATTGACATATATAGGTATACATTGTAATGGTATATTCATGTTTTATATTATTTCTTTGTTTCACTTTATCTTTCAAAAGTAAGCAGAAGCATAGCTTTAAGTCTTTTTTTGTGGAAAATACATACATGTATATCATTTTGCAAAAATATAGAGTTTTGAATTAGTTATTTAGACATTGCAAGAAATAGAGATATTTATATTACCGGGTATTAATATGGTCAGTGGCTGTAATGTAGATACATGTACAAGATAAGAAGTATGAACCGGTTTCTGATTCGCCGACACATTTTAAGGGAATGTTGACATTTTTTGTTACTTTATAGGGCATAGATGATTTTTGTTTTAGTTGTGCCTTCTGTTTTTGATTCATGCTTTTAAGCATATGTCCAAAAGAAAGTTTGTCGGTCGGTATAAAATATAATAATGGAACCCGAATACAAAACTATATATCAATAAACATTAAAAGTGAGAAATTC
Source organism: Saxidomus purpurata (assembly GCA_022818135.1). Taxonomy (NCBI): domain Eukaryota; kingdom Metazoa; phylum Mollusca; class Bivalvia; order Venerida; family Veneridae; genus Saxidomus; species Saxidomus purpurata. Next base: position 42,105,191 of record JAFMSR010000006.1, read on the forward strand.
GGACTAGTGCAAAACACGGGTGCGAATAATGGTTGTAAAGCACGGCTGTTTAATCGGTAAGACTTTGCTTTGAATGAGTTTATAGATGTATTGCAAACAAAATATATCTTTCAAAGTGTTTACAACAACAACATGTCTGTGGTTTTATTCAGAAAATTTGAGATAAAGAAAAGTGTAACTGTTTTTTACGTAGGTAAGGCTCCAATCTACCATTATAATTGTCATATAAACATCGTAAAAGTGTATCAAAGTGCGAAATCATAACCATAACTAAAATATATGAACCATGCACGTTCCAGAATAAAAATATAAAAAGAAGCTATCATCACGGTGCGTGGTTGAGATTTCTATCTACGCGGTAACCGGAACGGCGATGGCCGCAATTACCGTACATATAGACATTAATGTCTTTATAATGTATAAATGTAGCACTTAAGTAATGCTGGCAGATTCTTTTAAAACTTTATTGTAACACTTTAAACAAATTTTGATACTTTTCTCATTGGTAATTTTTAAAATGTTTGAATTTTAATGCGGCTTTGTAGAATCATAAAATGATACTAATAACCTGTGATTTTCACTTTAAATTCCCTTTTCTTATATCAGTGTCATAAAATGTTTGAAAAGCAGCATTTAACTTGAAATATTTTAAGTTTGAGAATTTGTTACTTCTGCAGTTTATGGCAGTTTACAAGAGAAGCTAACGGCATTAAATTTTACTGAATGTTTTACACATAGCATCTAGCCTACATTTGGTATTTTGTCAAAACAAAAATACTGAAAAAGTAATGTTCACCACTAGCTGTTCGAAATAGCATACAACCAAACATAATAGTCCGCATAATTCACTGTTTAATATTGAGGTACGATTAATGACATTCAAAAGTTTCAAACATTTATCGACGTCTTTATGTATTCACTATTTGCTCACCTCTTCCATTTTTCTCACCGCAACACTATTTCATTTCTTTCATCAAACTTTTCACATGAGTTCCACTCTCCAATAATGTTACAGTATACTTTAAGGGGAAGTAACCGCTGCGGGAAGTTTGTCCATGGAACTTACCCTTACGCAGCATATAAAACGCTAATCAACGAAAAATATTGATACATATTAAATAATAAAATGATCGTTTAATAAGAATGTATTAAATCATAAAGTTGTCTCAAACATATGGCTTTTATCAGTGTACACACAGTTTTCGGAATTGTTTACTTACAGTTAAAAGAACTAAATTGCGTGGCGTAAGAATTATTTATTGACGTTATGAGACTAAAATCTGCAGGCTGCACAATACCATAAGAAGGCGATAATGATGAAAATCACCTTTCTATGAGTACATATTAAATTATGATATGCATAATATATATTTTTTCTCTTTCAGTAGGGATGCCGTCGGCACAACGTGAGCTCTGCGCAGGCTGTTGTAGGCAAATAGACGACCGTTACCTCATGAGGGTCGTGGATCTGAGTTGGCACGAGCAATGTCTCCAGTGTTGTGTGTGTCAGATGCCACTAACTGGCTCCTGTTTTGTGAGGGATAGAAAACTCTACTGTCGAATAGATTATGATAAGTAAGTTGCGAGAATGTTGTCTGTCTGTGTTTTTGCCTGTCTGTCTGTCAGTCAATCTATATAATTATGTTAATTGTCAGATATTTACAAAAGGACAAAATGTCAGTGCAAACGGATTATGCTGGAATAAAGCGACCTACATTACTATTTAGTGAGTCAAATTAGATAGGGTATTCGCAACATAGATTAACGTGGTTGTTAGACTTCATGGTTTAATAGCTCTCGTATTTGGTAAGTTTTTTATGGAAAAGACCAATGATGATGATGATGATGATGATGATGATGATGATGATGATGATGATGATGATGATGATGATGATGATGATGATGTTATTATTATTATTATTATTATTATTATTATTATAATGATAATAATGATGATGCCATGTTAATAATAATGTCCTTTTTTAACAAAAGGACTCATTTGCAAAATGTTAGTTTACCATTAGAAACGATGCATCGATTAGAATTATTTACGACAAAATGAAGAGGAAGTTGTGAAACATGAGGTAACATTTATGAAGTAAGGATTCATGCAGAATGAGATATTAAACTTACAAAAATACAAAGATAAAACATTACCCTGCTGACGACAACTGACTGTTATTCTGCCTTTGCAGATCATGATTAACCCAAACATCATTGCAATCACAGTCTACACTGTTCGCTAGATAGTAAATATTCAGTGAGCACCCCTTTGAACATTTAATGGGATTGTCCAAATTTAAAGATGGACAAGTCCAAATCAGAAATTAAGCAGGGTTTATTTTTTAAGAAAATACAGTTAACTTGCAAATATAAAGAGTTTTCAAGAAGATAACTTATGAGTGAGATTCATTACAGTCAGCACAGTTCTAAAACGAATCCGGATATAACGAAATTCCGGATATAGCGAAATTCTGGATATAGCGAAATTCTGGATATAGCGAAATTCCGGATATTAGAAAAACATTCTGGGCCCATTTTTTTCCCTCTTTATTTATATATGTAATATGAAAATGATATATGGATATAACATACTCCGGATATAAGGAACATATTTAAATAGTGCCGAGGTGTTTGTTGTTTACTAATTAATAGCTTGATACAAACTTTTTGAATTTGTTTCCGGATTGTACAATTTTAATCAGCGTTAATAATTATGTATAATATCTGCAGTGTAAACGTTTTTTATAGCAACGAGGTTGATTTCAGACAGAGAAATCTGGTAGTTTGAAGACACAAATAAGTTAAAACGAACAGTTTACATCGCGTTTCGTTACAACGAATCCAGGAAATGTATAACGCACGAATAGAGGTTACAGAATATTGTACTATTTCTTTCAAGTTCCTTCTCGCATTCTTTGAGTTGTACAGACGTAATAACCACTCTGATTTCATTTCACACGCATTGAAGGCTAAATGATCAGGATTAGGGCAAAATTACATGCCGATGTGGCTTTCCAATTAGAATCTAATTGATAAACCCGTTCGAACCACATGTTTCAACCTTAAATTCGCTGAAAAGAACGAGTAAAGCGGATTAAAGAACCGAACAAGAGTATGTTCCAGTGTCAGCGAACATGCCAAAGCAATCAAGCAGGCACGATCATGCGGTTTAGTCTGCGACGATGCTGGCATTTTTACGCATCCGTCTTGCAAACAAAACATGTCACATGCAAAAGTACAAGTCGTAAGACATTAAGCCTGTTTAAAAAAAAAGGAGCCCAGAAAACTCGTCTATAAAGATGCCAACTATCAAAGATAAATTGATATGAAATATATGAAATCAAATAAAAAGATATTTTTTGAAGATTTGATGTACCGATCATTCAGTAAGTTTAACCCACGAGATTTTACGACGTACACTGCAAAACTAGTGTGCTAATTAAAATATTATATACCGCATAATTCTCCAAATATTTAAGTAATTCTAAATTATACTTAGAATTTTTAAGGTACCAAACAATGCATGATAAGACATATTTAGAGCCTGATCATGATCTACACTGGGCACGAAGGCAGAATCATTTGCCACGAGCGGGGAAGGACAAATAAATGCAGGGCTAACTTGGCTTGCACGATTTCTTAAGGATTTCCACATAGAATATTACAGCATAAAATGCACGCTGACCTCTATTTTCTTGGACTGTTTCAATATTGTTCGCCCGATGTCTAGCGGTTAATAACAAACCATTTGCAGTGTTTAAATAATGTTTTAATTTTACCCTAAGTTGTCCCACACGTCACAAAACCTTCCGCTTTATTAGATTTTCCCGATTTTCCGGACAATTTAATTGCACGGATAGCATTTCCGATTTGTCAAACCAGTTAATAACGGAATTGTCGCAGAATGTCTTGAAGATCGTAGAATAGTGAATTATACTGAGATGTCAGCGTTGCTGTATGATTTTGGAACTAAAAGAACGAGCTCTCCACTGTTAGAAAACCAGCTGTTTCCAATTTTATGGGCATTGCAAAGGGAAAAGAACGAAACGTTTTCATCGTGAAACACTATTATAATAACTGGAATGATAATTAAATTATAGTACAGTGCAAGGTGACCATCAATATTTTAAGAAAGACATTTATCAAATGTTATACTCCTCAAACTAAAAGAGGAAAATTAGCTCAGTTCAAAATTCGTTATGACTACATTTTTATCTGTCAATAAGAAAATGAACTAATATAATTTATTTCGTATGTGTTTTCAAAGCATCTTTTAAAATGTGTGTAAAAACTGTGTAAATTCTAGCCGCGGTAAATTAAAAAACAAAAAAAACCTTCAAACAAGCACTTTCATTTTAGGCATTTAAAATACTCAACTTAAAATCAAATTGTCATGTGTTAAGACAAGCATAATATGATTTTATTTTGTATAAAATAATAAAGATAAATATTTTGGTTGTTTCTGATGCTTTTGATTTAATAATGGTTTTAAAATGTATGTCCAACCGTATGCTGCACATATAATAAACAACTGTTTTGATCTTGAATTTATGTCACGGCATTGAGTGCTGCTATTGAAAACGAGACTTTAAGACTTTATATCGAATAAGCTTTGCATCCAGTATGGTTTGTCCTTCTATATGTAGGTCAGACAAACTTTGAGCACTTGTGCTTTCATGGTTGTTTCGCAATTTTCATTGGCAGAATATATAAATCTTAATAGTTTCAGTAACTGGTGACATTATTCGATCTTGAAGTGCCTTCATTTTCTGTAAATCCTTTTAACAAGTCCTCTATTCTCTTGCTATCATATGGAACGACGGTTTCAATTTACTTAGATGATATGTCAGCACGTAACTTCTCGTTTAAAAACTGACAATATACGTGCTATCGTTTTTGGCACGGCCATGACGGCAGATAGCGTCTTCCAAGCAAACAAGTTTCACTTACCTACTGTCCAAAATAAACATCGATCCACTTAATTAAGGCCAATAAAGTATTGGTAATCAGTGTTTGTTATCATTAAGCAATTCTGAAAATATCGGGCTACAGTAGATAACCACTTGCCATTTCGATGTCATAGCGCATCTTGGTAAATATGTATTAAGACATCAAATACGTGTTGGTAGACACAGTCGCTACAGTGAGTGTACATCCGCTTTGATAACGTAAATAAAATTTTCCAATTTACAAAATGTTTGAAAGTGTAAGATTTCATAAGAGCGTATTAGCTGATAATATTACAAGGGTATCATATTTGCTTGGTGAATATGTAGTGGTTATTTAAACAAATAATAATGATAGGTTACTGCTCTTAGGTGAACAACGAATGTTACGTTTGAAAAAAATATAACGTTTCAATATTGAAGTATTGTCGTCATAATTAGCGGTAAAAAAGTGCACGAGTTTCGGCGGTCATAGGTCCGAGTCGCCATTTCACCTCGGGCTGAGGTCCCATAGTCTATGAGTTATTCAGTTGAGAGGTCTAGAGTCCCGAAGGGTATGCGCTTTGGGAAAGCGGGATACGGAGGGAGATGGGGGAGGGGGGCTTAGGAGGAAGGAGATGGACATCAATTTAACCGAGGTTTGATATCGATCAAATTAATTAATATATTTGCTTTTTATTTTGTTTTCAAGAAATGATTAATATTAACATGATAAAACACTGCAAAACTGACTGAAAGCTTGTTACCTAGTTCTGAAGGCTCCTTTGTAAAATCTAGGTTATATTAGGACCCATGTAAAATATGGAACAATATCCATGTAAACACTGTGAAGAAATATCAAAATAAAGATATAACTTGGGTCATAATTGGACCAAGCTATATAATATAATGGACACTATCGTTTATAATTACATAATAAACACATAATTTGTATCAACTGTATTTCTTCATCAGTAAGTTGTTTACATGAATTATTTTGCATTGCCAATAAGAAATAAATGAATTTATTTAGTTCAAATGTCGCTACAACAATCCGTTCACAGTACAAACTGAAATAGCTCCACCCTATTGTTATAATTTGTCGATATCAGGTCACGTGACTTGACAAATCTCACCCAATGAGAAACGAATATTGGGAAAATTGTTAACTTCGCGACAAGGAAGGAATTTGACTAACTGTTCTACAACAATTACACAAACTCAGCTCTGTGCAGTTTTTAAGAGCTAAAAATGTTTTTATTGGTAAAATACTAAAACAGAAAAGCAGCAAAGTGGCCTTTTCAATACGTTTGCTAATAATGTAAAGGAAGTCAACAGCGAGTTCGTCATGTCTATTTCATTATGGCACTAAAATCGTTAGAATAAACTTTATTTTGTTATAAGGGATTTCATGCAGTAGGAAATTAACACATGTATTGTACTATCTGTATTTTGTATGTTACAGTGACATTAACTTGAATACTAGTATGTTACAGTGGTTTGGTGGCCGAGTGGTTAACGCTCTGGACTACCAATCCGAAGCGTCCCGGTTCAATTCTCGGCCGGGACAGAAACGCTTTTCAGTGTTTCCCACCAATCTGAGATGAACTGGTTAGAAACCCAGAGGTAGTCTCGCGTGTATCTGTGCTATACACCGGGCATGTAAAAGAACCAAGGGGTCTATTCGTAAAAGAGCTACGGTCTGGTACCTTGATTCCCTTGTATCTACTTCTGTCTCAAAAATAAAGGACCACAATGGAAATAAGAGCTTGCTCTTTATTGTGTTATCCTTGGTACTTGGTACTGAAAAAATACATACATACATTATGTTGTCAAGTGAATGTGCAAGCGCAGATATGATAAACTAATTCATGCTGTTTGTAGACAGAGCGAAAGTAACAAGGGAATGATTTACACACCCATTTGCAGCACATCAATCCCCGAATCAGTCAATATCGGAAATATTCAATCATTAATCAAACACAAACGAGGCACGCTTGAAGAAGTAGTTGCAGTTTCTTCGGACTGAGAAGAACAATGTTCCCGCGATTTCTTGATTGTTCCGCGCACAGTGTGAGCGTGCGCCCCAATTGCTCTTTTACGATATTTAGCAGTTCAAAGATTGATCGTTTTATATTTGTGCACCCATGCCTGCATTAAATTCCGGCAAATTTTGCAGAATCGGCTACCTAATTTCGACTTCTTGATTCAAATTGTTTAGAATTATTCTAGCGACTGCAGAGTTTTCACATATATCAATTTAATAATCAATTAAGTATTATTGTGGCGCAGATATCATGAGCCGTGTTTCCGTAAGAAGTTGAGAGAAAACATAGTAAATCAATTAGTAAGTGTGTTTTATGGCGTTACACCGGATGGGTATTTGCTCCCTATCATGATAGGGGCAGAAGGCTGCCGTATAAGGATAAACTAAATCATAGTCCTTCGCATGGGGTAAAATTCATAATACGACTAATGGTCGGTTTCACTGTGATGCTTGTTTGATTTGAAACGACTTCTGATATTTTAATCCTTGCGTAAAATTGAAAAGATATTGATTTTGAAATTAAGAAAAAGAGAATGTCTCAAAGATAAAAGGCAAGAAATCGCGGTCAATATTCAGTTGCTTTGTGTGGTTTCTCACTGTTTCAAGGATTTCTAAAATCATGTTATCGTTATCACGGATCTAAATACACAAATGTGTATATAGGTCTATGTCGCTATGTTTGGCATTCCTGCGAATATTTATTATTGTTTATTGCTTTTTCTTATCACTATCATCATTCTGGAGCAGTAGCAAAAACATCATTATCATCATTGTTATAATATCGTCGTTGTCATCAGTCATCATCATTATCATCATCATCATCAGCAGCATGACCAAAATCATCGTTGTCATCATCATCCGCACAATCTGTCTCATGATCAGTTAAATTATCATTGTTGTTGTTGTCACTGTTGGCATAATAATAATAATAATAATAATAATAATAATAATAATAATAGGTCTAATAATAATGACTATAATAATAATAAAAAAATAATTATAATAATAAATAAAATATAATGTAAAATAAAATAATAATCATAATCATGATTGTGAAAATATTTATGATGATGATGATGACGATGTTTTTTCTCTGTTTAAGGCCAACTTTGAATGTTACAATTTCTAGCGGCAGTTCCAGTTTCTAAGAAAGATGTCTAACCGCCGAAGTATTATTATCTATGTTTTTTAAGACTCGAAAGTACATTAAATGGAAAGAGCGCCATAATTTTTCAAACGATATTACAAAAAAAAGAAGAAGAAAAACGCTTTCATACGACACTTTTTCACGAGGAAACGACATGAACTCGAAAAAAAAATCCTTTTACATTACTTAACAATACTACATGTATCATTATTTAATAGTAAAATTCAAAGTGAATTCATGGGGCTTTAAATTAACTATACAATAGCAGTTGACCCATGTGCTATATACAGAACTTAATTTACTACAAATCCTACAACTTTACCTTATCACAGGATATTTGCTAAATAATTTTTAAATCCAGCTTGTCGTAAAGTATCGGAAATATGAAAACTTCGGAGGCAAACATGATTTCAATTTATAGAAATCAATTCAAACAAGAGATAAGCCTTGTCAAGTCGCTCTCGCTGCATGCCGAAATCAAAACTCAATTAATCTCATTTATTTGGTAATGATTGAGTTTTAGTTATTGCGTAATTGAAATCAGCGAGCCAATATCACTGACCAGGTAGAAATAGTTCCTCGTGTCACCATGACAACCGTAGAATACCTGTCGCAGAAGCAGATGGCCGAATTACTCCAATTGACGTGGCGGTATTAAACGACAAGAATAAGTGGAGAATAATTTAAGGCAAACAATCCGATTGTTAGTGAAAGTGATCATGTTCCTGATGTCAGGGATTAAGTTTTTCACTGTTGCTCGTGTGACACCATGTTAGTAATGACGTCAGACGGCTGTTTGCAATCATTGGTGAAAAGCGATGACGTAATAATCCAAAAATAATTATAGCTTTTCCTCCTTTACATCCAGTTCTTTATGAACGGTGAGGATAAGAACTATTTTTCATTAGTTTTAGTGAAATAATGCGTTCAGGACAAATACATTATACCAAAAGAAAAAAGAAGAAAAAAAGAAGAAAGAGATGCTGGTACATGTACCTTCGTTGTTTAATACCACCAACTCGACTGACAAACATTAAGGAAATATATTTTATATCGTTCTTATAACATAATTATATTGATCCAGTGGTGCTATGACCTTGCTATATCCTAGTAAATGTTTTTAGAAAAAATGAAACAAATATACCATTATATAATAAATAGGCAGTGCACCTTCATTTAGGTCAAATCTACCGAAGTTGCTACCCACAAGCTTACTCGACGAAATACCGGTAGATACTTACGAGCAAGGTCTGAAATTGAGCAGGAGGGATAGCCACTTACGTAGGAAATACAAATACAGTATTTGAAGCAGTTGTGCAGCAGACGTACTCGACAGAGATGTCTGCCTGACAAGTCGTCTGCTTTCAGCGTGTTTCTTTCTTATAGCACCATCCTCGATTTCCCGGGTTTTAAACTATGGATATTAGATCATACATGTATATCGTATTATTCTTATAGACCTGTAGTTCTTGACCTACCAAAAAGACTTAGATCTAATGAAAATTAGCCCGCCAGGAACGGCGTTTTACTGACGTAACTTCCGGGAACTAGCTTCTAAAATCAAATGAAGCTTTAGGAAGGTTTTTTATACTGGGCCCGCCTCCGTGGTCGAGTGGTTATATTCGCTGGCTTAAAATCACTGTAGCCTGTCATTGGTTCGAGCCATCGACAAAGTCTCTTTATGTGAGAAAGTTGGCAGATTCTTACGGAGGATAGGAGTCTAGACTCAGTACCGGTTCTACCCAGAAGGACCAAAAAACGACCCAAGTTCGAGCGGGCGTTAAACTCGTACAACATAAACATAAAACTTTTATACTGAAAAAGACTTCGGACCTTGCTTGTCACATTTAGATCTTATAATATTGAGCAAAAAGGCAAACTGTGTGGTACAGTGAAAATAAATACAATTTATAACAATCATCGATTTATATCATAGATAAATTATTTCTGTCATTGACAAAATATGTTCCACGTATGATTACCCCACTTATCTTCTAATCTAACCGAAATTAACCGCACCGTTTGGGTACAATACCCCACTGATCAAAGTACATCGGGGTGTAGTCACGCCTCATAAAGTACAATTTTACGGTAATAAACTAAAACCCTCCCAACATTTACTTTTTCTCAACTTATTTCGACACAATTTAGATACCGAAAAATACGCTTATGAATATAAGAGAGGCCTGTCCAAAACGGCTACCCACAGATTGAAAAGTGGTTACCCTCGGATGGAAAAGTGGCTACTCTCGGATGGAAAAGTGGCTACCCTCAGATGGAAATGTTTCAGTTACCCTTGTCAACTGACGTCTCGTTTTGCTTTTAAAAGTCTGTGTACTTGTATTTTTGTCGAAAATTGCTTTTAGTCGTCAAAAAATAAGAATTGCTTGCACAAATTATGAGTGTATATAATCAACAAAGGATATGAAACTGCTGAAGCATAGGAGAGTAAATGTTTGACTTTTTCCAAACCCGTCTGCTCTGAAATACATTGCGGGGAGTTCATGTAAAACCGCAAATCGTCAGATGACTGTATAATAACAGCATGGACACCTTTAAAGAGCTTTTTTTCAAATGTGTCCAGTTACGTACCCCTCAATCTGGAAAGGGTTGTAGGTTCAATTTTCAGCCTTTCAAGTTTTGATTGATATTTACCAGAATTGTTTTCAAGTTGAATTCAATTATAGAATGCTTGGTTTCTTAGTTGTAGAACAGTACGCGTTTCTTTCTATGTTCAATTTGTTGTCAATTGATGGATTAACTAAAGGTCAGGGGTCGTATTCCAGTAGTATCTTAAGTATTTTAACTTAAGTCCAACATTTTTAATTATTATAATTCTCTCAAAAAAGTCAATGATTTTGTGTAATTTCTTCAACAATTTAAGAAAATGGTCATGGAAGATTTAATAAATGTTCAACATGCTGCAATGCACATTCACCTTTTTAAATTATCTTCTTATGGAAATTGTTAATTTTAAAGATAATCTTAAGATGTGACTTAAGATGCTACCGGAATATGGCCCCAGTACCAGGAAAACGCTAAACAGACTAGCAAACGGTTTCACAAAGGTCAGTGCGTCAAAGAGCCTTCAGCATTGAAGACATTACCTATTGAGGAACTAGAGTATGTTTGGTCCCGTCAGCCCCACAGCCCCGTGCTAGGGCTGATTTTGACCCTGCGGCATCTTCGACTAGTTACAAAGAATATTTCTATATTAATTTTTAAAGAAAACATTCATTTAAACGCCAGCGCGTTAAAATTAACAGGTTGTCAAGTTGTCTGATTTTGTACTGGGTCTTTGTGCTTGTTTGTTTAAGCTGGCATAACAGTGTTGTCTTGTGTTTGCCTTCGCGCTATCCTCTCAGTTGGTAAATTCATCTTTGAGCCCAGAAAATCCCATCTCAAAACCCCAAACAATGGCGTAAGATTTAAAGGTGTCATCTCTAAAAACTTCTATGAAAATAAATGCCACTTCATTTGAAACAATATGTTTTAACATTCATTTTTATCAATGTTCTTTGGTAATAACATTATCCCCTTTCATAAATTTATCACAAAAGACGTGGATTTAATCTAGCAAGGTGTTACAAAATGATAAATATGATTCACAATAAAAGTAGGTGTTTTGAATCAATGATAAAGTCAAAATATATACCGTGCAATCAGAAGAATCACAGCTGTGAGGTAACGATGACGAGTTAATTTCATTTTTAAGAAAATGTTTTATGGCTTCACGAAACACTTCAATGTCTTTGATTCGGCATTTTAAAATAACGAACGTCACGCTTTCCGCTTCACGCGTTCACGAATTTAACTTAGCAAGTTTTAATTTCTTTGCTGATGGTATTTAAATTTCATGATTTTATTTATTAGCCCGATTTTTGACTTCAAGATTTCAGGACTTTTGCCCCGTCACGGACGCCGTTATACGATATATAAAGGGATTCTGCCAAAATCTATATTTCATGTGTTGAACTTTTATAATGATACATTACATGCTTAGTGATCTTCTTTTCCTGTATCTTTTTTAAGTTTAAGTGAAGAATATAAGTGTTTTTTTTTAATATTTCATAAGATTATTTGATGCACCTGAAAATCAATCTATTGGCAATGGCACCAAGGGAAATAACTCGTACTGAGAATAAATAATCCACGGAAAGGGAAATAAAAAAGCTAAAATAACGGACTTTTCTGGCCACGGTCCATTTCACTTCAGGATTTAAAAAAGACAAGAAAAAAAATGAAACGGTTTATATTTGAAAAATATTTTACAGGAAAGTAAAAAAATCCCGAACGTATGAAGTCTGTAACATTAATTTGAAAAAAAAGTGTGAAAAAATTTCAAAGAGATCTAATATAACTGTAACAGATGATAACGTAAATTTATTTTTACATTCTTTGACCTCATTTATAGCACATTTGACTTTGAAAGACAGCAATGAAAGAAACGATTTTTTTATGCAAAATATTTTCCCGTTTTGTTAAATTCGTCTTTCAATTTTTTTTACACACTTTAACTTAATTGTGTGTTCCCAAAAAAAGAGAAGATAACTAATAAAACAGCATTAAACCTCAAATGATTTATACTGGAATTATATAAAATAATAGTAATAATAAAAACATTTCGCCGTCAGCAGAAAATGGAACGTCGTGAGCAATAATTTATTTAAAAAAAAATAGTAATGTAAAAAAATTGTCACTAGTCTTGGGTTTTTGTATGATTTTACAACGTGCTGTCGTTAAAGGAAACTTGCATTTGAACAGAAAGACAGTAGAATATAATAAAATGAGATTTAATAAAGTATGTATGAATAAGACGAGCCAGACTGTGTTGGAATGTATCACTTTTGGTCTCAATATTGAGATAACGGTCTTGTTTACCGAATGATAAAGTGACGGACGTTGAAGACTGCTAACGTGACATCAAAAGAATGCCACATTAATCATCTTAACTTGCTTATATATGCAGACTTACCCTGTATTGCGGATGTTTAAATAGAAATACTGTCTGCTACGTACGATTGTGACTTTTTGATTCGTTTGTACGGCAGAACGGAGAGGACATAACAGATATCCTTTCCGGTGCGTGCACACGCTTTGACCATCGCGTGCGCACGTTATGATTGACGCATGCGTACCCATGCGTGACTTAAAATCACTGTAACCTCTCACGAGTCCAAGCCCTACTACTGACCATGTCTCTTTATGTGAGAAAGTTTGCAGTTTTTACGTATGATAGGAGTCTAATACTGGTTCTTCCCAGGAAAGATGGTTTTGTAAACTGCCCGCTTGATAAAATGAGCAAAATTGGAACGGGCGTTAAACTCCTACAACAACAACGGAAACACTATCTTTCATTTCCAGTCAATGCCCAATGCCACTGGTAATGTGACACACACGAGAAATAATAGAAATAATAAGCTAACTAATGGAACCAAGATATATAGTATAACACCAACAGCAAAAATGGGGATTAATACAAAGTCCAACCTTTAGTAAAATCATGCAAGTAGGCCTACTGGTTTCTTATAACAGTACCGGTTGTTTCACTAAGCCGAGGAAGTTGAATTAACACTGATGTTAAAATATACTGTTTCACACAGCCGAATGCCGTGTTGGGGGGGGGGGGGGGGCCTATTATTTTTAAAAATACAAATAGTCTCAGAAATTGGCCTTAGTTTTCATTTTTTCTTTTGGACGCCTATGAATATTTCAGGGTACATCAAAATATAAAGATAAGCAAGGGGATTTATGAAACTCTATATAGATCTAGCAGTGCAAGCGTTCTAACGGTTAGTACATGTCATCCTCTTCTCTGATAACAATTCACTCTTCAAGCATATTGTTAATTGTTTTGTCGTCAACTATTCCTCAAACGTCAACTCTAGAAAGATAGGAATGGTCTTTACGTATTTATGTTAAAGTTAATTTTCGGAATTTTTACGAAGGAGCGCTCAGGGTTTTTTTTTTATAGAAAATACAACCTTCCTTGGGCTTTTAACTGTTATCAACATTTGGCATTTTCTGTCACTTTTCTCCATATTTCCTGGCTTGTCAACAACACCCGAATATCCTTTAATCTTTGTAGCTTGTCTATTTCTATCGGTTTTTAAGTGTACTGTCTTTTTTGTTGACAAATTCGAGACTCTAAATCGTAATAGAGTAATCAAACGTAAACAAGTCTCAATCTTTGATGTTTTTCTACACAAAGAATACCTTATCGATAAATACTAAAACATGTGTACATAAATGACTTCAAAATCCAAGTATGGGGAATAAAATGCTGATTTATTGGACCAATCAGAGATAAGCAAATAATTTACTGCAGAACCGCTTCACATTCACCCCGGGACTGTAATGGCGGCTCTCGTTTGTCGTTTGGTGTCACTTTGAGTGACGACTTTACTTTTAGAGGAAGAACATCAAATAGACGTCTTAAGTTGGGCAAAGCCCCATTGCATTGAATAACAGTAATAGAACGATTTTAAAGGAAATACCTTGCGCTAATACGTCCTAAACGTTTCCTTTCTTTGTTACCGAGGTTATATGTCTTACATCTTTCTTTTTTTTAAAGTTAAACTGTTTATAGTTGTACAATTAAAATGTATGGTACATGTATGTCACATGCACACACATTGGTACCTATAGTGACAGAAACAAAATGAAACTGTTAAGTCCTGTAATAATTGTTTCAGTTGCAAGTCAGTTGCATTTTGTTTTACCTTCGTTGTGAAGAAAACGCAAAACGTATCAAATTGCCTCTGGGTTAAAACAAGCACCGGTGCATTATGGAATAAGAAGTGATTACATCAACAAAGCCTTCTGTATGACTTTTATTTAACAAATTAGCATGATGTTTTCTCAGAAATTTGATTTGTCTGTCATAGCTTTTGAAGTTTTGTTAATAAAACAGAAGTCTGTTTTTTTCTGCCGACGGTAATATCACCTATATATATTCTGGACATTAATCAAACTATGTTCTAAAATTATTTAAATTTAATGTTTTAATATAACACCTGAGCCTCAACGAAAATCTCGCAATACGAGAACGAGAAGTCAATAACAGACGACATTATTAATAGGACTGGTTTGCGTAGGTATCGAGTTTCAAGGAATCACGGATCTTGGAAGAAAATCGCGGAAATTATAACGTATTATTAAATGTTTAACTTAGATCTTAAAGCCAATTTTGCAGGAATTCGATCTCTATGTGATTTTAATTACTTTTCTCTCAAATTGCAGTTGTAACATTTAGCTTTGAATCTTTAGTTCTTCGTCTGTACTTTTGCAGCGTAGTGAGAGCACATTTGCCTCAGTATCGTAGAGTACAGGGTTTGATACCCACCAGTGCCATAGTGGAAGTGTTCTTAGACAAGATACATCAATTCAACATTATCCCTCTTTCATTTCGAGGTTCATTCCAGGATCCGGTTGTTCGAAACTTTAACCACTCGATTAAAATTTGAAATTGCATTTGTGCATTTTGCAAGACTTTGTAAACTATTACTTGTATTAAGGTTAGTTAAAAACTAAAATCACTAAAAGGTAAACTCAAATCAACACTTTGCTTTTCCCCATCTTGAATCAAAATTTAACCAATGGTTAACTTAATAGACGGTTTAATTTTCGAACAACCGGTGACTCCCGAGAGTGAATAATCTAAGTTGAAAGAACTTGTTCGAGAATATAACTACTAGTATATAACAAAGTAGATGGTTGTATCTTTACATATTATACATGTATACAGTAAAGTCTGTATATAACGAATTCCTTGACACGATTTAAATTTGTTCCATATATCCGGGGTATGTTATATCCGGATAGTATTTTCATATTAAATGAACTGAAGAAACAAATCTTGCCCCAAAATGTGTTCCTTATATCCGGAATTTCGTTATATCGGGATTCGTTTTAAACGGAGTTTATTGTATATATATATTAAACAGTTTATTTACGTATGTGACCTGACCATAGGGAAGGAAGGTACGCACAATATACCCATGTGCATCTAAAAACATTTAAATCGTTTTAAAGTTCGCAAAGAAGGACCATTTCTTAAATTTTTAACCCTTTTTTATAAAAGTATTTGACAAAAAAGCATCTCCGAAACGTCAAGAATTTCTGAATGAAATGTGTTGAGTTATGACTTTAATAACATTCTTGTTCGCCTGATCTATGTTTCCACGACGCTGTCGTGAAACCCAACATTATGTTATTCATTTTGTGGTCTGAATTCGCGCTGGTATCGTAGTGTCGTATTGAAACTTGACGTTATGTTGACAAGCATAACTGGCGCATAATGAAGAACATTGTTCCGCTGTTTTCTGCGAGTAATTCCTTCACAATAGAGTCCTCCGTGGATTTGATTGATTTATAGTTTAATAATTTGCCGTTCGCCGTCATAACAACTTTATTCTCAGTTTGATGTCGCATAAAATTCGAGAAAACTGACATTACAGTGGAGATATTGGAGCCTTTATGAGCCTTAGTGCGAAGCAGTAAAAAACCTTTATTCCGTTTTACCCAGAATTTGCTGTATATCTTCTTGCCAAGACATCCGCTGTTTCTAAACCTACATGTCCATTGTCAGACAAATCGATTAAACATATTCGTTGCAATATCAGACATTGTTTCTACATAGATCTAGTATACCTTTTGTTTATTGGCACTAATTGGCAAGTTCTTCTTAGAAATGTACCCCAACTTTATAAAAATTATATACGAAGGACGTCACTCACCCCAGGAAACTTTATTTTCTGTGAAAAATGAACGTTAGATAGAGAATTTTGTAGGCAAAGTATACGAACGTTGACGTATCAGCTTATTTACAACTTTGGCTTTTTCTTTCAGAATTTATCGAGCAAAATGCAGCGCATGTCTCCAAAACATTATACCTCCAAATCAGCTAGTGATGCGTGCGCTGGACCACGTGTACCACATACATTGTTTTGCATGTGTCGCGTGCGGGCATCCACTGCAGAAAGGGGACGAGTTTGTGGTAAAGCATGGCCAGTTATTTTGCAGAATGGACTTTGAAAAAGAAATGGCTTTAATGCCATACAGTCCAAAAAGTAAGTAGCGCTAAATTGTATCATGTAATATATATGATAGTACAAATTGCGATTGCAATATCAAACGTAATGACGGTAAAATGTTATTGCAACACGACAAGATTCTAAACATTGTATTTATGTATACGTTCAGTGCAAGTTTGCATGTAATTCCCGTAATTTGTACATGCAAACTAGCCGCTTTCGATTAAACAATTTGTTAATTAATAATAAATCGTTTACGCTGTTTTAAACGCCATGGTAAATCATTTTATGATTGAACAGCTGTTTTTTAAATCCATTGCCGTTTTTCTTCCCCCCCCTTCCCTTCCAGTTGGTTTTATCCAATTTTCTGAAAGTAATTATGAGTAGAATTTTACAAAACTGTAGCGGTAGTTGTATATAACTGCAACATAGGGAGCCATCTCCCAAGCGTTCGATCAGGTATGAACCGGAAGTGTTTTCTTACAGGTGATGACAGTGATAGTTATGATGACGACAGCGATTCTGGGAAGCCTCCTAAACGTCCGCGAACTATACTGACCACTAGTCAACGCCGGAAGTTCAAGGGCGCGTTCGAAATGAACCCGAAACCTTGCCGGAAAGTTCGAGAATCTTTGGCGGCAGAAACGGGTCTCAGCGTTCGGGTTGTACAAGTTTGGTTCCAGAACCAACGTGCAAAGGTAAGTCGACTATCAGTGAGGGCAAAAAACAAATATATACGTATGCATTGCTTTCTGTTATATTTGGAAGTTTTTCAAAGGGCAATGTGGAGGGGTCACTCGTAGAGGATCTAATTCCTAAAACAGTTCTTAAATCAAGTCTTTGTACCAGTCAATGTTATCGTTTTGTTTTTTTTTTATTTTGATTTTGGTATCCTACCGATTTTAAGAAAAATATTTAGCACCCTGGGGCCCTGGCCTTTAAAGACCCAGGACCACAATTACAAGTAGCTCTTATTTTACCAAGAAAGATGTATTACCGGCGGAAATGACTTTTATTTGTACCAAAAACATTCCTAACTTAACTCGATGTACATATTCGAAATAAAGAGCAGTACTTTTTTCAATGATATTGCAAAAAATAAGCAAGGGTTTCTGGCAACTCTTTTTTCGTGAAGAAACGATTTGAATACAAAAGAAATGAATATGTCAAAATTGTCTTAGATTGAATAGAACATGATTCTATCATTATCCTATCAATGTATTTATTTTACAATATCAGTAAATTCAAATAGATCCTTGGAGCTATCGTACTTGAATTGGTAGACAATTAAGGCTGATCTATATACAAATTAGCGAAACTATTAACTGCCTTCCTCAGGTGAAGAAGATTGCGCGTAGGCAGACTCAGGATGGGGGAAAAGGGAAGAAAGATGGTGAAAATGGGGAGAAGTCAAAACTAAAGTCACCAGGAGAGAAGAAGGACGACGACAGCGAATCGGATAGCAGCTTCATCGGACATGGAGAAAATAATGGTAGCGATTTTTTTTCTCAGAAATGTAAGGCCCGTTGCAACCCTATATCAGTCATTCTTAACAGGCGGGCAGTTTACCTAACCATCTTTCCTTGGAAAGAGCAGTACTAGAACTAGATAATATATCTGGTTTATGCATTTTTGTTGTTATCCAGTATCTAGACCTTTTTCTCATAATTATGTCCAAGAACTCGGTCGCACAAGGAGACAACTGGTATAGCTACTCTCACCTTATTCCTTCGCATCTTTATTCGATGTTGAAAGGTCAGCCATCCTCTTGTTAAAGTACATGCAACTGGCGCAACTTTACAGTACTAAATAAGTGATAATTGTCGGAGTGACTCAAGTCGATGAAATGTCCAAGATCCAAGTTAAAGGAACAGACCGATGTTAATACTAATGTTTTGGCGCAAAATCCTCGAAAATTCTGAATATATTTATTGATAGCATTCTGTAAGTCCTGATTAACAGAAGATCGTTATGTTGAGAACAATTTATAGCATTTTGTTGAGAACATTCTATAGAATAAGGACTGATTAAAATATGTTGAGAATATTGTAGAGAATAGGTCATGTATTATAAAATAACTCGTGATTAACACATGTTTAGTCCTGACTCAAAATGTTAAGAACATTCTACAGAATAAGTCCCGTTCCTTGTTGAGTAAAATATATAGAACAAGTCCTAAATAAAACATGTTTAGAACATTCTGTAGAATAAGTCTCGTTCCTTCTAAATATATGTTGAGAAAAATATAATTATAGAACAAGTCCTAAAAAAACATGTTTAGAACATTCTGTAGAATAAGCCTCATTCCTTCTAAATATATGTTGAGAAAAATAAATAGAATAAGTCCTAAATAAAACATGTTTAGAACATTCTGTAGAATAAGTCCCAATTGTAAAATAAAGTCTGATTGCTAAAAATAAGTTTTTATCGACAAATGTTGAGAACAAATAGATTAAATAATTCTTAGTTTAAACTAATTTATTTAATCTCGATTGCGAAACAAGTTCTTACAACTTATTTTAATCGCTCTCGGGACGCACTACATATGGAATCAACCTCGAAGAGGGAGATGCAATGTGGAATTATCTGTGTTTTACCTTAGGACACTACCACTACTTGAGGATCGAACCCGGGACCAGGTGGCTCCATAATTCTTAATTATTATATGTTGAAAACACTCTATTTAATAAGCCCTGATGATTATATTTCAGGTCTTATACAAAAACAAGAGAGCAGATTATTCGGTGAGCAAATAAACAACTTCGACACTGATCACTCAGGTAGGTGAGTGCAGTTGAACCTGTATTCGTGGTCAACTCAAATTATACAACCACCTGTCTTAAGCAGCTGTTTGTGATGTACCCCGATTTTGTGATGTATCCCGATATGCCATTTTTATATTAAATGCATCTCTACTATACAGCAACATTCTTTCAGTGGACTTTTTATGAATTCCATGGTTGGTTACTTAAGACAAGTTGTGTCTGTACAACTGTTTCTGCATGTTGAAAGCATAGCATGCTTTTTATGTCGTTTATAGAAATTGGCGTTTAGAAGTAAAATTATATTAAGAAGTTTTAAGATTAAATGTACATGTATTACAATTCTTTGATATTTCTAAAATAGTTTTTTAGCAGTAAATCATGTTGAAGTTTAGATGTTGTTGCCAAACATTGCCAGAATTCCCAAGCATATCGTTGGCTTATTTATGAAATTGTCTCCCTTGAAAATACGCTATCGGCGTTATCGATTTTTTTGTTACTATAGAAATATATAGTGTAAATGTTTTTAGAACTGAATGAAATTTATATACACGTATTCGTTTTATTTTTAGACTCTGCCTACTCTAGCACAAATACGATTTCAAACAACGTATACAGTAACGGTTCTATAAACATGGATGAGAAGATGGAGTCCATAGATCAAATCCTGAATACAGACGGTCGGTCGAACGGCATGTCTGTTTCCAACACGTTGATCAATCCAATTGACAAACTGTATTCAATGCAGAGCTCATATTTTAACGCGGAATGATTTGTAAAAACGGCGGTATGGCTATAGTATGTTTACAAAATAGTACGTATTTTGTTGTGTCACTGTTTTGTCAAGAAGGAGCTGTTTTGGATGAACACAAGCATTTTGAATCAGTAACGGAAGTGCACCCGGAATTCTTCAGAACATAGATGTTACAAATCTGTAACAATATAAATGGTTCTACATGTACATGTAAATGAAACAGGTGAAACATTATGGTTGCGTTAAAATCTCTAATATCGTGTCGATTTACATTGTGGAAAAAATTGAAGATGAAAATTTGGCGTTGATTTCCAGTATGGAAATGTGGAAATAGAAGCATTTTATTGGGTACCCTGTTCTTGGTGTAAGTCATTGACCAATCGAATCGGTTGATACAGTTTCATTAGTCAGTTAAATTTGCCGTTACAAAATTTAACAAAGGTCGAGTGATACGATTAAATAGTGTTGTACAAAATGTACCACAATGGTTTTCATGAAATATCATGAAGGTAAATACTTTTTCGTGGGAGATGGACCCACAGCGCTATATTTAGAGTTCGCACAATTGTGAACGAACTTGAAACAATGTTTAAGTGCAAGTTACAAAGGCTAGTTTATCAAACATGACAAACTATTCTAAAGCGGAAATAGATCTCGCTACCTTTGCCGAGCAATGTTATGAAGAAATCCCGAATTTACTGACTACAGTTTCGCTACTGTTAAGTGGCTATTGTTAAGAAATCTTTTTGACCATGTTGTATTTATTTTACAAATAGTAATGTTGTTTCTGTAATTGGCTATAGTCTATTGATGTACATAGCTGTACCACGTGATTGTAAAGCAAAGTTACGTATTTATTTTACCATTTGGAATGTCTCCTAATACTATCATTATTGTATATCCTTTTTTACACATTCTAGTTTAAGGAATATATAGCAGTTTTGGCTCCGTTTAGCACTGACCCTGATATACATGTATATATGCAATTTACTCTGTATATTACGAACTCCTTTGTGTTCTTTATATCCGGAGTAAGCCGATGATATATCCATATAGCATTTGGAATTTTAAATATTAAATAAAGAAGTAAAAAATCGGGCCCAGACACTTTGTTCCTTATATCCGGTATTTCGCTTTATCCGGCGTCGTTTTGTACGGAGTTTACTGTATACATTTAAATTAATTTATTGTTCCATTTTTCATTTGACATACAAAAATAAGCTAACGGATTGACTAGATTGTGTAAGATCAATAATGATACCGTGCAGTACTGTTGGTGATCATGAGGACATTTTTAAATTACCTGCCGTAAACCGATAAATGTCCACGCCAATAAATGTTACAGATTACTTTAAGAGCTGAATACTGATTCAATTTTATTTAATTTTCGTAAAATTCCCTCTTCGCTTATCCCAAAACTTCGCGATAGATAAATTTAACATAATTATATTTATATCAATTAAGATAATTCTCCTTTCGCCATTTTAAAAATCGCGTATACATTGTAATTCTGTCTATCAAATCGTGAAAGTTTTGTTTCGTGGAGATTACTCACCCCACACTTCTATCCCCTTGTACCTATACATGTATGTGTCGTTTACCTGATTTTTTTGATTTTTTTTGGTATCAAATTGTTTTTACTTTGTTTAATATTAAATGTTTTTTATGTTCATTTATTAAGACAAACGGGTAATTTCTTAGATTCTAGATTTGTATATTGTGCGGCCTAAGTCGATTCTGTGGCTTTACACCAAGGAAAAAGAATATTTTTCGAGAACCAAAATCGAAATAGTTTTGACTAATTTTGGTGGCGAACTGTTTCAGTACATAAGCTGGGAACCATATTAAGTTGATGTATGTTGTGATATTGCTTGCATTTAACTGTAGGAAAAATCCATTTAAAATGCTTTCAATGCGATTTGAAAGTGAAAGAATCAAACGCATCTTCTTATAAAAATATATAGCGACTAATTCAGCATTGGTGAAAACGGCCCGATAAAGTATCGGACGGGCACAATCCGGCCCTGTCTTGAATCCGAAACAAAAACAAAACAGTCCGATACCTATAGTATATCGGGAAAAGACGAAAACAGTCTTTAGCACCAAGCAATATTAAAATGAAATAACATGGCGAACTTACACAAGACATGCCATTTCTTTATGCCGCTATGTATGTTTGCTTGTACTTCATATACCATGTTCTCACAGTGTCTCAACACAAATCCTCTTCGTATAGTTTGGGTCAATTTATTTCACCCCAGATTCATTTGATAGTCAAGCCACATTAACGTAGACGTTAACTTTGAGAAAGGTCGGCGAAACAACAAAAAGGTTACAACAACAACAACAACAACAACAACAAATTTTCACTGTCATGTTATTTATATCATTGTTTTCAGTGCATGCTGCATTATGTGCTTCGTAGTGTTGAAATGCATATAAATATGTACTATTATTGTCTTACATGATCGTATTGCTAGGTTATGTACGTTTATTTATGTTATTTATGACATGTTGACGAAATAAAAAAGTAAAAATGTGAACATAAGCAAAGTTTCTTCTTTTTTTACAGTACAAACAAAGTCAACATTTATGTTATAGCTAAGATACAACAAAGGTACATGTTTGTATGGTCACGTGCTTGTAATAAGCCTTGATCAGAAACAAAACTTGAAATGTCCATTGTCATGGCAACCAGAGTTATGCGGGAATGGAATTCTTGGAATAATTTTGGTAGAGCTTCATGCAAGAAACATTCCTGCTAGGCTATTTAATATTGACCAAGAGGTGTCTGAAGTGATGTAATTTGAAGGGACGACGGACGGACACGGACGAGACGGACATCCAACCATCCTAAAATGTCACAATGAACACTTCGGGCTTAGGTGAGCTAAAAAGTAAATTAAAAGGATGGGGCCACTTTTGACGCCAGGGGATAATTAAAACAGACGTGGGAGAGGACCACTAGTCAATGCTAGTTATAAAATACTAGTATTTAAGCCATGGACCTTTCAATTATTGAAAATACGATTTTCAAAAAAGTTTACTATATGAGTTTATGTAAAATAATGACACCCAGATCGGGGCCAATTTTGACCCAAAGGGCATGAGCTCTAGTTGCATTCAAACTTTGCTGCTTATTATATACGACAACTTCACTCGAATTCTCAAGGATTGTACAAATACCACAAGTTGCTTATTGTCCATACAGCAAGAGCTTACTTATTGTCCATACAACAAGAGCTGACTTATTGTCCATACAACAAGAGCTGACTTATTGTCCATAAAACAAGAGCTTACTTATTGACCATACAACAAGAGCTTACTTATTGTCCATACAACAAGAGCTGACTTATTGTCCATACAACAAGAGCTTACTTATTGTCCATAAAACAAGAGCTGACTTATTGTCCATACAACAAGAGCTTACTTATTGACCATACAACAAGAGCTTACTTATTGTCCATACAACAAGAGCTTTCTTATTGTCCATACAGCAAGAGCTTACTTATTGTCCATACAACAAGAGCTTACTTATTGTCCATACAACAAGAGCTGACTTATTTTCCATACAACAAGAGCTTACTTATTGACCATACAACAAGAGCTTACTTATTGTCCATACAACAAGAGCTTACTTATTGTCCATACAACAAGAGATTACTTATTGACCATACAACAAGAGCTTACTTATTGTCCATACAAAAAGAGCTTACTTATTGACCATACAACAAGAGCTTACTTATTGACCATACAACAAGAGCTTACTTATTGTCCATACAACAAGAGCTGACTTATTGACTATACAACAAGAGCTTACTTATTGTCCATACAACAAGAGCTTACTTATTGTCCATACAACAAGAGCTGACTTATGACAGCACTAACAATAGGTATATTGTGTGATTGTGTAAGAATTAAGGTCAAACTTATTAAGAAAATATAAGATTTTTATTTTTTTCGCTGGCGGGGGGAATAGGTATATTGTAAAGGTTAACTTATAAAACAAATCGAGAAAAAAGATATTTATCGGGTGGGGGGTGGGGGTGGGGGTACATCATGACATCATGACCCTGTTGTCATAAGCAAAATAATTTGAAAAGTTAATGAAATATTGAGAAATGGAAAATTAATAGCTGAGGTTCAGTTTTTGTGACAGAATCTAAGAACTGAAAAGGGGCATAACTATGCATATTGTTGACAAAGGTATGTGACTTGCCACGGATGTCTGTTTTGCCATGAGAAACAAGAATGCCAAGTTAACTTTAACCAAGGCAGACGCCGACGCCGGGGCGTGTGCAATAGCCTCTTTATTCTTCGAATAGTCGAGCTAAACATAAATCACCTACACCAGTATTTGGAGACATCTAACGTGAACGGAAACCTTTTATAGTTTTTACAAGAAGTGCTTCGTTTGGAAATTGACCCAGATGATCCTGTCTATTGACATAGATCACAGTATGTACCCGTGATTAATTCCTGATATCGTATACCTATCATAAATACTTAATGCCGATTGGCCGTTAGCGATCACGTGTCGGGTCCGCAAAAGTATGCGTAGACCTGGAAAAAAGTGTGTAAACCTGCGCGAATTTCAATACGTCATTTCTGTTATATTTTCGCACCTTTTCTTTTTTTATGAGGTATACGATATAATAATCTTAGACTAATGTTTAGGTCATTATAGTTTTACGGTCCGCAAAACTGTTATTGACCTCAACATTAGTCTATATAATTGTATAATGCAATCAGCTTACCACTTTCTGCATTTACTGCTACATAAGGCGTATATCGACCAAACTCCACGAAAAATCTACCCGCTCTACTTTGAACTGCATATGTACATAGGAACTGACGACCCCATCCCCGTATTGCTGCTCCATAACTTCTAGTGCCCTACATGATATTTGACCAAGCTTGCCACATTTTTTAAAGTTTAGATTAGATAGTTTTTTTCCTGATTATCTCTGCCACAGTCGGTCTTGTACCTGCTTAACAAGGCGTTTGTTCTCCAAAAACGACTAAAAACCAAAGGGGAGCGATATCGTTATGTTCTAATCCATTATTTAAAATGTGTTTCTGCCGTGATTTTTAGCTAATTAAATCTTAAAACTATTCGATCTGTTTTCTTTTTTTTTCACTTTTTTCAAATCTTATGATTTATTATTCTACACCATTTTAATGAAGAAACATTACAGTTTGTACTCATATGTTAATAAAGTATGTGGCTAAAGTAACAACAAAGTTATTATAGTCTAAAAAGCTTTTACTACTTTTTTCTAAAGTAACCAAATATGCCGGACTGAAAAATCGATAACGCCGACAGTGTATTTGCAACGGAGACTCTTTCATCAATAAGCCAACAATTAGCTCTGGAAAGCACGGCTCTACAAAAGACAACTTCGGCGTGCCATAGTCGAACTGACTACGCATCTCTTAGACTTAACATTATCTAGCAAATCCATATCCGCTGTATGAGATAAGAGAACATAAAGGTGTCAAAACTTTCATTCATTTTACTCACATTAATATTTTCAAAACTGATCTAAATCGCTGTTAAACAGTGTTTGTTTTTAGATCTATCAGTGTCTTTAGCGATTTTGTGACGAAATCCCGGTGTACAACCGCTTCTATCTCTTTATATTAATTAACAAATAATGACACGGCAGTCAAAACTATGATGACAAAATAGGGCATCGGGATACCAGGGGCATTAGCAATCATAATGGTTGGATTGGAGGACGGATTTAAAAACCCTAAAACTAGCAATTATTTTTGAGAGTTGGACGCATGTTTTAGATATTGATAGCAATATTTGTTTGGGACTTGCGTAAAATTCGATCGAAGCCGAAAATGAGTTCTTTATGGGGGCTTCCTGGCTTCGATTTTATGAAGATACAATATTACTGGTATTGCAATTTATGGATGATTGGTATTTAATCTTTTTAAAAAGCTCATCTTTTTATCAGTACAAAAGGTAGGATAGTTTTGGTCTTTTGACGATGGGTGTAATGACATTTTTGCGATAGAACAGGTGTGAATATTTATATTTCTGCATGATTTAAATTAGGTACTGTACTCTAACATTTTTTGCATTTAAAAATGACATGTGCTGCGCATGCGCAAGCTATAACATTCGGAACATTGCGAAGCAGTGATGTTGAGTTTTAGGGTAAGAAAAGCATGGAAAGCTTCAATAGTGTTTTTAGCTAGGTCATATGTTTGAATACCCTGAGACCCGATTCTGTCTAAAGTTAATGCGGGTTTCCATGGAAAAACTACTCAGAAATGAAAATGGCATTTTCTTTCAAGGACAGAATAACTTAGAAACAAAAAATGACAAATTTCATTATGGGCGAATATACCGCAATGACGTGTTATTTCAGGCGTGAAGTCAGAAATAGGCGTCATAACCCATCAATCTCTTATTCTATTCTGTTCTTTACTTTTCCATTCTATTCTGTCTGGTAATTGATGTTTTAATTTAGAAACTTTTAGACTATCTATCCAGCGTAAAACATCAAGGTAAAGTTACGCAGATTATATACTTACACGGTTTTGGGTATTTGTATAGATCTAGTAAAATTTCTAAAACAACTGACAAATGTGTGTTGAAACCCGTGACGTGAATATACCTTGATCCATATTCTGTTTAATGTCTGAAGTAGAATTTCTTTTGCAAATGGGTAAAGGTAGTTGAAATGACTTCTTGAAGTCACACAAGAGGTCTGCAAGACGTGTCTCATAAACCACTGTGATACAACGTGACACCTTCATATATACCAGAATTCGTTTATTGAACCATCAACAAATCTAAACAAGAAAAGCTTTGATCATAATTTAGTAAAGTCCATAATAAATACGGTATTCTTCTGTGGATTCTGAAGTTAAGGACTGTTTAGGGTGGGGCTGATTCACACGGTACCATATTAGTGCTTCGACCTAGCTAGTGATTAAGACGGTTGTCGGTTTCTTACAGAGGGGAGGACCCTAATACTTGCACTTCCCAGGAACGATGGTTAGGTAAACTGTCCGCCTGTATAAATGATTGGAATACGGTTAAAACGGACGTTAAACTATACAACAACCACAACATACGACCAAAGACACTTGTATCGTTTCATAATATAAGGGACACTACTCCTACGCCGTAGTTCCATTAAGTTAATTCAAATTCCTTCCCTTGATTACATAGCTGCACCTCAAATGGAATACTAGAGAAAAACTGACATCACGTGACTGTACGAAAGAACATGATGTATTTATTAGTCCTTCCATACGTGAATGACATGAAACACGTCTTTTGAGTATCCATTGTGGTTTTAGCATCTTGTAGTTAGGAGGGGCAATGAAAACTTCAATATAAAAAATCGGTAAATTATTTTTTACTCCGTGTACCGCTTCTGCAGAACACAAGGGCGAGGAGATTGTAAGTTCGGATATAAAAGTTGAAATTAGACTACAACTTTCGATAAATCATACTCTTATCTAAAATCAGATTCATCCAAAACCCAACAGATGCACATATAAACTGTCTATTGTAATCTTCGGTAATCCTCGATAATCCTCGGTAAATACCGGATTTACACTTGTTGTGATCTACCTAAGCCCAAAGGTCTTCACCCGTCTCTGTAAACCACCGCTGTGAAGACATTCGGAAGTTAACATCAAACATTTATCATTATTAATGGAGATATAACCTTATCTTGTACAGTGTGTATGTTGTAAGTCTGACGGATAATATCTCGGCATTCGAAATCAATATGTGTTGGGTTATTTTGATATAACTTGATAAAACATCCAAATGTACGGATAAACAAATAAAGGCAAAAAGTTTGTACCTGATAATAAACAATTATATTGCTGACGGAACATGATTCTGACTTTGTGTCAAGCGCAGATAATGATTAACGGGAACAAGACAAGTATCTCAGGATTTCCTAAAAACAAGTCAGTCTGTGACCTCCACTGATTTTTGCAAATGGCTTCAACAGGAAAATGGAAAAACTATTGGTTTCCTAAAATGAGGTCACTTATACTTCTTTTTTTCTATTGAGGCCATTAGCAAACAGGAGGGCGTCGCTAATACCGACTTGATTTTACGATTTTATCCAGATTCACTTCCCCTGTTTTTGTTGACGCCATTTGAAAATTTCAGAAGAGATCATTATAACCTACTTAGTTTTAGAATATCCAAAGCTACTTACCTTTTTTTCGTGGACACATTTGTAAAAATGAGGGCAGGTCACTCTTATCGACTTCATTCTACGAAACCCAGAGTTTCTTCCCTTTTTCTGTTGACTCCATATTTTGCAAAGTACAGGGAGGTCACTCTTATCGACTTTCTCCTTTGATTTTTAAAAGGATGTCAAAAGAAGACGGAAAGTAACTCTGGACATACTTATATTAAGTTAGTAAGAATGACCCTTTCTGATTTTTGCAAATGATGAAAAGAGACAGAAAGGGAAGTAAATCTGGATACCATAAACTTAACCAACGGACGACACTCAAGTGACGACAATAGACAATAGCTCGTCAGTTTTTTTCTCAAAAAATCAGACAAGCTTACAATGAAGATTCCAGAGTGTTTACATTTTGTTAAATCAGGGACTACATGTATGACTTTAAATGTTTTCATCAGATCAAACCTTAAAGAAATCATTCGATATCTTATGGCCATAAAAAATATGTGTAGCAATAATTAGAACAAGAAAACCATTGATGGATAGCATCAAAGATCGCCGGTAACAAGTTGCTATAAGTCTGACGGACAGACAGATTGAATTCTTCCATTCTTCTCTCAACAGTTCTCTTACTAACATCAATCAACTCTGAAATTTCTCTAACCTTAAGTCCCGAATCAATAAGACACTGTAGAGTTTCAACAGGAATATCATATTTTCTTCCTTGTCTTGACAATATTTCTATTTCTGAAATGCTGTGCTCAGAATGTAAATTATCCAGTATCTCAAGTGCTTCATTAACAAATCCTATACAACTATCAATACAAACATATCTTGATAACTGTAATAAAAAAGTTAGAACATCTTGTAGTTCTGTGGTAATGTTTAGAGGGCGTCCATTCTCTATACTCTGAACAACATACTGTATCTTCTGCCTGCAGAGGTCTTTTTATACATGACAGCTGTTCTTCAGAGCTGAAAATATAAATGGATGCTGGTGTTCAATCCCAAAGATTTTATACAAACAAAACATCTTATGTGAAGTCAAACTATTATTTTTGCCATATGCTGCAGGAGTGTGAAGCTAATTTATTTACAGACTGTAAGTAGTGATGTTAAATGCAACCATTTCTTAAAATTATGCCTGTTGAATTACAGGAAATGTTGGAAATGTAACCAGTGGTCAATAAGGTACATTTATTTTCAAATTGAATGCAGATGTTATATGCAGTACTAGCTGTCGGATAAGTTATTCATGCATACCAGATCGGAATATCTGCAGTTTTTACCAGTGCTGGAAAATCTCATCTTACACCCCCTGGTATAAGATGACTTGATGATGTCAGAAAGAACTACTTTTATGAATGAATGTGAATTTATACATTACTACAAGAAAATAGACCGTAAATATAAGTCATTACTTTTATTTTATTTTTGCTACTATTAATCGAATATAGTATGCAAGAAAAGGAATCTATCACTGGCTGCACTTACAGATGAGAATATCCGGCTCTCGAGTAACTACACTTACACTATATATAATACATATACTATATGTAAAATATATACATTATAATTGTTCAAAAATAAAAAATATTTTAGTACAGGTGTATTGTGACCCATTAAACAGGCCTGTTAAACTGTTCAATTAACCAGACCCTGGTGGTGGGGTGCAGTCCATCTGTTTACTATTTAATTTATAAAACTTGACCTGTGAATTACAAAAATGGGTCTTTCGTGTCAATATTAGATAAGAAGCACATTAAACTCAAAGGTACCATTTAATTTTTTCCAGTGCATTGACACGTGAGTGAAGTATCCGAACAAACGATAATCCGAAATTACTGCTAAATCTAACAAAACAAGCTGAAATCGATATTTATTTTGGCTATGGAAATATTAACTTATGCATACCTACTTCGTTTCTGAAAGAGTGTCCATGTCCATCGTTGTTGTTATTTTCCTGCGACGCTGTTACACCGCCACGCCAACCTTTAAAAAGTCGATTTGGTCTGGTTTAGGCGGAACTTTTCTCTTGGTATAAGATATTGTAAACATCGGTCTGGGGAGCGTCATTATTTTCCCATTTTAAACAGTTATTTTAATTAAAAGGGCCAATTTAAGGGCTAACTTCAACTTCCTTCGCGATTTTTAAAATAGTTTTTTTGTTTTGTTTTAAACAATCAATGTAAGATGTCAGAACAAAATTGTAACAAGTTCATACATTTTAATAACTTCTCCTATCGACTGAAGAATCCTAAAGCGTATCAAATATAGTCGCCGGTTTCCACCGGCGACTAATTAGTGAAGAAATATAGATGCTAGAGTGCTAACATAGAGATTTATGGCCCCTGATTTAAGAAAACTTGCAATATTTAACTAAGTATTCATCCGGCCAAGCCCGTAATCAAATTCGTCCGAAATAATATGGTCATACACTTTCTATGTAAATATGATTGAGATTACTGAATATGTTAGTGTGTTAATATAGTTAAATATTAGTGACTATTACATATTTTAAAATTAGGGCCCATAACTCTGGAAGTATTGACTGAACCCTGCCCATACTCGAACTCGTCTAAGATCATTTAAGCATACACATTCTGTGTAAATATGGCTAGGATCATTGACGAAAGTAGGTGCTAGAGTGTAAACTAATCAAATGTTGACGGACAGTGGACCACATACACCACGTGAGACGGACATCAGACGATCACAATTAGTCACCTTCACCAATAAACTTTTGTCAGATGCTTTGTCTACGAAAATGATGTCGTAATATTTATCACGTTACGTCACAAATAATTAATGACAGTTATCTATGATGGTTCCAGACCGATTTCCAGCATGGGTAAAATCTTCGGAAGTTTTATTTTGTTGTATATGAGTTTAACACCCGTTTCAACCGTTTGAGATGTTACTTTGAAATTTGGAATATTTATTTATCATCATGACTTCCATATTTAGGCCAGAAAATGTAGCTCTTTCAATGATTTATTTTAAATTATGGTCCTTTTCGGCTAAGAAAATGCATTGAATCTTGGTAAAATCCACTTATCGACTCAACTCTTTTAGATATTACTATAAAACTTGGAATACTTGCTTGTATCGTGCTATCATCTGTATGAAAGAGAAAGTACCTTTGTCATTGATTTTTTAATTAACGTTTGATATCGACTTAGAATCTCGGTTGAACTTTTCCAGCTACTTTTTGAACAATTTGAGATGTTACTTTGAAAGTGCATTTCAATCATGACCCAACAATGCATACAAGAAAAGGTAACTCTGTCAGTGATTCATTTTCAATTATGGCACGTCTTTATTTCGACTCTCGGTTAATTTTTTCGTACAAGTCCACAAATTGACTATAACAGTACTTTGAAAGTTGGAATACCTGTGTACAATCATGACATCTAGCTGTAAACAAGAGTAGATCACTCTGTTTTGTGTGCAAGGCACTGTCATGCGTAATCTCGGTAATATCCACTTAAAGTATTAATTTGAAACTTTGCTGTATAGTTCAGGAGTATCAAACACTTGCAAACGTTAACTTTTGGCTGAATATTTTGCTTGTTTACACTTTGAAAATGCACAGATAGAGTGGTGGAACCTATGCTGGAGGTATCCCTATGCTGGTGGTATCTCCGAAAAACGGCTATTTACAGAAAAACAGATGAAGAAAAAAATTTCAGGGTACATTCAGCATTGACAGTCGATGAAATGCTTTTAAAGCAAACGTAGTGATAGCCGCGCGTGCAGCTCTGTGATGTCACAGCAGCCATCAATTGTACTCGATCCATTTCGCTAGAAAAAAATCTTAAATATAGACATCAAACTCACCCCAGTTAAAGATAGCATTTTTGATAAAACTTATTTATTTTGTATAAAAATATATATTCTACGGAAACTGTTATCTCTTGTTAGTTAATATTTAGGCTCTAAAACTGTTTCCCACCTGTTGGTTGTCAAATATCACATACCGCCAGCATTGGTTCACTTCGTGGTGAAATTTCAAGTTTTGACATGTGTCGTGTCAATAGCTCCCAGAACGACATAGTCACGTAATGACGCACATCAACATCTTGTTTCGATTAAGCAGGGATAACATTATGTTTTCGCTGAGGCAAATCAAAATGGTTAGGATTTCCAGGTGAACAAAGTTCCCAGGTGAACAAAGCAGATGTTTTCTATGGAATATCCCAAGTAATTCATGAGAGTTGTCTGATTTTCTATCGAGGGTATAATCATCAGAAATGTCGATCCAAAATCAAAGAAAACAGTTTTGCTATGAAGCCGGACGTTGTAGATTAGTTAAACGTCTATCTTTCTGAAGAATAATTGCAACACACATGACGTATTAGTAAGTGGTTTACTATTTCTATTTTGCCACAATATAATTCTGGTGATTGCACGAATAGTTTTCTAAATATATTACAAAGGTGTTGCGTCCTAAAAGAAGTCTAGTACGGTGTCTGATACGGATGTTTTCCATAGCTGGCATTTATTTTATTTTGCAGCCGGACAGTTGTTGACGACTGGAAGCGTGATCCTGTCGTGAATAACAGAGTGAAGAACAGAGTTTGTATATATTTATGTATCTTTTTTCTGGAATGTAATTTGTGTTGCGGAGATCGTGATTGATAAGGTGTTAAGCAATATACGCAAGTTTGATTGTGTTTCATCTTATAGCAAGTTGTTTAGTTATGTGTCTTACACCCGTCGTCCAATTCTCCCATTTTATTTCATTATAATAGAGCTTTTCTATGTTTCGCAATTTGGTGGCACATGTTACAACTCACTTACTGTCAAGGTCGCATAGGGATCATTAGTTTTTCATGTTGCTACATATTTTTGAATCCATCAAGGATTTTTATTAAACTTGGGTCAAATGTTAACCTTAACGACACGGCGTGCAGTGAAGAATATATGTTCGATCCCCGCCGGCACAGAATCGAGGTTATATTTCGGGATCATTGGTTGCATACGTATCTACTACATATGTGACCCATTAAAGGATCTTCATTAAACTTGGGTAAAATGTTAATTCAATGAGACGACGTTTAGATTTTATGTTTTTATCTAGTCAGTCCAAGATCAACGTTACACTTAGGTGTTAATGGCTCTCTGTGTCCGCTCGATATATTCATAGCCCCTTGAAGAATTTCAATGAAGTTTGGAGCAAAGGGAGACAATGTGAAGAATCTATCTTCTAACTCCGTCAACTCAGAGGTCAATGTCACACTTAGTGGTCAAATGTAATCCTAATCCCCTTAATGGACTTTCTTGAAAATTGGGGCAAGATGTTATCTCAATGATACTATCAAGTTTAAAGTCACATGTAGGAGTTAACAGTCACAAGAATTTATCTCC
Source organism: Saxidomus purpurata (assembly GCA_022818135.1). Taxonomy (NCBI): domain Eukaryota; kingdom Metazoa; phylum Mollusca; class Bivalvia; order Venerida; family Veneridae; genus Saxidomus; species Saxidomus purpurata. Next base: position 42,139,417 of record JAFMSR010000006.1, read on the forward strand.
CAAAACCCCTTGAAAGGTTTACATGAAACCTGAATCAACTGTTCAGATTATTGATACGAAATGTATATAATATATAGAATATATGAATGCCAACTGTATTGACCTAATGTCAAGGCCAGAGTTAAGGGTCAAATGTCGCGAGCCTATCTCTAGTGACCACAAGAAGGAATTTTGTTAAATTTGGGTCAAATGTGCTATATATCACAATTATAAATCATATAATTACTGAGGTTTGCATAATGGGATGAATATCTTTTTGTGACAAGGCGTGTTTGCGGTGGTATTTAAATCATGTCAAATTATAATTATATAGTTAATATCATTAATTAACTAAGTGCAAGAAAGCATGGATAGTCATTCATTACAATTAACACGGAGTGATTGACGAATGAATATGTTACTTGCTAAAAACCATCAGTCCCTAGCTTTTCTGATTTGATACTATAATTACTATCCTGTATGGAGCAACATATAAAAACACTATGAACACTATGAACACACAATACTTTATTATTAGTTTTTATCACAATTATTATTATACTATAGTGTCACACATCATTGATCTTTAAAAATCAATGCACAACATCAACAGATCATAAACAATAGATCAGTAAAAAGAATATAAATATTAACTAAAGTATAACTGAAATACCATGTTACTCAGGAAATCAACAAGTAAGTACATGTGGCAGTCACTACCAACAAAAAGAATAATATCTAGTACTAAGTAATATAGTGTAACTAATATCCGAACTATGCTTGTACGGCATATGTGGAATAAAATAAATATCTGTCAAATTTAATCTACTGTATTTCGTGCATTAAATCACCATTAAATACCAGTTTCTTTCAATGAAAAATACTTGTTTATAAGCAATTTAAACAAGTTTGTTCGAATATGCTAGGCAAAACATTTATTCAAAAAATGTAATTCAAGCTTTGGCAGAACATAACACACTTGTGTGTTTGAAGATCAAAAGAGACAAAACTGCTTTGATCTCAAGATCTCAAGATCACACCCTTTTGTGTTTTATAATAAAAACAAATAATTTATATATACGATATAATACGATATATAACAAGAGCTGTCTCATGACAGCACGCTCGACTATTCGAAAGCTTGTCAGTAAAATGGTTTTTTTTTTGTCTAAGAACAGGACTGGCGTATTATGTAATTGTCTATAAGAATTAAGGTCAAAGATATGAAACTTGTTCAAAGACCTCTGTAAATGAACATTACGTTCAAAGCCTTACCCTGGATTCTGTAAGCCAACTGGAGGGAGGAGGGGAGGGGCGGTGAGGGATAATTTCAAAGAAATACATGACCTTGTATATCTGATCAGGGACATAAATCTGTCAAAAATCCAGAGTTATTGGGATTATTTCCTTAGGTGTAGATGATGATGGTAAAGATATATTTTGAGTTTCAAGTCAATATATTTGAATGAATTCAAGACATTTGACTTTATAAAAATCTTTAACCAAAAATTCAAAGTTAAAAAGGGGCATAAATCTGTCAAAAATCAAAACAGTTATGGGGATTGTTTCCCCCGGTGTAGATTTTGATGGTAAAGATATATATAAAGTTTCAAGTCAATATCTTTGATAGTATTCAAGATATTTGACTTTATAAAAAAACTTTAATCAAAAGTTCTAAGTTAAAAAGGGTCATAAATCTGTCAAAAATCAAAACAGCGTTATGGGAATTTTTCCTTAGGTGAAGATGATGATGGTAAAGATATATTTTGAGTTTCAAGTCAATATCTTTGATAGAATTCAAGATATTTGACTTTATAAAAATCTTTAACCAAAAATTCTAAGTTAAAAAGGGGCATAAATCTGCCAAAAATGAAAAAAGAGTTATTGGGATTGTTTACCCAGGTGTACATGTTGATGGTAAAGATATATTTTGAGTTTCAAGTCAATACCTTTGATAGTATTCAAGATAATTGATTTCATAAATAACTTTAACCAAAAGTTCTAAGTTAAAAAGGGGCATAAATATGTCAAAAATCAAAACAGAGTTATGGGGATTGTTTTCTCAGGTGTAGATGTTGATGGTAAAGATATATATTGAGTTTCAAGTCAATACCTTTGATAATATTCAAGATATTTGACTTTATAAAAATCTTTAACCAAAAATTCTAAGTTAAAAAGGGGCATAAATCTGTCAAAAATGAAAAAAGAGTTATGAGGATTGTTTCCCCAGGTGTACATGTTGATGGTAAAGATATATGTGGCAGTCTCTGAGATTTTTGGCCCAAATGACATATTTGGGCGAAATTGAGTTATTACCATTTTCTGAAACATGGATATGTGTTGACCACTGCAAAGCAAAAATTTTTGCAATACGCCAATTTTTAATGGTGTTACAGCACTTTGAAAACCATCACCATGACTACAAAATTCTTGGGAGTTTTATATATTTATTGCAACAATTATGATTAAAGATGAAAAAACAAATTTATGAAATATGTAAACATGTCATTATATGTATGCTATAAAGAAACAGTTCATTCACATACAAATGTTTTTTTGCAAAAAACACAAATGCATACCGTTGTCATAGCAACCAATAATCAATAATTTGATAGATATAATAAAAGTGGCCCACTTTTTAGATTTCTCTGAAAGGATTTACAAACAATGTCTAAAAACACACATGCAACCTTTTACAATGTTATTACATAAGATTTGATCTTAAATTTATAGTATCTTATAACCTATAATGAAAGAAGCAGCAAAATAATAAAATATACGACCACTATATTGAGTATTGATTCGGTACATGTGTATTTAATGAAACAAATGTTCCTTACCTGTGTAAAATAGGATTTATCTTCACAACTTCTTACAGTTCCAAGACGAAACTGGAAACGTGTCATCCGAAATGTTCTGTCTAAAATTATCATTACATTGACACCGTTTTAACTAGGGGAAACAACCCTCTTTATAGCGTGAAATGAAGAAAATATAAAAATATCGTGTAGGGTGTAGCCAGCTAAAAGTTTCCCGATAATAGAGTTGCATCTATGCAGCTCCAAACAAAATAAAATATGGATTAAAATTATTCAGTTACTTGGCGCACTTGTGAAAACGTGACGTCATGTTTTCTGACGTTTTTCTCAGAAACGAGGCTGATGTCATTTGGGCCAAAAATCTCAGAGACTGCCAAATATATTGAGTTTCAAGTCAATACCTTTGACAGTATTCAAGATAATTGATTTCATAAAAAACTTTAACCAAAAGTTCTAAGTTAAAAAGGGGCATAAATATGTCAAAAATCAAAACAGAGTTATGGGGATTGTTTTTTCAGGTGTAGATGTTGATGGTAAAGATATATATTGAGTTTCAAGTCAATACCTTTGATAATATTCAAGATATTTGACTTTATAAAAAAAATTTAACCAAGGCAGACGCCGACGCCAACGCCGACGCCGGGGCGAGTGCAATAGTCTCCTTATTCTTCGAATAGTCGAGCTAAAAATGGTATTTCTGACCTAATTAATTAAATATCTAACTAAACTTAAACAACCTTGAATTCAATATAAAATGTTTCACTGCTCTTCTATTTATAACAAATACATAGATTATCGAGATAATCAAATGAACTGGTTGTCAAATATTTTAAAACATTTAATTAAAAGGGTTCCCAGAGCGAATTCAGACATAAGTTGCTTACCACATGGTCACACATTTGAACGTGGTTGTTCAATATATATATATGTAAGCCTTAATACAATGATATAGATACATACACTAAACGAATTTCTAATTGATCAAGCGTCCTTATTGAAACTCGTAAAAAATGTATAAATGCTAATTGAGAGAGTTCTGAACGACTGTTTTCATTAGAAATACCAAAACAAAAAGTATATCTAACTCTTTGCACATAGTGTGTTTTTGGTGATAGTTTTATAAAAGCAATTTTCGGTTGCTAAGCATTATATGTGTTAAACTAATGATGCCAACAAAATGCCACATTAGTATTTGAAGTTGGTGCTTTAGAAATAAAAAAATGGACATACAAAATAATAGTTCCTTTCTTTGCAGTGATCTCCCTTGTGTTATTGTTGTTGTTGGTAGAGATTTCGGCAGTGTAGTTGAAGGGAAGCAACTCCTGCATGCAGTTGTTTTTTTCTTAAATTGACTCTCCCAGTCAAAATAAGAAAAGTAATATTTGGAAAGTTATTATTTTGTACTGGTAGCAGGAAGAGTTTGGTGTATTGGTTTAAAAGCTATTATTTCCTCCACCTTTTCACACACCTTTTTCAGCTGGATTTTTACTTGAAAAAAATGTGCATAATTCCACCTTAAGATTTAATACATAACATACCAATGCCAGACACATAAAATATTTTAAATATTAGAAGAGAGATGATTTGAAGCATCAATTACTGAAGTAATAAATGGGTTACATTGTCACTTAATGCAAATGTTCATACAAATGTATCGTGGAAGAAGTTAAACAAACTTTTCCTGTTGTCATAACTTTGAGAAAAGTTTTCATCTCTATCAGCAAACTGGGTAAACACACGTGTTATTGAAAATTAACAACAGGGCCATATTGACCCTATAACTCTCACCTGGCAACCAGCACACTCACTAGTTGCTGAAGGGAGTCAGAAGACACATGTTGCGAGGGAAAATCACTGGTTTTAAAAAAGTGACTGGTTGTTAAAAGTCACTACGGGAAGTAAGTGATAGCCAGGATGTCAATTGTGGTTCGTTGCTAAGGACGTCAAGGATTGCTAAGAGACTTAGTTGCTAAGGAAATCACTGGTTCCTTTGCAAAGTCACTGATTGCTAGTTAAATCACTGGTTCCTTTGGGAAGTCACTGGTAGCTAAGGAAATAACTGGTTGCTAGCGAAACTCGCAAGGGGAAGTTACTGGTTGCAGAGGAAGTCAATCGTTGCTAAGGAAGTCACCGGTTGTTGCTAAGAAAGTCATTGGTTGTTAAGACAGTCATTGGTTGATAGGGGATTTGTACTTGGTGCTAGGGAACAATGTTGATGCTAAGGAAATCAATAGTTGATAAGGAAGTCACTTGTTCTTAGGGGAAGTCGCTGGTTTCTAAGGAAGTCACATGTTTGCTAAAGAAGTCAATGGTTGCAAGGTAAGTCTTTTGTTGCTGTAGGAACTCATTGGAAGTAAGCTTTTTCTTGTTACTCTATATACTGACAACGGATCCCCAGGGTCAATTTTGACACCAAGGACATGGTTTGAACAAACTTAGTAAACGTTCTCTAGACAGTACTACACCAACTATCTAAGCTCTATATCTTGTGCTTTTGGAGAAGACGATTTTTCTAATGCTACAAATTGAATATCTAAGCTCTAGGTCTTGTGGTTTCGGAGAAAAGATATTTTTTAGTTTTTCCTATGTTAGTCTATATGCAAACCAGTAACCCATCGGTGTAGTCAGTTCTAACCAAAGCAGCATGTTTTGAACAAACTTGGTAGAGTTCTACTAGACAATGTTACTCGTCAAATATTCAATCTCTTTACCTTGTGGTTTTGGAGAAAAAGGTTTTCCTATAAAAATCTATGTAAAACAAGTGACCCCCGGGCGGGGCCAATATTGGCACCAGGGGCAAGATTTTTACATTTTTGTAGAGGCCTACTAGGCAGTTCTACATTTCAAATACCAAAGCTCTCGGCCTTATGGTTTAAGAGAAGAATTTTGAAGTTAATCCTTTAAAAACCTATGTAAATTCAAGTGACCCAAGGGTGTGGTAAATTTTGACGCGTAGGTCATGATTTGAACATCTTTTTTTGTAAAATTCAACTAGGCAATGCTACATGTACATGCCATCTTTCTAAGCTCTGTGCCTTGTGGTTTCATACAAGAGGATTTTAAATATTTCCTTTCCATTGCCAGGGCAACCATAGGAATTCTTTGAACAATTTTGGTAAAGCTTTATGCAAGGGACATTCCTGCCAAGTTCCATAAACATAGTGGTTTTAAAGGAGATGCTACTTGAAGCAAATAAACAAATATGAACGGCAGGCGCCGGACATATTAACCATCTTAAAAGCTCAACGCTCAGGTGAACTAGAAAGAATTTAACATTAATAGCGTCTAATTATATTATGTACTTAACACAAAACATCAAAACTACACATGCAAAATGAAATACATAAGTAAAGTATTACATGTATGATCACAACATAAAATGCACGAAAATAATTGTGATATTTTTAACAATATTCAAATACGTTACTTCCCGGGATCAATATAAAAAAATCAAATTTTACAATAGAATGAAACTCGTGAAGTTTAGCATGTATCAAACTCTAATCGGCTTTCTTGTACATGAAACCTGTATGACTTGGTAGAGATAATATGATACTATTTTTTTAACAGTGATTACTGAAGGAAAAGTAAATTTTCACTTACATTTAAAAATAAATTCTTGATAGTTCATCTGTTTCTAACAGAATATTGTTTCTAGCAATTTGCTTAGCAGTTAAATAAAATGTTTAACTTCTTAAGTTTCAAGCAGAATAACTCGTTCATTGGCACACATTCATGACTTTGTCATCCTAATTTCTCGATACACAAAACTATTATTACTTAATCACTTGCATTATGTGCAGTACTAACAGTGATTTAAATGTCACTTCAGTAAATATGATTGTGGCTATTGAGCATTGTAGCCAACGTTTTGCTAACATACGTACCTACAAAAATATATATGACTACTCTAGTCTCTATTCCGACAGAGACATGGCTATATCATTTAACAAAAACACATGTCAACGTTTGGCAATTATGACTTGTTTTTTTGGCACGCATTATTTGACAAATTGAATAAAGCTATATCATACATAAAACAAATATAAGTCGTTAATATGAACAAAAGACCTTCAACGATTTTCAATTCATGATTTGTTATTTTCGCACGCCTTATGTGACAAATTGAACATAAAATACTGCGCTTGTATTTACATTTTTGTATAAACAATTGAACACTATGCTACATGTCAATATTGAAATAGATAATAGTCGGAACATAACAGAATATACTCAACAGTTGTTGTTTTTTTTGCAATTTTTACAAATCACAATTTCAAATACACATAGGCATGAAGAAACAGCGATGTTATAATAGTAATTGTTTGTTATTCTTTTAAAATAACATTAATTTAAAAATGAATGACTTATTAATCGTGGGCAGTGTTATTCTAAATGTAAGTATAGTAGCTATTTTAAATAATCTAAATTTTGACAAGGAAGTATAAAAATGAAAACAAAATCAGTCAGTGCAATTCTATTAAATTCGGGCGTTTGGAGCATCCCGTGTCAGTAACTTTTATTCAAATAAAATATTGCTATGAAAACGCTTATCATTTCTGCATGCTATGATATTCAGTGACCGTAGTTAAAAAGAACAGACAATTTTACGTCAAATGCAGTCTTACTTTTACTCAGAAACTTAAAGGGGCACTCCCTACATCTAGCAATTATACTCTTCAAACATCAACAGTGTGTTCAATGAACGAAAAATGAAAAATAAATACAACAGTTACTGTAAAGAACAATATTTATCGAATAATGTCTCATTTTAGCACTAATGATCAACATATAGACCTTCTGTATTAAATCGTTACCCTTCAGTTACTTGTGCATCAACTTTATACATATTATTGAATGTGCTACGGTACTGAAACATATTTTAAAACGCTGATTATACCGATAATGACCGGAATGTATAACTTAAACTATAGATGAGTAATAATACTTGGAACTATTATATTATTTATGCTTTTGAAGTTGTTTAAGTTGTCAGAACTTGTTACGCAATCGAGAATAAATAAAGTAGTAAACATATATACATACCTATGTTAAGTCCATTTTGAAATAACCCCAACCAGGTTAATACACTATGCACACATCGTTGCATACAAGATGAAACCATTCTTCATTTTCCCCGATTGTTAAGGACAGTTAATGTTACATGGAATTTTCACAAGATAACTAGGCAAGCATTTTGGGCATCTTGGCCGTCTTGTTAAATGTCTTTATTATTTGTGATTGATTGTTGTATACAACGTTACAGACAATAATATGACGTAACGTCCGATGTTGCGGGTTTTTGGCAATTTCTAGCGTAGACATGATTCATTATGACTGCCATGTAGTAAATTTTAAGAAAAGTATGTGAAGCCGTATATCAAAATAAAGGGAAAAGGTTATTGTGCATTACTGTGTAACAGAAATTACTTTTAAGTCAGCGATATCAAACACACTGAGAACGACGTTAGTTTATACGCGTCACGTGTAACAAAAATACTTGATCCGCATGACTTCTACTTAAAAACGAAATACGAAAATTACGTTAAACTTTCTCAATTTGCGTATACGATATGTTAAATGTCACCGAAAGTTGCCATTAAAATCTAACACATTTCCAACGGCTCCTTCGAGCAGACATGTATAAAACTTCTGTTAGGGAGAAAGTGTCACATCTTTGAACAGATTTATTTTCATTTTGTTCAAATGAATGCAAAATAAGGAAAATCAAAGATATTTATAAAAAATAAGTATAGTAATGCGTTTTTAATGAAGATTAATAAAATAATTTTACTTTTCGAATATATCTGAATAAAACGTCTAAAATTGCATTTATGCTTGTCTAGCGAAAATGTCCACATATAGAAGAATGTAAGAAAATGTGTAAATATACTCGAATAAAACTGCAATTATCATTCAGCCGATGATTTATCGTAAATTTCATCATCGTATCGAAAATGCGTTTTTCCTCTTCTTTCAAATGATACCATATGCCTGCCCAGTCTAACAAAATGATACTTTTATACAAAATAAGGCTTGTCTAGCGAAAATGTCCTCCGACGTCAAATTTATTAAGATGCGACTTTGCACAGCTCCCGAGTTACGGTAATGTTGCCATTAATTGTCAAATGAAGCAACGCAAACGTTATATTTTTCAAAATGTTGTTCATGTATCAGTATTTTAATGCATATTTATTCATATTCTAAAACGTTCTATCGTTTCGACGGTTATAACACTCACTGTGTCAGCAGATTAAGTTATATGTCTTTGTGTGTAACGGTTTAAGCTAAATTCCGCATTTTAATGTAATAAACGGTAAATATTTCACAAACATACTGTGGTAATGAAATTTCTTGTATTTACAAAATGAGACTTTCCTCTTTTTTAAATGGTATTAATTTTATATGCAATTTAGAAAGATGGCAATTATTCAATGTTTGACGTCGTGTTACATAACGTCCCGCAACATTGGACGTTACGTCTATGTCATAACATTAAGCTGCCAGTGAAAGAAATCTTTATAAACAGTACATAGGAAATAGGAACAAATAAGGAATTAATGTTACTGAGAGTAGTTTTTTTCTCAGAGGCGCACAGCGTGGATTTCTAAAAGAAAAATTGAGTTACTGATCTGTGGTCAAAGAAAAGGCCTCATGTGTTGGTTTTATGAACAGATATACTCTAATCTCAAAGTTTTGACCTTGACTTTGAGTCGGCGTAGCCAGATCCTGGGTTCTGCATATAAACTTTGGGTAAACGTTTGACCACTGTTATATCAAAATCCTTCAATGGGTTAAAGAAATATTGAACGGACAAGAAATTCAAGACTCAAACATTTGGAATATATATCTATAGCAAAAAAGACGAATCTGATAAAATTATGACAATTACACACATATTGAACGCCGTGACTAGAATGAAAATAATAACCTAAAAAGCTTTAAGGGACAACAACGAGCAGATACCAAAAGGCAATCTTTTAGTCAACGCTTTGAATTGTACTACAGTAAAACCCTTTCCGTTAGAATAATTTTACGACATGCGCCCTTTGGAACGAATTAGTTAGCATCAATCAAATTTCTTTGGAATAAGCATGAATGTAATGTCTGCCAAGCAATAAATCGAAATTAACGCAGTTATAATCAATTTAAATTCCCTTTGTTTATAAACGCAGAAGAAATCGGATTGGACGTTTTGTCAGCAACATTAAAGACTGCATAAGATACAACAAAACATTTGCAAAACAACTGACGCAGACTGTAATGTTATCTTTGCCAGCTGAATATACTTTCACTGCAAGTTCTTAAGATATTTACGTTTAATGTCACAATAACTCTATAAAACTATACAAGAGCCATGTTACACATGGTTAATCCCCCCGCCAGGAAGAAGTTACCTGAAGGTTGTACTTTCGTACATTTTACTTGGTGAGAGGAAATCCTTAAAAAGCAGTATAGTTATGGTCATGCTGAGTACAGTTTTCAAGTAAGTGGAAAAAGAATAAGGCAATGAAGAGAAGGTTTGCAAAATTATATTAATGTTCATTATCAGTATAGGTATGATATTTTTCTATTTGACTAAAAGTAGGCAAGGTAGAGTTATTGTTCTTACACACTGCACTTCCTACCAATATGCTATGTCAGTGTATTAAGTTTGAAGTAAATCCCTCAAGTACTTTTGGAGTTATGCTCTGGAATTATTTTTTCAAGTAAATCTGATAAAGGGGAATAACTCTAAAAGTAGGCAAGGTAGAGTTATTGTTCTTACACACTGCACTTTCTACCAATGTGCTATGTCAGTGTATTAAGTTTGAAGAAAATCCCTCAAGTACTTTTGGAGTTATGCTCTGGACAAAACTTTTAAAGTAAATCTGATAAAGGGGAATAACTCTAAAAGTAGGCAAGGTAGAGTTATTGTTCTTGCACACTGCACTTCCTACCAATGTGCTATGTCAGTGTATTAAGTTTGAAGTAAATCCCTCAAGTGCTTTTGGAGTTATGCTTCAGACAAGCAAATCTGATAAAGGGGAATAACTCTAAAACTCTAAAAGTAGACAAGGTAGAGTTATTGTTCTTGCACACTGCACTTCCTACCAATGTGCTATGTCAGTGTATTAAGTTTGAAGTAAATCCCTCAAGTACTTTTGGAGTTATGCTCTGGACAAAACTTTTAAAGTAAATCTGATAAAGGGGAATAACTCTAAAAGTAGGCAAGGTAGAGTTATTGTTCTTGCACACTGCACTTCCTACCAATGTGCTATGTCAGTGTATTAAGTTTGAAGTAAATCCCTCAAGTACTTTTGGAGTTATGCTCTGGAATTATTTTTTCAAGTAAATCTGATAAAGGGGAATAACTCTAAAAGTAGGCAAGGTAGAGTTATTGTTCTTACACACTGCACTTCCTACCAATGTGCTATGTCAGTGTATTAAGTTTGAAGAAAATCCCTCAAGTGCTTTTGGAGTTATGCTTCAGACAAGCAAATCTGATAAAGGGGAATAACTCTAAAACTCTAAAAGTAGACAAGGTAGAGTTATTGTTCTTGCACACTGCACTTCCTACCAATGTGCTATGTCAGTGTATTAAGTTTGAAGTAAATCCCTCAAGTACTTTTGGAGTTATGCTCTGGACAAAACTTTTAAAGTAAATCTGATAAAGGGGAATAACTCTAAAAGTAGGCAAGGTAGAGTTATTGTTCTTGCACACTGCACTTCCTACCAATGTGCTATGTCAGTGTATTAAGTTGAAGTAAATCCCTCAAGTACTTTTGGAGTTACGCTCTGGAATTATTTTTTCAAGTAAATCTGATAAAGGGGAATAACTCTAAAAGTAGGCAAGGTAGAGTTATTGTTCTTACACACTGCACTTCCTACCAATGTGCTATGTCAGTGTATTAAGTTTGAAGAAAATCCCTCAAGTGCTTTTGGAGTTATGCTTCAGACAAGCAAATCTGATAAAGGGGAATAACTCTAAAACTCTAAAAGTAGACAAGGTAGAGTTATTGTTCTTGCACACTGCACTTCCTACCAATGTGCTATGTCAGTGTATTAAGTTTGAAGTAAATCCCTCAAGTACTTTTGGAGTTATGCTCTGGACAAAACTTTTAAAGTAAATCTGATAAAGGGGAATAACTCTAAAAGTAGGCAAGGTAGAGTTATTGTTCTTGCACACTGCACTTCCTACCAATGTGCTATGTCAGTGTATTAAGTTTGAAGTAAATCCCTCAAGTACTTTTGGAGTTATGCTCTGGAATTATTTTTTCAAGTAAATCTGATAAAGGGGAATAACTCTAAAAGTAGGCAAGGTAGAGTTATTGTTCTTACACACTGCACTTCCTACCAATGTGCTATGTCAGTGTATTAAGTTTGAAGAAAATCCCTCAAGTACTTTTGGAGTTATGCTCTGGACAAAACTTTTAAAGTAAATCTGATAAAGGGGAATAACTCTAAAGGTAGGCAAGGTAGAGTTATTGTTCTTGCACACTGCACTTCCTACCAATGTGCTATGTCAGTGTATTAAGTTTGAAGTAAATCCCTCAAGTGCTTTTGGAGTTATGCTTCAGACAAGCAAATCTGATAAAGGGGAATAACTCTAAAGTTCTAAAAGTAGACAAGGTAGAGTTATTGTTCTTGCACACTGCACTTCCTACCAATGTGCTATGTCAGTGTATTAAGTTTGAAGTAAATCCCTCAAGTACTTTTGGAGTTATGCTCTGGACAAAACTTTTAAAGTAAATCTGATAAAGGGGAATAACTCTAAAAGTAGGCAAGGTAGAGTTATTGTTCTTGCACACTGCACTTTCTACCAATGTGCTATGTAAGTATATTAAGTTTGAAGAAAATACCTCAAGTACTTTTGGAGTTATGCTCCGGACAAAGTTTTTCAAGTAAATCTGATAAAAGGGGAATAACTCTAAAAGTAGGCAAGGTAGAGTTATTGTTCTTGCACACTGCACTTCCTACCAATGTGCTCTGTCAGTGTATGAAGTTTGAAGAAAATCGCTCAAGTACTTTTGGAGTTATGCTCCGGACAAAATTGAGACGGACGCACGGACGGACGGACGGACGGACGAAGACCATTTCTAATATCCCCTTCGCCTTCGGCGGGGGGATAAATAAGGGCGTTCGACGTAAACGCGTATTAGAGCTATGTTACAAGTGGTAAGGGCGTTCTCAGTATAGCACATCCCAAGTGCTCCACGTCGGATCTCTTTCGTTTTTAATCTTTACTTTTAGAATAAAACTGCTTTCTGTTTCTAATGTTGGATGTTTCATCTCTGTGAATTCTAGTATGCACAGGTCCTTAAGTTGCTTTATTTCTCCAAGAAATGCATCTTGGTCAGTTGACAAAAGCGGAATGCCCTCTAGCGTGACAAGAAGTTCTTCGCATGAATGCGGCAGGTGAAGCAAAAATTCAATTATTTTGACCTGCAATGGTGAATCACGGGTGTCATTGTCCCAATGAATATAATGGAATTGATGGTTTGTGTCTATTATTTTACAAACCGTTCCAACAAGAGTGATCTTCGACAGTTTCGGAGATTTAGAGACGACGTCTAAAATTTCTGGAAGAAACGTTTCCCTGTAACAAATTTTCAACTCTTTTAAACTGGGATACTCGTAAATGTGTTCGAACGGCCAGTCTCCACCTTCAATAGTACATACTTCCATCACGCAAGACTTTTCAACATCAGTTTCGTCATTGTCTAAATTAAACCGGGCCGCTCTGAAGCATTCACACAGTATGTCTGGCTCATATTTTACCTCGTATAATCTCACACTTCGAAGTCGAGGTGACGCAGTCAAAAGTCGTCTTATCTCTGTATGAGAGAGAACAGTATGCTGCATATCCAGATCGTTTAAATTTGGGTAGCTTATAATGTGGTCAAATATTCCGAAAACTGTTGATACCTGACAGAATTTCACTGAAGTTTCAAAATATATTTTCTTTCTTGTGAGAAAATATGCTCTCTTTTCGTACTGTAAAGGCGACAAACACCCGCATTTGCTATCTGATTTACATTTTACATGTGATAATTGTACTTGACAAAGATGACTTGATAATGCAAGAAGATGCGTTATCTGTATGTGAGTGAGCGTCGTATTAAAAATATCCAATTTTTGTAGCATACGATATCTCTGGGTGTGTGCAAATATTTCAGCAGAGCCTCCCCATGCAATAAAAATTGTTAACTGTGACGGAACCAAATCACTGCTGTAGTCAGTTCGACTGGCAGCACCTAAGTTTGTGTGACATCTACGCATGCGGTCTTGGTAACAATCAACATCGACAAGCCTTGCTTTCTTCAAATGAATGGAGTCTCTTAAAAGATGCGACATAACAGTGCGTGAGATCCTTAATCTAACGAAGTTAATTTCTTTTATGTATTGAAATTTATCTACATGATCAAGTAACCCAGATCCATCTGTAATTTTAAGATCTTCAACAAATGAGTATTTACTTGTTTTATCATCATCTTGTATAGTAATCAGACAACCACAATCGTCGTCACTTTGAGCGTTTACCTCTCCTATTTCCACCTTCATAAGAAGCTTCGAATCAGTTAGAAGATCAGTTATTTGCGTATGTATCAATTGTATGTTGAACAAATGCAGTTCTTGAAGGTAAGGGTATTCCCACAAATGTGAGAAACATTCAGATTGGTCTCTGACTGACAACACCTGCGCCAATGACGTGTATGCCATTTTCCATGGTAACATTGTTATGCATCCACATTTGTCATCTGCCTGACAATGTACTTCACTTGCTATAGTAACAGTCACCAGATGTCTAGATGACGAAAGAAGTGTTATCATCAAGCTGTGGGTAAGTTGCACATTTTTCAAAATAATACTGTGGAGATTGTACGGACAAATAAAACGTAAATACTTTGAATATCTATTCTGAAAGATCATGAGATAATAAATGTTTAATGTTACTCTTTCTGTTTCTTCATTGCAATTCAGACGTTCAATGCCAATATCTAACATTATCTTTGAAAGTATTTGCCTCATATTATCAACGTCGTGGTGGCTATGTAAAGCAAAAGTAATTTCCCCGATGTGTAGAAGCAACTCTTCCATGGCACTTGGACACATTCCTCCTATAAACTTTAGAAAGTTGGAGTATTCACAAACCTTTTCAAAACTTCTACATTCCGCTTTTACCTTTCGCTTACATGCTTCTTGATTTTGAGAGAAATACAAAGCTGCAAAAAATTCTTGAAATGATATATGGAGAAATCCTATGGTTCGCTCTTTGAATATAAAGGATTTTTGGAAAACTGGCCACTGAGAAAGTACTCCTAGCTTGGAACATAGCTCAAAGTCAATTTCATACTGTTTCAGGTCACGATCAAGAAACTTCTGTTTTACCTTTTTTTTCAGCCCGGATAATAAGGTATCAAAACATAATCTCGCTACTGGAAACAAAATACCAGAAAACTGTTGCAAAGTATCAAACTCCGATGTTCGAAAGCACTTTGGCATTCTTTTTCTGTTGCATGCAAATAATGGAAGTTTGTCAGTAACAGTTCGATCGTGTTTGCTTCTTGTGAGACTATGCTGCAGTAAAAGATCTATAACAGCCCAATATATATGGCATATAGATCTGTTAAGTTTCCCACACTCTAACCACAAACATAGCAGTAATTTCAAGACAAGGGGCGTTGAAAAAAGATCAGTTAAATCCTTTTCTTGTATTTCATCGAAAAACTGTTTTGACAGCTGGTCTGGGTCTAAAATTTCATGAGACGAATTAAATTGCTGAGAGTGTTTAAGAAATGATTTTACTAGAGTTTTTGAGTTGCCAGATTCTATTCCTGTAAGATTTATTTCTTTATATTTATACGGATTCATCTGTGTCAAAAGTGACATTTTCCGTGGACGGGTCGTAACCAAGATATTCGGGTTCGATCGATAATCAGTTTTAGGAAAACCCTTTATATCAGAAGGACAATAACGTATACTACTCGGCTCAGACCATTCATCTAAGCCATCTAGAACTACAAGACACTTAAACTTTGAAGAATGTAAAATATACTGCACTGCATGCTTATCAAGCTTTTGAATTCTAATCTGATTTGTGATCATATCTGCGATTTCGGTCTCATCTGACGTATTATTCAGTGACACGAAAAATAAAAAGTCAAACTCTTTCATGGTCTTGATATTGTCAAATTCATTGTCAGTATCGTCTTCCAGAGTTTCATCTGTGTTATTTACAGATGTTCCGTCTGTGTTATTGATGGGAAATTCATTTGTTTTAATTTTAGGAGAATTTCTCCTCGTTTCATTGTCTTGGGTAGTTGTGTGAGCCTTGCACCAAACTGCTATCAATTTCTTGCAGAATGTTGTCTTTCCAACACCGACATCTGCAGAAATGAAAACGATGTCAACAAGTTGATTGTTATCATAAAGAATATCATGAACTGTTGTTACCTTTTGAGGCCCATCTAGCGAAAGACGATTTCCACCGGGAGTTCGTGATGAAGGCTTTTGCGACACATCCTCCATTTCGAGAGGGACGTACAAAGCATCCACATGGACTTGGTTGCCAGCCAATAATGGAGATATTTCAGTGGAAATGTAGTGGGCCTGATACAGATGAATCATTTCTGCTCTTATATCTGAAATGATAAAGAGTCACATATAAACTTATTTCGTTTAAAGGTGCAATTTATAACATATATCTATTTAACACACACACACGCACGCACGCACGCACGCACGCACGCACGCACGCACGCACGCACGCACGCACGCACGCACACACACACACTAACGATGAAGTCATATAATTATAATTACATAGTATTACGATATTTAATTTGCTAAATTCGTTCAGGCTCAGAACAGGACCTATCATTGAAGATTTTTGTACATCTCCAATAGATGCACGAAAGAAATTTCTGAAGAGATTATACAGCACTAAATCAGGGTGCAATATACCTACGAGTTGCTGTTCTTCCTAACCTGCAACGAGAGGAATTGGGCACTTGGGTCTTCCGCCTTAAATTTAACTTACACCCAACTAAGAGTACTTGCGTAGAATGACATGTTAGTTAGATTCAAATTACAAGAGTAACTTAAATCCAACCAATACGTTGTACGACAGCATCATCTACACATCACCATTCACTTCTGGCCATTTTGAATGTGCATTCACAGCGAGAAGAAGCATATGTCCCATAAATGGAACTGCTAGGTCAATATGCATGTTCCCGTGGTTTTTGATTATGCTGACAACATTGTCCAGACTTGAGTACCAGAGCTAGCTTCAATTAAGTGCATTCATACGGACTACACCGGAATGTCCGGCATGTATTTCATCTAGCACTTTGTTGGAAACGCGCGGCTGTAGTTGTTGGTATTCTTTTTATTTCCAAAGATTACAGGTAACAGTTTGTGATCTGTAACGATGGTAAATATTCTACCATACATATATGCATGCTGTTTGCGTATTACCCAGATCAGAGACAATGCCTCTTTCGATCTATAAATATTTTCCTCTGCTGCGCTCAATGAGTTCTTCGCTGTTTTCAAATAAGTTCGAAATCACTACACCTAACCCATCACGCAATTTTAGTGGGAAATCAGGATCATAGTGAGTCAACACAGCATCAGAAGCAATTAACTAAACTTTTGTGAGAAACCCAATTGTTGTAAGTTATTCTAGATAGTGGATATAGCGGATCGTGTATCTTTAGATCCATGTTCAACTCCTTTCCGTATATAATTGGCGACACATTCATAAGGTCCGTCCAATCTTTCTACCGCATTTTTTCTAACAGACAACATTTTTTTCTTCCACGAATTTAACATAATTTTGAGAATTTGTCGATTGCTTGCGATGATTTTTCTTCCCTAAGCACGCTGTCTCAATGTGTCCTTTCTGTTTTTAAATGGCAGACTTCGTTCTTAATGACACATTCTTCTAGTAATTGATACTTGCCATTACATCGAAAACATAATCGTAATTAATGCCGAAATGCGAATTTCATCTTCGAACGAACAGTCAATTGTTTAACCCATTCTGTGTAACGTTTTTAAGTTCCTGTCAATTCACTGTATTCTCCCAAGTGTCCGATTGAAAAATGTACCATTATGAGTTTTATATCCCAAATCTCCTTTTGTAATCTGAAAATATGCTTGTCCGGAAGATAACACCGAAACTATTAAACAAATCGCCTTGATAGTTCACCAGTGGTAGAGGACATTAAAAGGAAGTGCAATCATTAGGTTGACCTATTTCACACAGTGGTACTTGATATTGAGAGAAGGTCAAGTGTCAAATAATCATAACTATGCCTTGCCCAGTTTTTAATTATCCCCCTTTGACACAATTGGAGACCCTGGGCTGAAATCGGTAATTCGGACTGCATCCACTGATGTCAAAATACGACCCATATCCATGTTAATGTAATTTTGGTGAGATATAACAGTACAAAAATTCTATCACAGATTTATCTGGTTACTATCATTTTTTATACAGTGAACTTTTTTCTATCTTTAAACTTGGTTTTTCATTTCAATGATTGTATCTCAAAACTGAAACAACACAATTACCATTTTAGTTGTTGATATAGATATCTGACGCTTACATGTTGAAGTAGTTGTCAGGAAAAATGTAAGAAAATGTGCTCGATTGAAAACGACTCTCAGATGTGCCTGTAAAAATATAATAATTTCAATAATATTGGCAATGGAACTTACCTTTCAATTGATTTGTGATTGTTGTCATTTTCCTTAGCACCTTTATTGTGTCATATGTTTCCACACCATTCTCTAGCTGTTCTAGATATGTGAGCAAAAACATTTGATTTGACATATCTAGGAAGCGTTTGAATTGTTTGTATCTTTTTTCACCTTTAGATCTAATCTTGTCGATAATGGCCTTGTTTTTCTCTGTTGTCGAAGGTAATTCCTAAAGGAACGAAGTTATTTTTGTTTAAAAAAGTGAGTTGCGAAAATATTGGTACTGTTGTAAAATTGTAACACATAAACTTTTATAATAAAACACCTGCAAAAAGATCCATTTTCATCATGTTTTTCTAAATGAAGAAAAAATGCACGCATCTACAACTAAAGAAGTATGTAGTTCTAAATTTTTAACGTTAATAGGAACGCGACTTTCCTGTGTCAGATGTATGTTTTGAAGTAGAGCAATTCGAACTTTTTATTTTTCAATCTTCATATATAACATTATGCATATGTACAGACCTCATATAATGAAAGAAAACGTCATCTTTTTTGCTAAAATGTTGACTAGTTTTATTCATATATCATAAATTCAAAGTTGCCATTTTCTATGCTGCTGTTCATTTCGTTTGTATTAAGGCGAGTTCTTGATCAATTTCTATCTTAGTGTACGGTATTTTTTTAAATGTTCAAACACTGGTATGTTTTTGCTATATTTCGTAAATATAGTACATGTATATCTTAACTATTATCACAAAGTTAATTGCAATGGAAAATTTATTATTTATGTTTATACCAAAGCATAAAAAGTAGTACATGTACTTTGTTTTTGTTCCTTCAAAAGATTGATTAATCCATTCATAGGTCTTATCGTAAAATTTCTGTTTGTTTGCGTCTAATTATCAGAAATAATAGCAGAAACACACCTTGTTCGGTCGAAAATACATTTTCTTTTACAATTTTCAAAAGAACAAATACGAAACAAAATATGAAGGCCCAAAAGCAACAACAAGATTAGTTTATCATGTTAAGAATACTTCAACATTTTCAACAATGTCGCGTTTGGGCCTTTTTACTGTCATAAAATAAAATGTAAATGGATCCATTTCATATGATTATGGAATATCAACTGCCATATTCGATGCTTGAGAAAAAAGTAACTAAAATGAACGTAATAAAAGCTGGTTATTCATGAAAGCAGATGCATATTTATTAAATCAGCACATGGTTTTGTCAAGATAGCTGCTATGCAACTGCCATCTAGCAGAATTTTTAAATATTCGATTAACGCTATATCCGAATCGTGTACTGTAGTGTCAAAGTGAAAACTTTGGAATAATTTCATGTCTTTGGCGACGTATGTTCAATCGTTCTGTCCCAAACCATTATCGGAATATGCACATCTACTTATGAAATTCATCATCTACTTTTCGTTAGAAAATGCTGTCAGTTTTAGCGTAGGCAGATTTCTAAATGCATTTTCTTAACAATATTATCGATACGACAACTGAAATGGCTATGCAGACGATTATATATATTGATAATTCTACTTGAACGATATCCATGTTTCAGTAGGATAACCGATCACAGGATTTACTGATATTAGTTAAAACAATCACTGACAGATAAAAAGGTATCTCCTGTATGAAAAACAATATAACTATCAGTTGTCGGCCGTGACAGTTTATAATAAGTGGATTGCCGCTTGGTGCTTCAATCCAAGCTCGGAGCATGATTTTATGCATTTTGTTTTGTTTTTTCATTAACTGTTTCACCAAACTGTTAAAATAGAATGACGACCGGTGAAAACGTCAATATTTTATCATGTTTATTGATGGTTCATGACTCAAAGAACATTGTTTATTGCTTCTAAGCTACCAGGTAGTACCTGTTCGTATAACAATTGTAACAATTAACACTAAATACACATAAAACTGAGTTCTTTTAATCTTTGCAGCATGGCACGTGTAAAATGTATAATGTGCCAGCGAAAACTGGCACAACACAGCTCAAAGTAGGTTTTCTACAGCACAATTGAACAGTAATTTGAACAATTTTGATACAGGAGTGATACATTTGAATCTGAACTTAAGAATATTGACTATGTCTATTTAAACAGAACAGGAATTATTGATCTACAGTACTGAACAAAATTCGCCAAACTGCATTGAATTCTTCGTCCAGACGTATATCGTTTGATAACTGTTACATTGATTCTTACTAAGACGATGATGGTGGAACCGGACTGGTTTGAACAAAACAAAGTGTCGACTTTCTCGACACAAAGAGACATGGTCGGTAGCAGGGCGCAAACCGATGCCCCTCAATCTATGAGAGGTTACAGGAATTTCAAGTTAGCGACTCTAACCATTCAAAAACGGAGGCGGATTTTCACATATATCGCGGGTGTATGTTATAAGTAAAGATACACGAATATTAGCAGAGTCTTTACTAACAGAAAACAGTAAGCAATAAATTTTGGTTTTTGATGGAACTTACATTTACATAAATAAAGGTGATAACTTTTAGTTTCAGAGAAGGTCTTATAGCGTTCACAAGGACAGAATACTTGTAAAACCAATGGTTATTGTTAAAACAACTGGGTATTTTATCAGTGTTCTGGGCTCTTACTTAGCGGATTCAAAGAACAAGGATGCATCAATTTTGGATGAGACCAAGCGTTACTTTTGTTGTTGAGAGAGGCTTTGGAGATTCATTAAAGCTGCTAGCAGACCTTGGTATTCAGGCTGTAATTCCGGCCTTCATGACACGTGGTGAAAAGCAGATGACGTCGGAGCTGCAAAGACCAATCGCCTTTTAACAAAGGTAACTATTTCAATTTCATAAAAATGACAACTTTTAATCGACCTGATAAACAGTTCATTTTAAGTTATTTTCTAGTCAGGGCAAGCAGTTTATTGAAAGTCACATCAATTCACTCATTTGCGTATCAGTATGACTACAGTTGAATTTTTTAAAGTGGTGACCCCTTCCGTTTCCTGGCAACGCGTCGGCGAATACTGGCAGTGTAAAAAGGACGTGTTAGTCGCATATGTCGCTCATAATGTGCGTGAACATTAATTGTCAAAACACTGTTCGTTAGCTCTTGATCTGCCAAATACGTACACAAAACAATATAAATGTGTCTGAATTGTTCATAAATGAATCGTGTCGTGAGAAAACCAACATAATGGCTTTGCGACTTGTGTTGACTAAGATCAGTCTGCTTATCAGCGCAGTTGATCAGGAGTCATGCTTTTCGCTTTCCGACCATATGGGTGTTTACAGAGGCTGCAAGCAAACAGTAAGGATCCTGATCAGACTGCGCGGATGCTTTAAGTATTATGGGCAATTGTGCATTTGTAGCACAGTTAATTTAGTTAATTAAATCATTATTTTAAAGCCATATCAAGTCATTTTTATTTAATTCATTATATATATTGCCTTTTCCGGCATTTAAAGGGTTTTAAACCTTAGGACTATATATATATATATAGTAAACATGTATATGGAGTTACAATAAGATATAGACAAGTGGATAAAACCGATGACCTCTTCCTTGGTTCCTGGTATGTACTCGTCACTTGGTTGCAAGGACAGTCTATGAATTGTAGAAAATACCTGATATTATATTGTTGTATCATTGCAATGAAAAATCTCATTTATGATGATGTTTCAGGTAAGATGGGTTGTTGAGGAGGCAAATGCATAAAGCGGTTGTAAAACTTAAACTTTGTATTACCAACAAATCAAAACCATACATTGGCGATTATGTTAGAATAGTATGCGCAATATACAATAAATATGTACAACCAAAGATACTGAAGAAGATCAATTGACTACCAACAGAATGAAAGATCGGGTGTCAAAAACCAATGCACTTTAGACGTTTGTTGAAGAAAACAATCTGGACAGATGGAATGTAACAAAAAGGGCTAGTGTTAATGACTATAGCATAAATGATTCTTAAAAGATGACACTATGCTAAGATTGCTTACACACTAGGTACATATCAGCTTAATCTCTGTAGTAGTTATGTCAAGGAGTATATTGGAGGAGACTGTACCATTCAAGAGTTTCAAGAAAATAAAAACTTGCTTAGAGTTAGACTCCAAAGTCGACATGTCAGTTCAAAGTCTTACTTTGTTTGAATTCAATATGATTCAGACCACATTCAAGAGTGGTATTGAAAGTGTAGGGCTGGGGCTAGAACAGTTGGCACATGTTCTCATGTGGCAGCAGTATTGTGGTATTTGGGTATGTTTTTGCAGTCAGATACCAACAAGTACGGTATAAAGGATTAGTGCCAATACCTAAATGCTGCTGCTGAAATTCTGCAGCCGACAGATTCTTCAGATTCTGATGAAGAATCTGAAGAAAGTGTTTGTTAAGAATACAAATGTCACTAGTTTGATTGCATTACGTAAATATTTCAACATGGGGAAATATTAAGGCGTAGTTAGAATCGACAGCATTTTCTGAAGGTTAAAAATATGCAGTATTAAAACAAGTTTTTATTTTCTTGAAACAATTGGATGGTATATCCTCTAGAAAATCAATATCAGTTTTATCATACTGTCAGTTTTTTATGGAAAGATTGTCGTTAATCTACCATGTATTTAAATCGTCGTTTAAACAACTGGGTTGTCACATAGAATAATTATTGGCTCGTCTATCTGTCTGTTTGTCTGTCTATCCGTCTGTCACTGCGGCTGTCTGTTTGTCTGTCACTGCAGGCTAAATGTTTTTCTTTTTAAAAGATAGGTTTTACAAGCGTTATATTGCTGTTTGTGATGCATGCAGTTAATAAACAGTTTAAAAAAGGAGGTTGTTTAGCGTATACGGAAAAATATTTAAATGTTGTTTTCACAGTAGCTAGATTATAATTAGGGATGAATATGAAATAGATATGCTACAGTTTCTTTTTCGTGTACATTTCCTTTGCACTTTTATATTTTATTCATATTGTAACAATAACCAGGTAGGTAGTAGTAACAATAACCAGGTAGTAGTAACAATGCTGAAAGTACTGCAATAGTATTCTTTTACACAATACTGTGCATTTTGCGATAGATTTTTTTCGATTTTATCAATATTTTGCATTTGAACACATACTGTGGAAACAAGCATTTTCATTTTGAACATGTACAACACAGCAAACTTTTATCAATTTTGTCATTATTATAATAATTGTGATATATATGTAAAACATTTTGTATTTGCTCATGTAGAAAAATTCTATAATTTTCAGCATATTTCCATAGCAACCATAATAAGTATTTTTAACAAAATAAGGCTTGTTGTGAATTTGTCTTTAATGAGTGTTGTATGCAAGAGGTAAGAAAAAACAAACAGGGCTGAGTTTTCTCATTTGTGAACTTTGCCCTTTGGACTTTTCTTCTTCTGTCTTTGTATGCAGTTAATATAAATTGGTAGTTTTACTTAAGCCCCAAAGAAGAAGATATAATAAAATTAGATTATTAACTATAAGCAAGTGCAGTTAAGAGTACTGAACACTACACTATCCTTACTTTAAATACCATCTATCAATGTATAAAAACAACCTAATTACGAAATTACTTACTTTAATATCTCTGCAGTCACTAAATGTTAAGAATTCCTCTTCTTGCATAATATCAGTGATAGGTTCAGGATCCATGCAATCAATGAGTAATAAACGTCCTTTGTCAAGCACGGTTTTATAAAACTCTTTGCAACGGTTACCATTTTCAACATCTCCATCATCTGTAAAAAAAAAACCTCTTCATGTTAAGATTCATTTTAACTAAATTAACATGGAAAACATGTTTGTCTTTTCAGTTGTCCATAGATATCTATCTGTATATAAAAAAGAAATAAATACTAAATGGGTGTTCAGTGGAATACCTGTGTCGCCCTCCTACACTCAGAATAAGCAATAATTTCGTGACAAAATCTATGTACAAAAAGGGGCATACCTCTATCAAATATAACATTGACCTACAAACTTTGGCGTCATCACGGGCGGACTGACGGACCGACGGACTGAGCGATCCCTATGTATCGCTTTTACTCCAAAAAGGGCGACACAAAAATAAAGGGAGATAATTCATAATCATGCTGGGACATGCTCATAATGGGCACACCTTCTTTAAGGATACACCAGGGGGTGTTGAACTTATACCGACTGTGCCTTCCTTATAAAAGGAAGTATAGGCAAGCTGCATATCATTTTACTAATAACTATTTATTATGTTGATAAGTCCTGCAAGTTTCCAACTGACCTCACTAAGACAGGTCAAATCATTGTTATTACCTGGAACCAATTCAATTGGAAACTTTCCCTTACAATGTATCCCCTTGAGAAAATTAATGACCTTCCCAGGCAGATGTTAAATCAAACGGAGCACTTATTTACTGCTTCACTAGAATAATGCAGATAAAACACATATTTCTAAATTACTTAGAAAAATAGATTTTATCGTGATGATAGAAAATAGTAAAGGCATTTAGATTATGTTAAAACAAAAAAAATGACCACCAATGATATATGGATCCCCTGGTGTATCCTTAAGTGGCAAAGGTTCTCGTGAAATTTTGTCAAAAATCCAATCACTTAGTGCTGCGAAATAGTGTTGAGTAAAAATGAATTGAGGTTATTCATTTCAATGCCTGAACATGATGATAATATGCAAATCTTTTTTTAGTGGTAAAGGTTCCCATGAAATTTTGTCAAACTTCGATCAGTGAATGCTAAGAAATAGTGTGGAATAAAAAATAAAATAAAAGGGAGGTAATTCATTACGCTGATAATATGGACATGTTTTTTAAGAGTAAAGCTTCCAATGAATTACTGTTCCAATCATCGACTGTTGAGAAATTGAGTGGATAAGAATAAAGGGCCATAACTGTGAAATATAATCACACTTAAAGTGCCGAAAATATGCGCAACTCTTATTAGTACCGAAGGTGGCCATGAAGTTTCGTTGAATTCAATCCAGTACTTGCTGAGAAATATATAGCACGATAACGGATGGCGCTCTATATATTCAATACAACAGTAATCAAAGGGCTATACTTCTTTGAAAAATAATCGAACTCGAACATTTGGACACTATACACGTCTCCTTTTGGCAGTGAACAATAACATGAGATTTCGTTGAATTCCCGCCAGTAGTTGATGAGAAATAGCCTGAAAACAAATGCGGGACGGACGGACGGACGGACGTACCAAGCGGCGACCGGCAGCATGACAACAGCATTCTTACTTATTAACAGACACTCACAGAAACATACATCAATAAAAATAAGTTGAATAAAATAAAAATAAAAAAGAATCATCATTTAACATTATGTTAATGTAAGAACATTAAAGTCAATAACTTAAAGGTCCAATACTAAGTCCCTGATGGGTATAATTTTTCATCAATTATTTTCATATTGTATCGCATAATTGGCTAAAGAATAGTATTGCATTCAGATTTGGCAAGAACGAAGTGCCACAAGACTGCAGATATATAAACATTTAATGTTTGACTGTTTCCAACAACCCAGCAAAAAGACCACCCCGGTCATATTTAGTTTCTATATATCTTTGCAAAAATATTTAACAATGGTCGCTAGAAATTGGTGAAAACATTTCTTGCCAATTATCATGTTTTATGATATATTTTAAGATATGCATTGACTTTTTAAAAATCTGACACTTCATTTTCGCTGATATTGCATCTTTAAAACTTAGTATTTATGTCATTCATGAACTAGAATGGGCCAAAACTGTCAATGGCTGCTACGAAGAAACTACTATGTTTTTGATTTAAAACGAAATTGTGTTAACTCATCAACGCCACATATTCCAAATGGTGTACTTTTCACACATCTGTTGCAAAGAATTGAAAAGTACCTTCGGATAATTGTGATTTCATAAAAGGTTAAGCTATATCAGTTTTACATGAAGATTTCAGTTCATAATAGCACATGTTGCTTTACGTATCTGCCATGTACAAGGGCGTTACATTATCAAGTGTTTTGTAAACAAGTATACCATGATATTTGTCTGTTATGGAAAAGTGTACCGATTTCAGTTCTATAACCACGAAATCCGTTAAAGGAAATTTAAATAAAAGCTGATTAATTTCTAACAAGAGATATTTTAAAAGATGTATGCCCCCGCCCCCAAAACGACAGCGGCCAATGCTGTTGAAGGTCACTGTGACCTTGAACTTTAATCTATTGAGCTGGTAATCAATAGGGGTTATCTACTGTTCATGACCCACCTACCAACAAAGTTTCTACTGAAGGTCACTGTGACCTTCACATTTGGCCTGCTGACGGCAAAATCGATAGAAATCAACTACTGGTCATGACCATTCCTACAAAGTTTGAGAGCACAAGGCCAAAGTGTTCTCTAGTTATTGACAGGACAAGTTTGTTTGTTTTCTGTTAAATGTCACTGAGACCTTGACTTTGATCTGTCGACCTTAAAATCTCTAGAGGTCATCTTCTTGTCAGGACCAGCCAACTTTCCAAGTTTGAGGAACCTTGGCCATATCGTTTTCCAGTTATTGATCCGATAAGGTTTGGTCTACCGATAGACCGACGGAGCGACAGACCGACATGTGCAAACCAGTATAGGCCTACCTCTCCATCTTCGATGGAAGGCATAATTTCGGATTATTTTATATTGGCAAATAAATTCTGGCTGAATTCAGATAATGATACGTTGAATGTGGAGCGACCTGTATATAGCGGTAAGGCAACACGATCAACATTTGTAAGTGTTTATTGAAATAACAGAAGTCAATAATTATGATGACGTCACAATCAGGATAGCAATACAAAAACGTTTACATAAGCGGGTACACGACCAATTAAATTGAATAACGCATCATTGGCTAGTACAATAAGTGGGATTATGCACTTGTGGAATAATAAGGCCTCCTTCTGTGTTTTCATTTTCAAACGACTGAAATTCAGTGATTGCTCTCTTGTAATTGTGAGTTATAATCGTGAATCTATGTATTACCCATACATACTCATATATATTGTTAATACAACACTGAAATAGAATATGAAAACGTACAACTTCTAGTTGGGCTGTTGGTCATAAAATGACAAAAAACTGTTATCATTATCATGGAACTCCGTCCGATTAACATATAGCCTGTTGTTTTAATGTTGGTAAAATTAAGTTTTAAGGAACGCCATCCAATACATACACTTATGATGAAGTTGCATAACATAGAACAATCTGACATATGACACATATTCATATGAAGCTTAAGAGTATTAAAGTCAATTATTTGCTTAAGGTCGATATACTGACTTTGTAAATGCTAAAACATATTTTAGCGTATTTTAGTCAGTCTTAGACCGTGCAATAAACTAAATGTTCGGTAGTGGACAACGTGCTTTTTTTTGACAAAAATAGATGTTGTACTTGATATGAAATCTACAAAGTGTTACCATAGCTATCCATTTTAAGAAATAAAAAATTAGTCCCTGTATTTTATTGTTTAATAAAATACAGTTAGGAATTCGAATGCGTAGTAATTAAATCACGAGTGCGTAGCACGAGTGATTTAATTTTTCGCATCTGAATGACTGGCTGTATTTTATTAAACGATAAAATACTGAGATGCATTTATTATTTCGATTCTAACACGAAATTGTCTTTGACAAATACCACGAACTATGTTCAACGCGTAGCAACAATCCATAGTAACTTACAAGCACGCAATGCGATTGGACGCGTGCGACATTTACCCCACGTTTTGCTCGTATTTTATCGTTAAATAATGTATACCTTCTTTCCCTCTATATCTATATACGAAAACTTGCGGATCGTGTTAGAATAATAAATTCAACATCAAAATAACGAAATAAATACCGGTAGCACAAAAAATCATAAGTTATATCGTATATAAATTCGTTTATGTTTCGCAGATAGCAGTGTATTTGAAACCTGATATACACTATACATGTATAGGAACAGATAGCCACCCACTTACTCCACAGGTACACGGGGTAAGGAATTTTAAAAAAAAATCCGAAAAATAATCGCGACAGCGTACATGTATATAAGAAAAGAGAAGGTAACTAGCTTCTTACGCAAAGCACACACACCCAACATGGGAAACCCGTCTCAAATTCAATAAAAAATTCACTTACTGCGCAAAATACTGATATGAATCGTTTCAGAACATATTTTTCTTGCCAATGCACGGCATGTCATACAAGCAATCGCTGTTTTTCTATCGATAATCAATTCGTTTCCAACATTTTTCTTGATCGATTGCCCCATGTTCAAGTAGGATCGACGGAAATGTAAAAATAGCGACACCTGGTGGGGAAACCCCCGCGTTAAAAGTAAAGGGGAAGCAACTAGTGGGCGTTCCCAGTTGTATACCTCGACGAAAAAGTCAGAAACTTCCGAATGTTAAATGTAAACAAAAACGTGTTGGACGAGTATCAGACAGAAGCTTACGATTTAGTTGTAAAAGGTCACAACGTTATTATAACAGGCCAAGCCGATTGCGGGAAGACTTATGTTATAAAACATATTGTAAGCTCTTTGAAAAGTCGCGGTAGAAACGTTGCTATAGTTTGTTCGACTGGTATAGCTGCCACACATTTTGGGGAATTGGGGGCACAAACTTTGCACAAGTGGGCAGGTGTAGAAGACGGTCGCCACTTAAATGAGGAGATACTGCATTTACTTAAAAGCGATGAACAATTTGAGAATGCTAAAAACAATATATTGAAAGTTGATACCTTAATCATTGATGAAGTGTCCATGATAAGTGCAAAAGTTCTGAACCAGGTTCAATTTCTATGTAGGCATCTTAGAAACCCAGATTCAGTATTTGGAAACATTCAGGTGGTTCTGGTTGGTGATTGGTATCAGTTGCCACCAGTAAGCAATGAACTTTATGGTGATAGTGGTAATTATTGCTTTACATTGCCCTGGTTTAAGGATTTTTTCCATCATAGATTAACTCTGAATCTGATTCATAGACAATCTGAATCTGACCTGATTCAGTGTATCAATAAACTTGAGAAGGGAGAGATCTCAAATGAGACAGTTACCATGTTAAATTCCTTAAACAGACCTCTTCAACATAAAGAGATAGCAACACAACTGTTTGCAACTAATTTGGATGTTGATCTTTTTAACTATAACAAAATAACAAGTCAAAATGGGGAGCTAAAAATTTATCATTCACAAGATGAAGGATCACAACATTATTTGAATAAATTTATGGCACCAAAAAATCTAGGTCTCAAAATTGGTTGCCCTGTCATGCTGCTTAGAAACATAAGTCCTTTACTTGTAAATGGTCTTTGTGGAATAGTGACTAAACTCAATCCCGCTTCAGTAGATGTAAGGTTCACTTTGGAGAATAAAACTGTCACTGTAAATATAAAAACAGAAACATTTTCTACATTTGATCCTGTGAATAAAACAATTATGGCCAAAAGAATACAGCTTCCTCTGAAAGTTTCATATGCTATGACAATTCATAAAAGTCAAGGTATGAGTTTGAATAATGTTGTTGTCAATTGTCAGAACTGTGCACAAGCCGGTCAGATTGGTGTGGCGGTAGGGCGTGCTGTGTCTGTTGATGGCCTTAAAGTTGTGAACTTTAAAAAACAATTATGTATAAATCATCCAATTCAAGTGAGAAATTTTTATGAAACTCTTTCAATTGGAAATGTTCAAGACGATTTGAGTTGTTGTAAAGATATAAATAATAATACAAATCTTTCTGATCAAGATGATGATGATCATTCTGATGAAAATAGATTTAAAGTAAATTTTTGTGCCTTAGAGAATTCAGACTCTGAGTTTTCTGATACAGAAATTGAGCAGTTATTGAACATTGATCATTTTGAGTATGTGGAAAACAAAAACTCCACTTCCAGAGCAGCTTTAGACACTGTAACCAATGAATTTATTGACACACCTACTGAAGAAACAATTTCATCTTTTAAAGACAGTATCTGTAAAAACTACAAAGCATTTGATGATTGGTTTCTTTCCCAGTCTTCAGTGATTGAGGATATAGGTCTTAACTGTTTTCCTGAGGGAGAAGATAGGTTTTCACAGAAACACAAAACAGCATTTTATTCTAAATTTCACATGTACATGAACTCTGAGGAATATGACCTGGGTGCTGCGACTCTTCTAAAGTTTTACAAGGCCAATGCCAATGGCCCAGAATTTCAGCTTTTAACATCAATAATGTTTTATCTTGAGAAAGAAATTATTCTAAATTTGTCCAGTCAAATTAAGTTTCATCCTATTAAACCAGTTAAGAATATTTCAGTGTCAGAAGAACTACCTGCATCTGGTAGAGGTAATGTGAGGTATGTGAGTGGATATGTTCTAGCGAAATTAAAGTATGCAGTATCCAAAAAATTGAGGAGTTCTTTGTTTGCATCAGGCATGGAAAGCAAAATTTCCTATCTTCAAAGTCAGATACAAATTTTGAATTCTCTGTGTACATCATATGATGCACTTAAAGAGTGCTCAAGTGATTTTGAAAGTTTAAATGAAACCAGCAGAAAGCAAAATGACAGGGAGGGACTTACAAACATTTCTGACAATGCATTTGATTTTTTTCAAAAACTGGAAATTCAGTGTAGAGAGAAGTTATCTCATGAAAACCTTGCACAGTTTGGAAAAAACTTATTCTTTCAAATTAAAGATGACTTGTGCAATGATTCAAACTTATTTCAGTACTGGCTGCAAGTCTTAATCCTCAAGAAAAATCATCTGATGATATAGAAGATATTCTCTCATCACTTGTTACACAATGTGACAATTTCATAGAGCTGTTTTATTCAGTAGTTACTTTGTTTTTAAAAGTAAACTTAAGTCAGTTTAGAAGAGATTATCTTGCTTTTCTAAAAAAGGAAAAAGGCCAAGCTCTACGCAAAAAAGTCATGAACAAAACAAAAAAATCAACAAAGTCATTTGACATGCAGTTTTTCATCAATGACACTTCATCTGAGAAACAAAGTTCACACCTGCGTTTAAAGTCTGAACTTATCCAAAATAAAAGCTTTCTTTTGGAAAAATCATTCACAAAAAAAGATCTTCTTACTTTTTGTAAGTCCAATTTGAAGGTTTCAGCACATAAACTTAAAGCTGACATTAACAATGAACTTGTAAGAACTGTTTTAGAAAGACAGTGTTTGTCAGGTGAAAGGGTGTCTGATCAATCTATTACTCAACAGGATGAGGTTGCAGGACCAAGTGGGATATCATTTACTCCTACTACTTCCTCACTTGATACTTGCATTTTGTCAATATCCCAACCCCGAGTTACTTCCTCTGCTGTCTTGTCACCAATGGCTGGAAGAAAAAGAAAAACAGTAGGGAAAGGGAAGGGAAAGAAGTGCAGTGATTAGTGTGAAAAATATGGTATTTGTAATGCTGTATCTTAAAGAGGTGAAACTTTCATATGACATATTTAGCAGAGATAAAATACATTTATAAATGTGGAAAGTACCTTCATATATCTTACAGGGATGTGACCTTCATATGACTAAACTTTATTTGTGATTTTTTACTTTGAACTTTGTCTACAATTATAAGGGAACATGTTTTAATAACTCATGATTACTCACTCATGATTTAGTAAGTCTATTATTGGGGGTATGAATCACCTGCCTTTGTACAGTGACAGTTATTTTGGTATGGTATCCATTGATATACAATTAGTAAGACAAAGACCAAAATATGCTGTCAGATTACCTTAATTTCAAGCTCATGGCTGAAAGCTAAAACAACACTAAAGTTAATGTTTTAAATAAATGAATAAACATTGATCTCATTTTGTGTTTACTTCTTGTTACAAAGTTTTAAACAAATTAATTTGAGCTTGATTGTCCAACAAGTTCTCTTTAGTTGCTCTCAAGACACCATGCAAGATTGAACCAATCCCTTATCAGAGGGAGCAAGTTATTTTCTGCATTGGTACCCATTTGGTACCCATTTGCAGCTGGGTTGTCTGAAAAAGATGTTGCATTTAAAAAATAGCATTATTAATAATGAAATCATTTCAAATTATGTATATTAATTGAATATTTTAATATTTAAAGTTCCAGTGCCTCTTTTGATATACTCAAAAATACATGATAAATCTTTTTAATACTGTAATATAGTCTTCATCAATGTTGACATAATCATATACCTTCTTTCATTTTTTGTTGTACAAAATTTTAGTAAGACACTATTCTTTCTTCTTTCTTTCAATATTACAGGGAAAAAATGCTGCAATTTATTCATATCATATTATTTTCATTTCAATTTTGATAGTAACTTAGAATTGTTTTTCAAACAAATAAATATCTAATTCACCGGTTTTATATCTTTCTTGGAAAAATAAGAGCTACACACTACTTAGTGTACATGTCATTCTATAGATCTAAAGAGGCAGTGGGACTTTATTTGCAGTTTGAAATTGAGCTGTGGGTCTAAAAAGTTGATGAATAGTCAAACTTGTAAACAGAAGTCATCCTATGCAGATACATAATGTAGTCTTTGTGTACAAATGGCTATAATAGTACAAGTGGCCTCTATATAGAGGTTGAACTGTTATAGTCCGGGACCCAAAGAGCCAAAAGCCTCAAAAAAATGATTTACCCTACTTGGTTTCCTCCCCAAGGTCTGATGGTATTTTTATAAAGAGGGATGTCTGCTTGTATAGAATCAAGTGTATGTAGAAAAATTTAGGCCGGCGAAAGTCCCCAAAATGGCAGAAATCCAAGATGGCCGCCAAAATCACTAAACTTTCTTTTAAATGTTTAATTATTAGCTAAATGTCTTAAAGTCATTTTTCAAATACCTCTTTCATACATTTTACTTGTTTTTATAAGTATACCCGTTATATAAGCATGCTCTCTTAATTGTGATGATGTTTCTTTTTTTTTTACTTATTAAAATGTCTGTAACATCCGTTACAATATTAAAGTGTATGACTTATACAATTATTCACTAATTTAAAGGCAAACTGTTATTTTCAGAAAGTAATAATCATCCTATCTTGGTCATTTCTGTTATAAACCAGGAAATTTAACAGTTTAAGTTTGCTCTATGATTGATAATAAAGATTACACGCATTTGTATAAGATATTGACTCTACGTTACCATAAGAAAATTTGCATCTGTGTTAAAGAATTATGTTATTCATAGTTCAAATGTAAAAATTATAGCCGCAACTATTTCTGTTGAGACAATTTACCAGATCTGTGACATTTTGCAGTAAGTTCTCTGCTTTTTGCAATATGTGTCCTGATATTTCATCTCAACGTTGTAATTTACATAACAAAATAAAATATGTTACTTTTCATTACAGTTTTATATTATTCGAAAAAGACTAAGTTTAAAACAAAGTATCTACACTCTATTTACTCAAACTGACATAAGGTCATGCCTGTTCTTTTAAGGAAACTCATTTTCTGAGAAATTTGGAGTATATCTACATTTTATATGTGAAATATACTGCATGCACATGTTACTGTGAACTGAATTGTAAAAGTTCAAGTATGAATTTAGATATTATAAATCTAATATTTTCAGCAGTCGGTGACACATTCTTTTATGCAAGATAACTAAAAAAGAATAATTGTAAAGTTGCTACCAGATATTATACTGCTGTGATATATTTAATGTACTTTACTTTACACTGATATTGTATACTTTAATGTGTAATGCTTTACTATACAACATAGATTGCTTTATTCATATTAGAACATATAACGGGTCGTACCAATTATACCTCGAACGAGGATGGTGGACCTAATAAGCACAATTACAAACAAAAAGAACATATAATATGCTTCATTTATTCATTCATTCAATGATAAATAATCAATTTATAGTCATATAAATCTATAGTCATATAAATTATGGATAAAAAGTATATATATATTACACTCAGGTTTTAATTACAAACTTCAAACCCGTAAAAACAAAAAACGTAATAAATACCTATACTTCAGACCTATGGGCTTTCAAAATGTATGAGCTATATTGGCTTAGGAACGACATATTGCATGTAAATAATACAAAATAATAATTAATTATGCATCAGTCTTGTCTGTATTTTGATATTACCACATACAGTTTGAATAAAGTATGATTGCACTACCTATTAAAGTATAAAGCCTTGGACAGTAATAAAATGCTATTTACAAAGTATAGCAACTTTCTCTTTAGCCTCGGATGTTTTATCAAGTATTAGTAAGAACTGATGGGAAGAAGTTTACGATATCCCAAACAAAAATATTAACGAAAGAATAAAAGTTGGCTGTTAATTTTGCCTTTAAAACACATCATTTATTTGGCCTCACTTATCCAAATTACATTTACATGAATATCATTTGCAAAGTGAAATATATAAGAATTAAGATACGTTACTTCTTATCATATGGAATTGACCTTATTTTAACAATTCATTTTAAAGCTCTATCTTGCATATTTTAGAGCTAATACAGTTACAGTCGGTACCACTGCCAGTTTATAATATACAAAATTCTACCGACACAGTAATTAACAAGTGAATAAGACCTCAGTCTATGGAATCATAGTGTAACATGTATCTTTATTCATTTTTGTGGCTCGACTATTCGCAGAATTAGGAGGGCTATTTTTAACAGTCAATTTTGCGGCAATTTGGTTAAAGTTTTGCATGGAAGGTACTTTCGTGGCCATATCTCATTTACCACTTATTGGATTGATTAGAAACTTCCTTGATGTTTTCAAGGTTGTCAGACTGTCAAGCTAATTAAATCTTGTATTTATTTTAATCACATTATGGCCCTTCTTTGATGTAGAAAGTTTCCATGCAAGGTGCTATTATGCACATAATTATCTTATTGACCACTCATCAGATTTATTGAAATCTTCAGTATAGTCTTTAGGGGTATCAAATAATCACCTTATTTAACTACTGACTGAGTTTATTACAAATTATGGACCTTGTTGAACTTAAAAAGTTTGGTAAATATTTTGCATGCAAGCTAAATTTTGTTGAAGTGTCATGTGAAGGCTACTATTAGGCATATATCTTAGTTACCTTTGAAACATCTGGTCTCCAGAAATCAAGTAGATAACTATTGACAGCATGAGTTACAAACTATAGCCCTTGCTGAAATTAGAAATTTTGGTTGGAGGTTTGCATGCAAGTAACTATAACTCACTTATTTCAGTAATCACTTGAAACTTCATTATTGTCATCAGGGGTGACTGACATTCAAGTGGGGCGACGTTTGTAGAATTTAATTCGAATTTAAGCTCTTGTTTGACTCAGAAAAAATGATTGAAGTTTTGTATGCAAGGTGCTATCATGCATACATCTTAGTAAACCATTTATGTGATCTATACGAGACTTCAATAAAGACTTCAGGGTAATCAAACAAGCAGGTTAGATAACTCCTGACTGGTTTACTACAAATTATGGCCCTTGTTGCAGTAAGAAACTTTTGTTAAAGTTAGCACGTGAAAGAATTATCATGCGCATACTTCAGATATCACTTGATATGTGAATTATTTGAAACTTACCAATAGTGTTCAGGCGTATCAAACAATTAAGTTTGATAATTCCGGTCTTAATTTACTATTAAGTATGGTCCTTGTTGAATTTAGAAACTATGGTTAAAGTTGTGCGTGCAAAACCTAGTACCACCATGAACATACCTTAGTGTTATTGAAACGTAGCAATAGTAATCGGGGATATCGAATAATTAAGTTACCACAGATAACTTTTGACTAGTTCATGATTACAATTTTCTACTTTATACTTTGAGAGTCAACAGAATTTCGCTCTGCTATTTACAGATAAAGGTTTTGTGCCATTGACAAGCACTGAGAATGGTCGAACATGCTTTCTTACGGACAGTTTTTCTTAATATTTTTTCGGACCTTGAGAAAAACAAAACTTTATAGCAATGTTTAATGGTAGAATGTTTTGGCCATATTCATTTGCTTGATAGATCAGTCAACTATAGGTCATACAGAAATACTGCACTAATAACTAATAAAAAAATCACACCTCCATGTGGCGCCTTGACAAGTTATTCTACCCATTTGTAAGCTGCTCAAACTCATTTGGACACAGTATTTATGTAATACTGGACGGGCTTAAAAAGCTATCAAACCCTGCAACTGTTTGAAATGAATTTTTATAATGTAGGTACCAGAAATCAAGCAAAATTGTAAAATATCATCTAGCTATTGTTTTCCGTTTTACGTTTAAAGTGGAAAAACTAAATTAGCTTTTCTCTTAAATAAGGTATTAAAATACTTGGAGAAAAATTTCCACTCAATGTTTGCTCTTTTGACAGTTCCAAATGTATCATTACCAAGTATCGAAGTTCGGAAAGTTTGAACGAATCTCACCAATACTGAAATTTTGAACAAGAACCTTCTACATCCTGAATGAAATATTTAGCTTAAGGTACGGCATTCTGGCATAATCATAAATACTACGTTTGAAAAAGTTGTGATTTTATTGTTATATTGCTCAATTAATTTGAAAATATTTTGATAAAATGAATGCAACTCTGACTTATAAGGTTGACCAGTCTGTATAGTTGAATATAGTGATTACCCATATAAATAAATCAAAGTAACTTAAGTGCATACACACTCATCAATTTTTCTAAGTATGCACAAGCTCAAACAAGTGCCATTTAAAAATCATTTTTAAAGATACGCTCATGGAAATTGATCATATTTTTATAACATTCATTGTCCTTATACTCGGTATAAATTTGATGTGATCAATGAGAAATTCACAAAATCGTAAATTATGATATTTTCTATAAGTTCAGTTTTTTGTTGCAAAAACAATTTCTGATATCATTTTCTGATAGTTACATTATAACCTGCTGTGATCAAATATCCTCCGATCACTAAATTCATTGACAGAGTTAATCTTTTTAGCCTTACAGGAATTTCCATTCCTGTGTATTTGTCTAACAAACCTCGCTATAAACTGGTTCCGTACAGTGCTGTATTTTCTACAAAGTGAGATTTTAACATCACAAACTGACCATGAGTTATTCATGAGAAGTATCAAATACCAATTTGGCAAACCTACAAACGAGTTGAAAAACCACATCAATGTACTCATTTGCCATTTCACCCAGTTGAAATGTAGTTGAGCATTAGAATCAGCCAAGACTCTCAAAATTCTTTTTTTCATTTTTCAGGGACATCTTCTTTCTGCTAATTTTATATGTGTGAATCATAAGTTATGTATTACACCCAGATTGATGAAATTCTATTAATTTAAACGTACTTATTTTTATGTTTATGTCATTTGTAACATATCATGCCAAGCTATGCACCTTGGCATTTACAAGTTTATGCATGCTACAATATGGCAATGCCCGAGACTCAAACATTAATCCCCGGCAATACGAGAAACTTTCTTCCCATTTCTGATTATGAGGATGACCTAAGGTCTGTAGCAAACTTCATATTAGGAAAAAAATTAATGCAATTTATGATGACAACAACTGAAATATGTATTTTTTCTCGTAAATAACATTAAAATAAAGTTGCTAAAATGTGTACTGTTTTATAAGTAACAAATTTACATCCTTAGCCTCACAAGAATACGAGAAAACAGGATATATACATACCAATCTTTGATTTTATGTTTATGAAAATATTCACAAAAACGTCTTTAAAGTTAAATATTTCTGGAGGCTGTAGTGTATTCTACTAATATTATCAATATTTTACTTGTTAGATTATTATAGTTTTATTGACAATATTAGTAGTAATGTAATTCACACATGTTATAATACAGTATTATTATGAATGAACAAGGATGTATAGATTTAGTATGTTTTATGTGTAACTATAACTTGTTATCAAACTTTCGTTTTTACAAAACTAGCTTTATTAAAACAGGACGTAATGGCTAAATGAAATCATTGATTTTACTTTAAACAGTCACGGAA
Source organism: Saxidomus purpurata (assembly GCA_022818135.1). Lineage (NCBI taxonomy): Eukaryota > Metazoa > Mollusca > Bivalvia > Venerida > Veneridae > Saxidomus > Saxidomus purpurata. The sequence continues at coordinate 42,177,873 of JAFMSR010000006.1, forward strand.
CGTCTTATTGGTAATGCAAGTTACATACTGTGTTATATAATGTTAATCAAACAAAACAATTCCACAGAAGATTTCAAAGGAGTCATTTTTCCAGTTAGTGATGCAATTAAAAATTGTAGCCATTCTACTTAGTCAACATTCAGAATTTAAGTAACGTATTTTTATTTGAAAAAAAACTGTAACGTAAATTTCATGCCTTTTCTGTATCATGCTAGACTTAATTTATATATCCAACATATACTAATCAATACTTTAAACTTAATAGCGAGTAACACATTATTTTATGAAGCCATTCTCACTATTGATATCTATAATAGCATCATAAACATCGCTATTTATGGTAACGTACACGTACATAAAATCCTTTAAATGTAAATCTTATGGTTTACCTATGTATAATTTATATCAAAGGGGTTTTGTATTATAGTCGTTTGATAACTTATAGTCATTTTAGTCAACTATCAGATGATTCTGTCAAAAGAATGTATAAAATTGATCATGAGAATGAAATATTTGAGGAAATTATCAAAATACTTTACTCGTAACGTAAAATACATGGACATAAAAAGAAAAATATTTGTCAAAATTGCGTTAAACATAATTTCTAATATATAACTTCAACATTAAATAGGATTTCATAAGTAAATTAGCGCTAGTGATAGTTTTTAGAAATATATAATACACATATGTCCATTTTTAGGATATCTTACTTATTTTGGCGGCCATCTTGGATTTCCGCCATTTTGAGGACTTTCGCCGGCCTAAATTTTTCTACATACACTTGTTTCCATACAGGCAGACACTCGTCTGTTCAAAAATAACATCAAACCTTGGGGAGGAAACCAAGTAGGGTAAAGTGAAATTTTGGGCCGTGGGTCCCGGACTATTATATTCCATTAGCATTAGTCTCTAAAAGACTGGCCTTTAATTACAGTGTAACCTTTATTCATAGGTGACCTTAAACACAGGTTTGACTATATATTTAAAGACCTGGTATGATCTATAGTTCATACCTTTAGAATATTTGATCTCTGACAGAGCTGGGCACTTTCTCCACATCCTGCATTTGATTTTCTTGATACAGAAACCTGTCCCCGTATCACAGCATTTACAGCATGGCAGTAGCCCAAGTATGTGGGGTTAGTGTTTGCTCCATTATGTAGTGTACGTTGCTGGCAAAACATGTTTTCAACAACATCACTATTCATGTGGCTGGGAATGATGGAGGCATGTGATCGCTTGAATATGTAATGACATAGTTCATGAAATCCAAGTATTGAAGACACTATATCTTCTCTTGTTTGATGGGATATCAGATGTCTCTCCTTTTGTTTGATTGTAGGATCTTCCCTTATAGCCTTTTCCCAATTGATAAACCACTGCATTGCGTCAAAATTCTCTTGAAGTCTGTCATCAGCCGAATCAGTGATTGGTCGACAGTCTCTAAAGTTTTTTATTAAAACACTTGTGCATTTCAGAAGTTGAATGGTAGCCTCTAATTTTGCCCCAACCTCCCCCAAACTGTTTTTGTATTCTTCCATCAAGTGTAACATTTGACTGTCAAGGACATCCTCAGCTAAATGGTTTCGCATTTTACCCTCAGATGTAACATACATATGCTCTTGTGTGAGTTTGTGATGGACGGGGAATGGGTTAGAGGAAATGTCCCATAAATATGCCATTTTGAAATGATCCCATTCAATAAATTTGTCACCCACTTTTAGATGCCTTTTACAAAATGAACCAGTACCACTTTTAAGAATGTTATTTCTGATTTTTTTCACTACATGGGAGTAGTCCATAATAAAGAACATCTTTGGGTTATCTTTGTTGTATATATTAGTGAATGAACATGTGTATGGACTTGAAGATACAAAATTTGGTAACAATATTTTAAAAAGATCCCTGTTACTCTGAGCACCATCTGTGCTTATATATTGAACCTTGAAACCAAACATTGCTAAAACATTTACAGCTTTCCAAAATACCAGATAAAGTTCTTGGCCTGATGCAGTTGTGGTGGGAAAATGGGCAAAGGGAAAGCGAAAACCTGTAAACCCAAGAAAAACAAGCTGCAAAACATGAGTGGCAAGGGGTCTTTCTTTACTATTTTTATGAATCTGATCAAAAACTATTGATTCTGGAGTACATTCTGTAAAGCCTATTAATTCTATATTGCCATTTTTCATTTTGAACTGAAGGTCTGGTTGAATTGACATTTCATCTATTATAAGGCCTCCTTCATAACCTACAGGGGGAATGTTTTTTGATTTAGCTTCATTAGCCATCCAGTGCAACATTTCTTTTGAAATACCAGCTTCTTGGTGAACACAGTTTTTGTATTTTTGTAAAAGTTTTTGGGAAGGAAGAATCATGAAATTACTATTCCTGAATTCAGTATATCCCCTAGGACTTCTACACCATAAAGTAAGGCAAACTCTAATGATGTCCTTACTCCACCTCCTACCAAAGGGGTGTCTTTCTAAGGCCATTTTCTGAGACATAAGAAAACTCTTCATATTGAGTGAACATTCAGGAAAGATTAATTCAAAAATATTTGACAGATCAGCATGGTCTTTCTCACACAAAATGACTTCATTGTCATTTTCTGAAACAGTAATGTTTGGGGCCTGTACATTTGTAATTACTTGACTTTCATTATTCAGGGTGTTCATATCTCCACCTTTTCTAGCAGGCACATTATGCAACTTTTTACTGTAGGAACATGTCAAAGATGTATTGTTTGAAGTTTTGAAAGACAGTACAAAATTACATTATTTTTTGCTCTATACCGTATCGTTTCACTATTTTCATCCCCAACTTCAGACACATGCTCTCTGAAGGAATTAAGGTCAACTTGTGAAGTACTGCAAACTTTATTTACCCCTTTGCAAAAATTTAATAAATTTATTGTCTGAAAAACATCTTCACAATTGGTAAATTTGCAATCCACTCCAATTTTGTCCAGGTTAACAGTTTTTCCTTTTACAAAAAGAGACCAATTTCCATCAGATTTAAATTCAATTTCACACAAAATCTTATTACCGTTAATAACCTCGCCATTAAAATGCCCAACTTTTACAGAGGTAGGAGATTGTTTGATAATAAAATAGTCAGCAGGTAAAGAGGATGTTAAGTGGTCAAAGGTAAATTGGTTTGTATCTGACTTCCAAGTTATACCATAGTATCTCTGGGTACTTTTTGTCCAATTATCTTTGCAACGGCCTGATTTGATTTTGACATGATCTTCAAATACAGTCTTAATTTGATTGCCTATGACAGAACTTTTCACTGGAGAAGTAAATTTCTTTTTTATTTCATTCAAGTCTACAAAGTTATTTTGGTCACATATCACAAGATTTTGAATAACCCATGAAAATATATAAGTTTGCCCTGCAGATGGTATATTCGACATGTTTTCATATAAGTTTGCGTTTTTTCTCAATTCAAAAATTTGCGCCACTGAATATCATTCGGAAATTTCGGACGTTTTCGTCGGTATGTACAACTGGGAAAACCCATCGAGTTAATTCCCTTTACTTTTAACGTGGGGGTTTCCCCACCAGGTGGCGCTATTTATACATTTCCGTTGCTTCTACTCCGATCGATCAAGAAAAATGTTGGAAACGAGTTGATTATCGATAGAAAAACAGCGATTGCTTGTATGACATGCCGTGCATTGGCAAGAAAAATATGTTCTGAAACGATTCATATCAGTATTTTGCGCAGTAAGTGAATTTTTTATTGAATTTGAGACGGGTTTCCCATGTTGGGTGTGTGTGCTTTGCGTAAGAAGCTAGTTACCTTCTCTTTTCTTATATACATGTACGCTGTCGCGATTGTTTTTTCGGATTTTTTTTTTGAAAATTCATTACCCCGTGTACCTGTGACTTACTCCCTGGTGCTTTGTCATATATAGGTCAGATGCAGATAATGATAAATTTAATCCCTGCCAAGCTTATATTTACACGTGACCGTGGTCAGTTCTGCAATATATCATGTAATCTTTGCATGCAAGCGCGCAGCATCTTGACTAATCGTATGTAGTTAGCGTGACCACAAAGGTTCGTTTTAGTTAATTTAAGAAAGCCCACTCAGAGAAAAGACGTACCCGAAACATTTGATTTGGATTTATAATTTGTATCGTTTACATTTTATTTCCCTATCCGCCCCAACCTCCCTCCTGGCTATCTATACCTATTCATTCTGTAATCTAACAATTGTGTTAGGTGGTTTTCATTGTTTAACTTTGTATCATTATTAATTTGATAATCTTATTTTATGAAATTATTAGAATACATATTTGAAAATAAAACGTCTGGCAGGACCTGGCTCTGCCAAACAATGTCAACCAAAATGTGTTTGTAGTTATAGTAGTTAAGTAATGTTTGGCCTTTTAATAAAAGTTCAAGGGCTAGTTCTATGCTACAAATGACTTCGAGTGACTAAACAAACTGGCGTCAATAAGACATAAATTAAACACTGTGTATAATATTCTAAACCTAGATTTCCACGTTCGGATACGGTAAAATAACCAAGATTTGGCTCCTCTTTCTTCAGTTGCCAAGGCGGTGTTTGATAACATCTGGACATAAGAAACAAATATATAAATATAATGAAATAATGTGATGAATTTCTTACCTGTACGTTGTTCCATTTGTGCCATTTTCAGTGCTAGACTGATTTTATTCCTTGATCAATTTGATAAGTTAATCGTTCATTATTTTGTCTTGTCAACAGTAGGTAACTGTGTCATAAAATCATTTTTGAACTATAGATTGCTCCGTTTTATAGGACTTCACATTACTAATTTTCTTTTTTCATTCTGCCTTCGTCAATTCCTTTATTATACCGTATGTTTTGTTTAAATTAATCCTAGTCTAGCTGACAACGCATGCGCAATCAATTGTTCGTCTGTCATTTTCATAATAATTTAAACGCTATCTGTTGAAATTTGAGAAACTGAAATCAAGCGAAAACTTCTTTTCAACGACTTCAATGTAAATACAGGTAACTAATAGGTATAAAATATACACCGTTAAATGTGTTAAGTATAAGTTAATGTACATTAAATAACATTTAGATTAATATAGAAAGTGCGGGAATGAACATATTAAATGTGTTTAATTTGTATATATTTTTTTACAGTTTTTCTAATATAGTGTAGTGTCAAACTTTTATCTATGCCATTGTATGAAGCAATAGTTGTGACATGTATGGCAACATTGATTGTAAGCGGGATTCCTCAAATGAAAATAAAATGCATTAAAGGAAGGGTTAATAACTTGCATTCCAAAAGGTGATAAAGATAAACAGTTGATTAAGAATTGGCGTCCAATTTCAATACTTAATATGTCATATAAAACAGCCTCTGCATGTATTTCAAATATAATATAAAAATACCAAGCCTTATAAATGATGATAAAACAGGTTTCATCTACGACAGGTTGATAAGGGAAACATTGTAGAAGACTTTTCGATTTGTTTCACTTCACGCAAAAAAATGATATATCTGTTCTGCTGCTGTTAATCGACTTTGAAAAGACTTTTGATTCATTGGCTTGGTCCATCACATATTTTATCTTTGGTAATTCAACTCAAAAATGGATATGAGCCTTGGACACTGATATCTCACAATATGCAGATGACACTTCCTTGACCTTATACGCAACAGAGAAGTCACTTTAAATACATTGCTTGTGTTACAATTCTATGAAAATGCCTTCGACCTTCAAGTTAATATTGAAACAAACCAAGGCGGTTTGGTTTGAAAATAGGAAAGGAAGCAACGTTGAAATTTTGACAGAAAACATTTTAAAATGGATCGTTTCCAACAAAAAAAGAGCAAAATACCAAAGATTTTTTTGTCATAAAATTGCAACACAGAGCAAGATCTAGAATAACATTGAAACCTTTAATAAAATCACAAAGAGTACCCACATAATCACAGGTTGGTATAAAGTGCTTAGAACAATCTAAGATCTACTTATAACAGACTGCAATCTTTAGAACGTTCTAAAAGACGAAGTAATTATAACATAGAATCCATCAAATTTTAGAGCCTTCTAAGTAACGGAATATGAAGTAAAATTGTTGATATACGTTCTTATTATGTTCTTAGAATTTTTTTTTATACAATTTTTATAAAAAGCAAATCATTCATTTGAACATTCTGACAGATTCAGAGATTCAGTACGGCTGGTCTGTCATATAAAATGCATTATATCATTTCATTATATACAAACTATTTGAATTGATTGTTTGTTGAAAATGACTGTAAATTGCCAGTAAAACAAATAAAAAGTGAGTGTAGCTATCGATAATCTTGATTTATACTAGCACTGGCAATATCAAATTCCCCGCAGCGGTTACTTCCCCTCACAGTATAAGCTCAATAATCAAATCGCTGTGAGGATTTTGTGGCAATATTGAACAATTACGTACTGCTAATATATATTTATAACAGTACGATAAGCTAGCATAGAGTGTATAAAGTGTGACTATTCTAAATTTACGGATACGTTCAAATACAGTCAACTCATAAAAATACTATAATTTAACGAAAACGATATATTTGATAAGTTAAGTTAATCAAAGCGCTGAAGGCACCGGATATGTCCTTTATACAATAAGGTGACCACTTCCCGTATGCATACAGATCTGAAATGGTACATTGTAACAAGAGGACAATGATGGTCCAATACTGCAGGCCTGAGTACAATATAAAAATTGCACCCTAGTTTGAATATGTTTGCTGCAGTAATGTGAATGCTAGAGAGTAAAACAAATTAATTGCCTTATTGCAATGTAATACAGAGTTCACTACCACTTAATTACACTTTCGCTAAATGCTCCTATATTATCTCTGACAACAATTATATCCTTAACAATAAAAGTTAATAAATGGAGATAATTAAAAATGTAGTATTATATTTGAAGTTTGAATAAAAATATTTTAAGTAAATAGCTGTGTACAAGGTGAGATTATTTTTCATTATCCTTCTAGGCATTTGATTGGTCAATGACCCGTAAATACAGGGTGATCATTAATATATGATAGGATAACAAAATTTAATAAGATTTTTATCTTTGAAGATATTCAACTGGGGAATGTGTATTATTTTAGCACATATACATAAATTTTGTCCTATGTGTAAAGTTATATGAAAACACATTTCCAATTTTTACAGTGGGTGTTAAACATTGCGACCCTAGTTCTCCAAAACCAACAATAAAAGAATGATCCCTATTGCTCCGTGAGCACTTAACACCACCAAAACGGTCCCTTTTTCACTGCACAATGCCATCTCATCGTGGAATTTAGTCTTTTCAGTACTTCAATATATGAGATGTGTACAGTTTATTGTAATTTTCTTCTTACCAAAGTTGGATTTTCTCCAATTCATAGTAAAGTTTGATTATTTATGACTAGAATCTAAGTGCTATTTTGGAATTCCAAGGAAAGTATGACATCAACGTTACCATGATGTCTTTTGACAAAATTTTGAATTTTCTAGACAAAATTTATTCAATTTTCTTCAAACCAATACCAAAATGAGACCTCTACTGCAAAATTTGACAAATTTACTGCGATTTCTTATCCTATCATATATTAATGATCACCCTGTAGATATTGTTATTAATGGACATGCTCGTAATGTACACTTGACATATCCCGTCATTGCAACCCACCCCAAACATGTGCGTGATTGCGTACAGTATGTCATTGTATGAATACGTGCTAATTTGTGATGTTATTGAGTGACGTCACGACGTGACATTGGGGTATCATAAGGGTATTTCAAGGTCTGCTTATGTGCATTTGTAGAATGAATTAAAAAGAACCAAATCCTTCAAAATTTAAGAAAGAGAAAGGTAATAACGTTTTGGATTTTGACTTGGTATATGTGTATATATTACCCGCCTCAACATAAAATCATCCTTGCCTAACCACTTTGGTAAGATTAGTCTAGACGTGTTATATATTCCGATATACCACTTCAAAAATCAAAATAATATTAAGGAAGGTAATTTAAACTAGATGGGTGTTCAGTAGAACACTTTTGTCGCCCTCTTACACTTTGTCAGAATAACTTATAATTTTGTGACAAAATCTAAGTATAAATAGGGGCATAACTCTGTCAAATATGACCTTGACCTGAAAAATTGGGCGGCACCGCCACCCTTTTGTCATAAGCAAAGCTATTAGAAAGTTTGATGAAGAAAACTTGAGAAATGGCAAAGCTTTCGCCAACGTTAAGTTTGCATGGCAAAAACTAAGTACAAAAAAGGGCATAACTCTGTCAAATATGATCTTGACCTACAAAATTTGGCGGCATCACAACCTTTTCGTCATAAACCATATAATTTGAAAGTTTAATGAAGAAATCCTAAGAAACGGCAAAGTTAATGGGAGAGTTCTTAAATAAGCTTAGAGCTTTCTATTTGATCCTTGCTGTTATTTAACAGAAATATTGTATATGCATTTATTTAATAAATACTGTTTAAACCAAATGGCAAAATTATAGCAAACGTTGAGTTTTTGTCACGGACGGACGGACAGACAAAGCAATCCGTATGTACCGCCTTTTCTCCGAAAGGGCGACACAAAAATTGGCAAGTAACAGTTAGAGTTCGTTGATATGGCAAATCAACTTTATATCCCCTATTTTTTTACGCAGTTTGAATAAATTCCATTCCATACTTAAAATGTTATGCTCCATACAAAAATATACAAATACATCTATAATGGGATTAGCTAGAGTTATGGTTCTTGGTCACTGCACTCATTATCAATGTCCTCTATCGCTGTGTGATTCAAGTATCAATTCAATCCCAGTGTTCAATACTATCCGACTTATATTCCTGGCAAGGGTTTTACAGAAAGGGAGATAAATCAATAATTAAGTTATCTAAAGTTAAGTTCTCGATACACTCCCTATCATTGTGTGAAGTATCATATCAGGACGGCCCTAGTGGTCTGTAAATCAAACTGCCTTTAATGAAAATACTGCCCTCTTTAATACACATTGACCGGCTCTTTTATATTTTGTACATCATTTATGTACTTATCTTTAATATATCCTCCAAATATGAATCATACTTAGTTTCCTTGTAATATATTTAAGTAAGGAAGAATATATTCTCTAGCAAGATGTTTCTGATATACTTTAATAGAAATAAAAATTCATAAGCATCATTACAAAAATGTATTAAAATGAAATTTCTTATCTTTACCCTGCTAGAATGTATCAGATTTCATATCCATATTCATAATAGTTATGTCAATGAATGATTCTCAAGTACATGACGCATTACACCCCCATACATGTAGAATGAATAAATGAATACCGGTAAATAAATGAGTCAATAAAAAATAAGTCAATGAATAAAAAAATAAACTTTCCTCCTTCAGATCAACAAAACCAAGGGTATATGCTATTCCTGAAGCAAGAAAAAAGGACCCTGTTCATGTCTACAAATTGAAAACGTTTGCTCAAATTTGCCCAGTTGAAATACTGGACCCAGAGAGTCCTTTCTTTTTGTCCGTTGCAAACAAAAAACCAAAGCCTTGACAAGCGTGGTACAAAAACAGCCAATAAATAAGCTATACGGAAAAAATGAAGGAAATGAAAGCAGATGCTTGGATTGAATGTGCAAAAAGAATTACACCAATAGAAAATTAATCGATACAATATTTAATCAAAGCGCTTAAGACGCTGGATTTGTTTGTGTATTCAAAATATTTGTCCTTTGTTTTGTTGTGACGGCTATTTCAGTCTGTAATCTTCATTAGGCTATACCAGTTGGTAAAAGATATGAACAGAATGCAACAGTTATAAATCGTATTTTGGATCGAATTGTCTCTGTTTCTATTCCCGGTACACATGAAAGCAGGGATTTTCACTGTACTCAACAAAATGTTTTCACCTACAGTTCTACTCTCCAAAATCAGACACTGATCGAGCAGCTTGGTAGTAGTTACGGCGCTTCGATAACACAAACGAGCATCAATTTATTGTGTGTACCGACAAAGTAATAATGTGTATCTATAATACCACAATATAAATTTATAGAACGAATATGGTTGAGACCAGGAAGTAATGTTCAAATATTTTTTCTGCAGTCATTGATATGTATTTTAACAAAATAGCTCGTTCGATGCATTTCAAGATAACGAGGCCTACAGTCGAATATAATGTAAATTGCCTTCTACTTAAAACAATCACCACCTATGAAATATAACAAATCGTTAAACACCGACATTAACGTATCCTAACACTTGTTTTCTGCTTAAGGTGCTCACGCGTATTTCTAATACATATAGGAACGCAGACTAGCACGCGCCAGGTCCGCAGAATAAACATATCAGCAATAAGGAAAGTTATAATTACGTCCCTTGCCGCGCATTGACTAAAATGTATGAATGGATATAATCTTAAGATGAGAATGGGTAAACATGCGCGTAAATATTCCTGACTGTTGAAAATATTTCATTCTTTAAAATGACGATCAGGGTTAGACATTTTGTTGTCACAGAAACTCCAAAACATATGTTTTCTTTCTGCAAAAGGTTAAAGAAATGGCCAGCGTGTTTAGAAATCGGAACTATTTCTATAGGGTGTATATATAGTAAATCGTCCGTTATTCTTACGCATCATTGTAAAATGAAAAACATCCGCGGTTCTTATTCGAAAACAGTTTACTTTAGTTATATTTACAAAATTTAGCTGATGCTGCGTGAGTTTATTACATTATCTATTGAAACAATGCAACTTTCATGTCTGCAATGGCCATGTGGTTTCAAATGAAGAATCATAATTTGGGATTATATGCTGACTGACGTGCCGGAGCTACTTTCAGATTTGGTACTTAAGGAGTAGGCTTCGGAAAAAGGTAAGTAAATTTGTTTGTTTCACAAACAAATAAAAACTGTATAATCAGAATAAAAATGTATGCACAGCATAGTGCTGCAATGATTATACTGGTATATTGCAATACAGAGCTTGGCCTATACATACCGCGGTATGAATTCCCGTACCGCAATATTCAGTTAAATGAACTACTCACTTTTCACATTGCTATGCATGTAAATTAATCAGTAAGTTAACCATCTTTGCTTAGCTTCGGTTACAAATATATATAGTTTGCCCATAAGTCAAGTAAGCTTTAAGTCAGTTTCGCGATTGTTTGTGGACAACTTGTGGCACTGTACAAATGTGATGTGAAATAGTGATTTGGCATTCTTTAATTTGTTTAGTTTTACAATACGTATGACAATATGGGATGGCTGTATCGCAATAGACTTAACAAGCTTCTGACCGTATCGTTGCACCCCTTAGGCTTAGTATCACTACACCATTTAACGTCTTTCACTGACATCAAAACCTCAGTCCTTTTGTTGTAGTTCAGTTCCAAAAATGAAAGATGTAAAAAGACCAATCCAGCTAATACATCAAATTGTAGGGTGAAAATACTGAACACCACTACAATACTGAACAAGAATACCACTGATGCAAAGCATCAAAGGGCGCCGAAAATAGTTTCTATTTCAACATTTATTAGTTATACGGTTTTTGCATATCGCAATGTAGCCTGACAAAAACGTATAACGATTTTGTTATACTGCAACACCCCTGTTTTTTTATACCCCCTTTGCACACACGGTTTTTTCTTACGCGTCCTTACGGATCGCCAACTCGTAGTCAATCGCAAGCATCCGTACATAACTCGTTGGTATCCGTTAATCACTCGTCACAACTCGCAAACCCTCAAACATGTTCTTGCAATTGTCCACGGATAACATTTCCGTACATAACTCGTAAATAACTTGTAACAATCCGTCAGTATCGTAAACCGGTCGCAACAACATGTAACCCTCCGTAAACTACTCGCAAGAATCCGTAATTGTCGCGTAAACAATTTGCTTTACGATTTGTTACGGTTAGTTTACGTTTGTTTACGGACTATATTGAGTGATTTAGTGATGTTTACGATTTCATTCACGTCGTGTTACAATGGCTTTACGGATTGTTAAGAATTATTACCAGCCCTATACGTATAGTTACGACAACTTTACGAATACATACGTATACTTTAGGATTTAGGTAAGGTTTATCTGTTTGCTGTTAAACATCTTCCTCTTCCCTCTGAGCTAGTGCAAGGAGCAATTGCAGAAATCGTTGATATGACTGCAATCTGTTTCTCTCATATGCCATGTTGTCTCGCTGGATGTCAGTTGTCGAATGATACATAGAGAATTGCATACTTTTTTGCAAAAAAAAAAACAACATATGGACTCGTAAATACTTGTAACTAACTCGCAACTATTCGTAACAACACGTTAACAGGTCGTAATTTACACGTAAAAGCTTTATTTAGATGAATCGTAACATTCCGTAACATACTCGTAGCAATCCATAAAAAGCTTGTATCCGTGGTAACTCGGAAGCAGTCGTAGATTTTTGCCGTAAATACATCGTAATAACTCATAAAAGTGACCAAATCGTAATGATCCGTGTACTTTTACGAATTTGTGCCATACGACAAATCCGTTAGTGTGAAAGTAGCATTACTTTATTCTCATGTTTAATCTGTAAAATTAATCAAAATTAATGCTTCTCAATTTTTATACGTTCTCAAGTAATGTACATGTGTGGCGTTAAATAGCTAAAATTAGCTTTTTGATAAGCAATCATTATTAGTTTGATTTGAATGAAAAATTTGATGAATATTTGCAGAAAACATTTTAAATCATGGTGAAAAAAGCTGAAAAAAAAACGGAAGTAAAAATTATTTTAAAAAATTGGGTTTGACCAGGATTTGAACTCCACTCGTAAAATTTGGCGGTCATCAGCTTACCCACTACACCACGGAGACTGACTTTAAAGCACGTGGTAAAAAATAAGCTGATATTATAATTTTGCAAAACCGATAAGGGAGAAGTTGTTTTACGTTTTCGTATTTTTTCTAAAAGATATGAAAAGGAACATTACAATTAAACAATTACGTTTTAATGAAGGAAATGTGTATAATCAATATTTTAATGTCTATTTCGTATAATTTTAACCATTTTTCTTCGCATTCTAATAACCGCTCCTACCATGTACTTCCGGAAAAACTATTCCATAATAGGCCGCCGCCGTCATCGACGGCGCCAATAAAAGCTAACTGGAATTGGTCTAGCTCAAATTTCTTCTACTGATCTTCATCCAGAGACATCAAAATCTTTAATGCGATCTTTTTCAAACCAGTAGTAACTTTTGGTGATGATGATAGAATACCAATCCAGCTAATTTATCAAAATGGTAATAACGAATTAATGCTACACGTACTGTAACTGGAAATGGAATCGGCAGAATTCAAATTGATGTATTTTGTCGTTCAGTCTCGGTCTGTAAATGCTGTCAGCGCCGTAGCCAAACTGAGCAACACCGAGGCAGCTGCCTTGGTTAAAACTTGCAGAGCAAAAAAGTAAATAGAGGAAACATATGCAATGAAATGAAAATATTAAGATTGACTTCTGAATTCGAGAAAAGACTACAATGTTACATTAATAAATCAAAATGCTTAGCCACGGACACTGAGTAGGGGTGCTCGATAAAACCGGTATAGAGGTATATTGCAATTCACTTGAGACGCGATACGTACCGATATAGTGCGGTATTTTTGGGTAAATAAAAAAACTGCAATTATCCGTCATTCATTCGATGAAACCTGAATTTGAATGATTTAGTATTTTGTCCGTGACAACAATGACGCAATTTAACGTAGTAATAACGTGCGGTATATAATTCGATCTCTAAACTCAAAAGGTAAACAAATAAACATTAATGATTTTGCCCAAAGAATGATTCAGTTACTTTATTATCATATTATAACCAAGTTTGAATACTTCAAAGTATATTTTTGCTAGAGTTATTCACTCTAATATTACAATAATATGATCAAAATGCTTGGGTATTGTGGTATTAAAGTGTCGTCAAGGACGCACTAGAGAAGTCAAAAAAATAATTTTCTAGGGGTAGCATGTCCCCGGATCCCCCTAAACTGCCCCGGTTTAAATATACCTCTGGCTACGGCACTGGCAAAAATAATCCGCATTGCGTCGTGTCTATCTGCCAAAACACAATGCTCCAGCAAATGCTGAAAAACTTAATGGTCCTATTGTTTCTTAAATAAATCCATTTTCAATGTGCATGGTTGCCACTTTCAATGGTCACGTCAACATTTCCTTTGAAAGCAAATCTTCCAAGTAACTCATTCACATACTACCGGATCCAAGACGTACAAGAGGACCAATTCTTAAATTCCGATTGTCGTGAATAAATACACTGTTCCAGTTGTAAAGCCAGACAAACTTGACAACTTGTTGTTGTTGTTGATCCAATGACACTAGAATTCTGTCGTTATTTTTACGAAAACTGATAAACTTATCTTGATATATGTATTACTCCTTATTAGTTTTTCTTATATGTTACATATCGGCCTTATTGTCATTGTCTGACATTGTGTATAAAACAAATAAATGCAATAAATGGCTGTCAATTTTACTCGTTACAACTATCCAATATGGCGGACAAAATGTGTAACATGGACTTTATTTGCCCTTACTATTTTCTTCTATGGCGGATACTTTGTGAAGGGGGCCCTGCTTACAGTCTAAATATAACAATCTCTATCCGAGCATACTCTGTGTAGAAAACAAAATATGACGAAAATGAATTTCTATGATAGATGACTATATAGAGTTTCGCATGCATTATTTAACAAACATGAAGTGCTTTCAGAAATATACGTACATTCTTAAATGTTTGATTCTGACTCTTGAACTTTTTGTGTCGGAAGATTTTCAGATGAGTATAATAAGTATGAACATGTATAAGAACAAAAGCCTCAAAACTCTAGAATAAGAGCACCTAAAACGATAAATATGAAGTCTGGGACAACCACTTGATAGTGGTCACTCCCATAGGATAAAGTGTATCACGGCAACTTATACGTGTGTGCTCCGTGCCAAGACCGGTAAAATAATCAAACATATGGGACTCAAACTCAAGTGTAATTTTGAAGTCAGTGTCGTCAACATTCAAAACCTATGACGTGGTCATTCATGGAGAACTGGTAGGGGGGAAAAGCTTGCAAAACCAACTGACATTACTCTCATATTCTAATATATTGAATATAAACTTCAAACCGATTTAAGTAACGTTTCATCTTGGTGCAAATTGAATAACATGGCTCTCAATCCACACAAATCCACCTGCATGCTTTTGGGTTCTACATATCATACACACCGCAATAGACACCTTAACATTTCAACTGACGGACAAACCATAGAGCCCGTCTCCCAGCAAACTATTCTTGGAGTCCTTGTTGATGAAAATCTCACATGGGTTCCCCAAACAAAAAGAGTATATAATAAACTAAATTCTAAATTAGCCCCTTTTCGAAGAATAAAACCATACTTAAATAGAGAAATAAGAGTACAATTCTACAACGCTTATATTTTACCAATTTTTGACTATAGGTCTGTTTTGTGGAGCATGGGTAGTACAAAATGTTTAAACAAAATTATAAACACGCAGAAGAGATCAGCAAGAATGATTTTAGATAAAAAATTTGATCAGTCATCTGATCCACTTTTCAAAGATCTTAATTGGTTACCATTTATGGAAAGATGTAAGTACAATAGGGCTGTTTTAGTATATAAAAGTTTAAATTGTTTAGTCCCACACTATATGAGACATTTATTACATATATATGATGTTACTAGCAAAAACAATTACAGCCTACGATCTTAACATAACAAAAATATATCTCATCCTTTAGTAAAAACTAAGTACACAAAAAACACAATTCAATATTCTGGAATGATTATTTGGAACTCAATACCTGTTGAAATTCGAAATGCTAAGAGCTTAAATATCTTCCGTACAAAATACAGAAACTATCTACTCTGCAACAAATAACAAATTATATATTATTATACAGTTAATATCTAACTCGGGTGAACTTGGTCATGTTTCTTTATGATATATATTGTGCTGTTGTTTAACATGTCTTTGAGTTTGCATGTTTGAATATGTATATGTTTGAAGGCCTCGAGTAAGATAAGCCTGTTGGCTTATCGAGTTACCTTCGTTAAATAAAGAATATTATTATTATTATTATTATTTATTATATGTACTGCACGAGCGTATTTACTGTCGTTAGGTTGCTATATGTAGAAGTGAGCTTTATATGTGTCTGTTTTCGTGTTCGTTATGTTTCGACAAAATGGTTTTGAATGAAACGACTAACGTTACGTATCTGCGATAGCGTATTCTCGAGTAGAAAAATGTTTCCAAGCTTAATCTTAAGTTAAAATAGCTGTCGCTGTTTTTATCGGTATTTGGTCAATGTTTATTCTCGAGTTAGCATTGTCACTCGCAGCAGATGTGAACAAATATGGCCAGTCATAAAGGATGACAAATTTTTAAATGACTACTGTCAAGTTTTCGTAAATAAACAAGTAAAGATAAAAACGAAATAAGTGAAACAAAGGTACTCTAAGTTGATTTGAAATACGTAGTTACTTGTTCTTCTATTTGACATGTGATACATCAAAGTGCGTAAACGCAACACTGTATGGAGTTTAAGCTCCCAAACTTAGTTGCATTCGACAGACTTGCTATTCGTACACATTGTCAAATTTGCTAAATACTATGAACAACTGGCAGTTTATGTATTTAATCAGTCCTGTATTCATTAGACTAGCGTAAAAATAATTGAAATCAATTTCAGACATAAGCTACTGGCTACTGTAGCGGACAGCATTTTGTATTGAATAATTCATATCATTTATGTCATGATTAAATGTAGATACATTCTCCAAATTTGATTTGTTAGGCTAGTTGCGTTCAGACTGCTGCAGCAGATATTAAGTTTGCTTTTAGAAGTATTTTGGAGAAAAAAAGCGAGAGACCTGCGCATGCGCTGGACGCAAGGGAAGATTCTCATCTATACTACGTCGTTAAAATAAATAGGTATTCTAAAGACCTAAAACAAGATTTGTGCGTACATCAACCCAAACTATAACAATGATTGGTTGCTAGTCAGTACCAGATGAAACAGAGTCCAAAATATGGCATTCTTACATGTTTCTGTACGCAGTGGGGGTTAAATGACTATGATGGCAACAATAGGTAACAGTTAATTATCTTTGATGTCATTCATTCTGTATGTCTTTTGTGGCTATTTTTGGGTTCATGTTATTAAAAAGCACTATAGAGAGAACAAAAATAGCCATGCAACTTCCAATATTTAGTACGTCCGTGAATTTTCATTAACCGAACTAAAGTCACTTTCGGTATTCACTAACCACTCCCGGCTTGCAGTAAACGTCAGCACAGGTCAATTTTTCATTACCCGGACTGTAATCATTTTGGGTGTGCACTAACCACTTCCGGTTTAAAATAAACATCGGGACAGGTACATTTCAAGATTATGATTTTACATACTCATTTAGTGTTTGTGTTCTATCTGTGCACGTGGGTTGCACGGCTGATTTAACTGGTTATAAAATTCTGACTGACACTTTTTTGTTCAAACTAAATATTAGCTGATTAGTACTACTGACACTAGTTTGTACTACCTTTCTAGCGCCGAATCAATGTAAAATCATTACAAACTTGCAATCTGAAACACAGGTTTTAGAAAATTGCTTATCATTTTTCATCATATTGACATTGGCTTTCATATTGTGGTCACATTTTAACGTATTTTTCACGGACTACTGTTTTGTAATGTACTGCGCTGTTATGGTAGTCTACTGGTCATTTTAAAATGTTTAACATTTCAAGAAGTAGACGGAAAAACATTGATTCTTTCTTAAATTGCAGTTAATACACTACTTACAAAAGTTCCATATTCAGTTGTGATGCTCCTACTCCGAATCTTTTGCTACACTCTTGTTATTTTAAATGTGTGATATGTCTCGCGACAAAATTTTGTAAATTGTATCCCCTATTTATTGCATAATGGCATATATATTTTTACACGTGTTTAACTGGTAGACTTTAATTACATGTTTTGTAATTCTACATTGCCTGCAATATTTTGTGGCACCTTAGAACATAAACAAGCATACATAAATACTTTTAAATAATGCCAGTATTTAGTAGCAGTGGTGAAACAAAAACGATATATCTTTTTAATTAAACGGGGAAATATTTACGCAACGTACGTAGCTCGATATAAGAGTTCATAGTTTGATTTTCAAATTCATGATGTAATTTAACTGAAAACCTTCTTATTTACGATCTTTCTTACGAACGATTACATCTATTTTTTACATACATTAAATTTCTTTTAGAATTATATCATTTACGCCAACAGCGCTTTGATTTATATGAAATGCTTATCTTTAATTGACCTGTTAGGAATAAGTTAAAGAAGATCCGGCGCGAGATAAGAAGTTTTAGAGCGTTTGTTGGTGCCATGATGGGAACTGGATTCAAACTGCTACGCTTTGTTGCTCTGTTCTGTACACTACGTAAGTAATGTTACCTTTCGTTTAGCTGTATATAAGCGCAAGTCCAAGTAAAAAGTATTAGAAGCTTTTCATAGGATATAAACGACACGGAGAAAAAGCTTCGGAAAATAGTTTTGTTGCATATTTTGAAAAAGGAACAACCCAATACGACTCGAACATTCTTATAGAAGCGTAAAGTTTTCCTTAGCTTTTGCCTTGTTGATTAAGTCGAAGGACTTCATGAAGTCCACGAAAGCGACATATGGCTTGCCACCATTTTTCGCTCATTGTTAACTCACTGAAGACTGTAAAATGAGCGAATTATCTATAGTAGTGTAGCCCTCTCGAAATATTGCCCTTGGTTCTTTTTTTATCAATCATATTAGCATAAAACGCAATGCGTCTTGTTTTAACATGAGTATAGATTTGGCCAAAAACGTATAGCAATTTTACGTGTTTATTTTTGTGTGTGAACAATTCTGCACAGGGTGTATTTCAAATGTTTTGTTATTATTCCTACTGCTTCCAGTGAGATGTTTGATGATTTCTAAGCTTACATTTGCAAGACATTGCGATGGCTCAGTAAGATACAAATGTAAGAGACATGTAAGATTAGCTTTATTTTCAGTCGGCACGAATACAAATACTATAAGCCCGGAATGAGCTGTTTTATCGAGTATAACGGAACATTTACTTTGAAGGTAGCATCAGTAATAACTTTTCAAAAAGGCTGAAAGAGTAGCATGAAAAATTTCAATTATAAAATACTGTTTAAAATCTTAAAACATTTTTGTACAACACAAAAGAGATTATCACAGTATGTTAATGTTACTGTCTCTGTTTTGAACTGTGGAAATGAAATTGGATTGGCATTGTCGGGATTAATTTAATTTGCTTTGGCATGAGCATTTTTTGTAATAAATCTTTTATTGTTTCAAACTTTTAAGATAATTATGTTTTGCTGTTATTACACGTGAGAGTGGAAAAGATCAGACTGTATTTCTACATGCAGCGGAAAGATAAAGTGTTTACGCGTAAAACTCAATTTTACAGTCAATTTACAATAATGTGACAGTGGCGTAACAGAAGAGACCAATATTAGTGTTAATCCATTTAATAATGGAAGGATAAATACCTTTTCTGAACGCATGCTGTACCTTTATATTCAATGCTTGTTTTGAGTACGCATATATCTATTTCGTCACTGTCGCTTTATCCTAAATGAATAGTTGATTGTCTCTGAAATTTGTATTTCTACTTTCTAAATAGAGACAGCAGAGGCAGTTTGTCCAAACGGATGGGTACGACACAATGCTGCATGTTACCACTTCAGTCATGACACGGAAGCATGGGCAAACGCTGTTGTACGTAGATACGAGGATTATTCAAATATGAATGCATGTAGAACGTTATCTCGCTCAATAATGCGAAAATCAGGAGGAAATCAAGATTATTGGGTAGATAAACAAGTTAGCTTTACCACATCCATTAAAAGCCGTTCACTTTAGCTGTGTCTATCGCTCGATTAACATTACCTTCTCGTGTATACTAATACAAATATTTTTGGAAGAAGGTCGGCGTACGCCGTTGAAATAGGTCCTATATTAAGAATCGTTGTATTCTTGGCATAGGGTGTAAAGACATTTTTGATGAAATATGTTCTGTTTATGGGCATAATGAAATGTCTTTTTCGACAGTTATTCGTTGGTTTAAGAAATTCAAATGTGGGTTAGTTTCAACAGAAGATGCACCACATGGCTGTCGGCCGAAAACAGCAATGTCTGCGAGGATGGTTGCTAGAGTGAAAAAAATAGTTGCTACTGATGCACGATACACCGCTAGGCAAATAGCTAGTATGGTTGGCATCTCATTACGAGCAGCTCATGCAATTCTGAAACGTAATTTGAAAATGAGAAAGATCTGTGCTAGATGGATTCCCCATCTGTTAACAGATGAGTAGGAAAAGGCACGCGTGCAATGCGCGAAAATGTTGCTTAAACAGTTTCCAAATTACAATGCACGGTCTTTCGCAAATCTCGTCACTGGTGACATGGGTTCACTTTTTTGAACACAAACAAAAGATTCAGAACAAAATGTGGGCAACAAAGTTTGGCAAAAGACCATGCATTGCAAAGCGACCATGAGTGGCAAGAAGGTAATGTATGCCATATTCTTCACAAATCAGGGTCCTGCCATTCAGGTTGCTGTACCTAAAGGCAAATCCGTAAATGCGAAGTTTTACAAGACTAAAGTTCTTTGAAAACTGAAGAAATATTTCAAAAATCGAAGACCTGCAACTGGTTTGGCCAATGTCAGATTGCTACTTGACAATGCGTCATCACACAAAGCATCTATTGTACAAGACTTTCTGAAGCAGGAAAAGGTTGTTGTGTTCCCTCACTCTCCGTTTGCCCCGTGTGACTTCCTTTTGTTCCCAAGGCTCGAAAAATACCTTTCCGGTCGAGAATTTGTCCAGCGCAAACAGCTCGGTTCTGCAATATTCCATTGTCTTCATAGTATACCTAGAAAAGGCAAGGAAATGCCTTCAAGGATTGGATTCGAAGACTGAAACTTTGTGTATCTACTGGAGGTGAATACTTCGAGAGGACAAAATAAAATTTTCATTGAAATCTATCAAGGATACATTTTTATGAGCTTAGATGCGTTCATATTTGAACATTCCTCGTATTATATTTTGCTATTTGCTTTGCTAAACTTGCATTAAACGGTGGCTCACAGAGCAAAGCACTTTGTGTAGATAACATTCAAATGGAATATGTAAATATATAGTGGGTATAATTAAAAATTCCTGGTCGCCATCATAAAAACTCCTCGTTTAGCTTCCGTACAATGTTTTTCCAAAAAGTTCAACTTACTAGGTAAATTAAAAAGAAATTATTTTTTTAGACGTCGTGTTATTATTCATAAGTTGATAACGCTTCATGAAAACTACATGGCACTGCAAGTTTTGAGAATTAATTATAAACAAAATTATCCTTATTGAAAAAAGGTTGAAAATTTCAGGCGATGTGCCACATGATGCATGGAAAATTAGTTGAAATCGAAACGGCAGCAGAGAACGCGTTTCTTGCAGGTGTTGCTATGAATCTTCAGAGTATGTCAAATATCCTTAATTAAAGCATTCGCTAGCATTTTTAACTGCAAACACTCTGTTTATAAATAGATTACAAGACGGTATATGTACTAACTTAGTTATGTACGATATACCCGTGTTTTTATATAAATAGTATTTCGAGAAACAGGGGAAAATTTATTAGTCTTCGGACATCGCAATTCCAAATTGTTCCGGACAATCTGTGTTAGTTGCCTAAAATTATTCCATGAATTTCAACACATAATTTTATACTGAACTATTTTATTTTGACTACGTGCAATATGATAGCAAAATAAATGAAATTTTATACAATATATTCAATCAAATGACAGAATAGATATGCAATTCTATAATACTTTTAATTTGCAACAAATAGCATGGTATCCACCGAAAGCAAACATGGTAGGTACATGTTTAGATTTGACTACTTTCAGAAAACTATTGGATAGCTCTTAGTGACATCCAAGAGGAAGGAAACTGGATTTGGATGGAAAGTGAAGTGTCTCTTACAGAAATAGGGTTTAGGCACTGGAATAGTGGACAACCCGATAATTCTGACCACAACCAAAACTGTGCAACTCTAAATGGTCACTATAATGATGGGCATTGGACCGATTGGTACTGTAAAGATGCCGCTAACTACATCTGTGAAAAGAAAGACGAGTAACTATTTCATTTAGTTTAATATCAAATTAAAAACTTCTATTAAAGTACACGAGTAAACTTAATACTGGCTTTTCTGACCGCTCACTGTCAAACATATATCTAAAATTGTCATTTGTCGGACGTCTGTCCACATAACAAAAAGAACTAGACCATTTCGTTGTGTTGGATAGTAATATTTTCAGATAATTTTACTTGAAAGATTCTTGCCTGATCTGCATGACCTTCCATTTACTAATACAGGCCTCCGTTGTATGTTTTTTAGTTCGCAATAGTTTCACAATCTGAAGGAACTAGGTTCAATCCTTGGCTCGGCCATTTGAGGTGTGTCACTCGGCATGACATCTTACACAAGGCATGCCTCATTCAACCCAGTTTTAAATTTCTTGGTCTTCACTGAGACATGTTTAATTTGACCATGGAAGGTGCCAACGAACTCAAAATTATTTTATAACAAAGTCCTCAAAGTTGATACATATAAAAATATAAATGATCTTTCATCTGTAATCAATTTAAAATAGTTTACAGTAGATATCCTGTAATTGAAGAAAATTACTACATATATAACAGATTAAATATTTCTGTCTTTATTCAGGGAGTCACAAATTGTAGGATAAAGAAGCCAACAACACTATAAGCAGTGGAATAATTATCAGTTTCATTATGATTTAAAAAGTCAAGTAGACTATAATAAACAATTTCAACGTGCTTTTTTAAATGACTGTAGTATACAATATAAAATATTTGTGCTTAAATTTCTTGAACATTAAATGTTTCAAAAATTACAGCAATACATCGATGCCACAATGTTAAAATGTTTCCAACATTTAAAAACAGCTTGAATGTATAGTTTTTGTATAAAGAATGTTTTACATATTTTCTTCGACTATTAATAAGTATGAAGTTTATCAACACTGACGATGCAAGAAGATGGCTCTAGCATCAAACGGCAGAGAATAGGCATTTAATGTCCATGTATGTAATTATTTCAATGATACATTTGCGATACGAAACTGAAGTACTGTATTGTTGCATAAATGTTTGATGTACATCGATATCTGTGTTTATACTGTTCACTAGCCAAAGACATGTATTTGTCGATTTTGCTAATAAATGATGATGATGTTGTTGTTAATGATTTTCTTTTTGTTCTACAATAAGATTTAACATACAGTTTTCAGTCAAAGGTTTTAGACACCCGTTGTGTCCATGCTGTGACAATTTGTCAATCTATTTTTATTCATCTTTTTACAAAATGAATGATCATTTCTTGTCAAGGACTTACTTATACCGTCCTAATAGCGAGTGTCAAAATCTTTTTTCATGCATATGTTGACCTTTCTGCTTATAACGAAGCGCTTCACGACTCCCTTAACCATAATATATTTCTAATTTCAGTTATTTTTTCCTAAAATAACGGTAGTTAAAATTTGTTCAAATGAAACCACTTAACTTCTGTCTCAAGGTTACTAAATTAGGATTAACATGTCTAATCCTGGCATTATGTGCACCTTGTCCTTCGATTAAGTTAATCCCCGGTTTTGAATCGAGTGTTGGTGTATATTTTAGCTCCTATCGTCTCATACGTTAATAGTACGTGGGTAGTTAGTAACTAAAATCCAAAAGCAAATAAGCTTTGTAAACCTTTGTTTTCCAGCTTCAAAAGGCAGACTTTCAATAAGAAATTGTAGCATACATAACAACAATGAAGCTACAGTTGCATATCTAAGTTGCTGTGTCATTGCTTTGTTTTCCTCGAGCACGTATGGTCAAGATTAAATATTTATTGCTACTGTAGTTAAAAAAATTCGCATATTGACCACCATTTACCTTTTCAGAACAACCTGTTTAAACATCTTGATGTCATAACTTCAGGTATCATTCTTTTGTTCAAGATGAAATATCTGTGTAACTGATTCCTCGATAATATGAATATCTTATTTCTGATGTACTCTTGGTAAAATATCCTTATTGTTATGCTTCATGAATAGAGTAAAGTTAAAATAGTGCTTAAATCTACACTGCTTGGTTCTAAAGACAACTTACTGAAGCAGGATCTCTGTACAATCCCTACGATAATACACGGAGAACTCTTGTTGGCATTAGCAAGAATAGTATAAAGTCAAGTTCAATAATAGCAAGATTGCACTTCTATCCTAGAAAACACGTTGACAAACCGCAAATGATTATGGCCCTTGAAGCAAATGCGCCATAAACCTATATTCACTCATTCATTAGACAGAAGTTTACTCCTTTTGATGAGGGTCGTTTGGCCAAGGTTACAGTGACGCAATGTCAAAAAAGCTTTTACTTTGTAACATTGAATTAGATCATCCTGTTTGGTAGGGACCTAGGTTACTAGCAATGGACCCTATTCATGTTTCGTTCAATATGCTAAGGTTATTGTAGCTTTGATTTTTATAACATAGAAAGTAATAACTCTTGTCGATTGTGGGGTCACAAGGTCAAAGTAAACTCGATATCTATTGTTGCACGCACTGAACCTTTGGTGTTGGGTCTTGGAAATTATTAATTTTTATCAAACATTCCAACTGTCACTCTCTTGACTTTTGTAATTCTATATTGCCTGCAATAGTTTCTGTAACCTTAGAACAAAAACAAGCATACATAAATACTTGCAAACTTTTTTAGGGTACTTTGAATAATGCCAATATTTCTAGTAGGGGTTGGACAACAAAAAACGATATATCTTTTTATTTAAACGGGGAAATGTCTTCAAAGTTTCAAACTAGTCAGTTTAAAGATGTAGATTATGAGAATATTTTATCAAGGTTTGAAATAGTGCCCATTAGAGATGTAATATCTTAATGTCAACTTATGCGGATTACGGAAGATAATCATATGCATATCGCGGAAAAGTGCGGATATTAACGGAACGTACGGAGCTCGATATAAGAGTTTATAGTTTGATTTTTAAATGTTTGGTTTAATTTCACTGAAAAGCTTCTTACTTACGAACGATTACATCTATATTTACCTAGAATAAATTTGTTTTAAAAATCTATATAATTTACGTACATTCCCGACAGGGATGTCACGAAATAAAAACATTGAAGTACAATTCATTCAAAAGATGATGCGGAGTTAATTTCCACCAATCCATCTATAGCCCACAGGCCTTAAGCGCCAATAGCGCCTTGATTTATATGGAGTACTTATCTTTAATTGACCTTTTAAGGATAAGTAAAAGTACATCCGACTCGAGATAAGAAAGGTTAGAGCGTTTGTGAAGGGCAAGATGAGAACTGGATTCAAACTGCTACGCTTTGTTGCTCTGTTCTGTACACTACGTAAGTAATGTTACCTTTTAGTTTAAACATATTTTATGTTCCATAGATGAGTATATATGCAACAAGAACAGTACATACAATGAAAAAGTGGATATATCTGAAAACAAAAATGCTGATAGGAGTTCTCTCCACTGCATTATTACCAAATATTACCTTTAATATAACTGTATGTAAGCGCAAGACCAAGTAAAACGTATAAGAAGAAGCTTTTCGTATAATATCAATGACACGGCGAAAAAGCTTCGGAAACAAGCTTTGTTGCATATTTTGAAAAAGGAACACCCAATAATGACTCGAACATTCTGGTAGAAGCGTAAAGTTTTCCTTGGCGTTTGCCTGTTGTCTAAGTCAAAGCACTTCATGAAGTCCACAAAAGCGACATATAACTTGCACCATTTTTCTCTCATTGTGTACTCACTGAAGACTGTATAACGAACGAATTATCTATAGTAGTGTAGCCCTTTCGAAAGCTTGACTTTGGTTCTTTTATTATCAATCATGTTAACATAAAACGTAACGGGTCTTGTTATAACATGAATATACAATTTGCCAAAAACGTATAGCAATTTTATGCAGTGTTTTATTTTTTGTGTGCACTATTCTACACAGGATGTATTTGAAATGCTTTTTTATTACTTCTTCTTCCAATAAGCTATTGAATGATTTATAAGCAAGCATTTGCAAGATGGCTCTGGCAAGAACAAATTGTAACAACATAAAAGAGATAATTACGATATGTAATAGTTACAGTCTCTGCTTTGAACTGTGATAATGACATTGAATTGTCAGTGTTGTGATTAATATACTCTGTTTAGGCATGTGTATTTTCTCGATAAATCTTTAAGGGTTCCAAATTATGATTATGTTTTGATGTTATTATATGTTAGAGTGTAAAATGATTTCTCTTTGATGAGACTTTAGTTCTACATTCAGCGGAAAGATAAAGTATTTACGCGTAAGACCCAATTTTCAGTCTATTTAGGATAATGTGATTGTGACGTATCAGAAGAGTCAGTCCAATTGTAGTATGTAAATCCGTTTGATAATGGAAGGACTAATACACTTTTCCTGCACACATGATGTACCTTTATATACATTGCTTGTAAATTTTGTGTATACACATATATATTGTCTCATTATCCTAAATGAACAGTTGATTGTCTCTGAAATACTTACTACTACTTTTTTAATAGAGACAGCAGAGACAGCTTGTCCAAACGGATGAGTACGACACAATGCTTCATGTTACCACTTCAGCCATGACACGGAGGCATGGGCAAACGCTGTTGTACGTAGATCCTATATTTTGCTATTTACTTTGCTATACTTGCATTAAACGGTGGCTCACAGAACAAAGCACTTTGTGTAGATGACATTGAAATGGAAACTAACTCTGTGTAAGAGAATGTGTATACTATAAAACAGATTTGATGCATACTAGTTTTCATTGAAAATGATCATGTTAATCGAAAAATATATCGTAAAGTCAAATTTGGTGTGTTGACATTATTATAGATCTACTAAAGTCTGTCTCCTCTCAGTTCTTTACATCAACTTTTCGCTAGTAGTTTTATTCACTTTTCTCAAACCATCGTTTTCGGCTAGACATTTCACGAGGAAGCTTTGTTATGAACAAAAAACGACTGGTAGCCGATGATTTGCCACTCAAAGCTCTTTTATTTCACATAATATTTATTGTAGGAAATGT
The DNA here is from genome assembly GCA_022818135.1 of Saxidomus purpurata. Lineage (NCBI taxonomy): Eukaryota > Metazoa > Mollusca > Bivalvia > Venerida > Veneridae > Saxidomus > Saxidomus purpurata. The sequence goes on from JAFMSR010000006.1 coordinate 42,205,184, forward strand.
TAGTTTAAAACGTTATTATCAAAAAATGACGTTTACCTTCTTAAAAATTTGAGGTGAGAGGAATGGTTAGGTATAGGTTGTAATTTAATAAAATATTAGTAATTATAACGTGTTGAGGGTTATTCACCTGCAATTTCTTTGTGTTTATGTCGCACTTCTACTCTTCAAATCTGAAATTGCATGCTTTGCACAAACGTTTTATGCGACAAAATCAATAAAGGGAGATCACAAAAAACCAGGTTAGGTTTGAGTTATAGTTCTTAGACACTACACTGAATCTTAATGCCCTCTATGACTGTATGCGATTTGAATCATTTCAGTTCAGTACTTCAGGAGTTATGGTCCTGACAAGAAAAAGTAATAAATGGAGATAATTCAAAAATAGGACAAGCTAGAGTTAAGGTCCTTGTTCATTGCACTTTCTGCCAATGCCCTCTGTCTGTGCGTAAAGTTTATACGAATTCCCTTGAATACTTTCGGAGTCATGTTCCGCACAAAACTAAACTGTTCTATCAAAATCAATGAGGGAAGATAACTAAAAAATAAGTAAGGTACCGTTATGGTTCTTAAACACTACACTGCTTCTTAATGTCCTCTGTAAGTGTATGCAATTTAAATCGATTCGGTTCAGTACTTAAGGAGTTATGGCCCGGACAAAAAATTCAATAAAGGCAAATAATTCATAAAAATGGGACAAACTAGAGTTAAAGTCCTTGTACACTGCACTTTAAGTTTAAAAACTTAAGTTTCAGTTTAAATAAATTCCCTTCAATACTTCCAAAGTTATGTTCCGGACAAAAGTGTGACGGACGCACGGACGGAGCCCATTAACATATCACCTCCGCCAAGGCGGGGGATAATAAAATTATCCTAATCGAAAAAGAAGTTGAAAATTTCAGGCGATGTGCCACATGATGCGTGGGAAATTAGTTGAAATCGATACGGCAGCAGAGAACTCGTTTCTTGCAGGCGTTGCGGTGAATCTTCAGAGTATATAATATATCCTTAATAATAGCATTTGACAGCATTTTGTAACTGCAAACACTCTGTAAATAGACTACCAGACGATAAATGTACTAACCTACTTATAGACGATATACCAGTCTTTTTCTTTTTTATAAAATGTAGCAGTGTTGTTCATTAGATAATTAAAGAAACAATATTATATATACTACTTCCAGTCCAAAAGTAATTTTTGCGGGAAGAGTGAGGAGTTACAACCGAACTAAAACAAATTTGGCTTACGAATTTATGTCCAGTGCACCAGACTAGTACATGTGCATTGTAATAGCTGATGCCATAAAACACATATTACTCTTTCATCTCCGTTTTGTCAATATTGGCAACAAAGCAGCGATGAAAAGGGTTGGTGAGCTTCCACATCAAAAGATAGAGCTTTGAGACTGTAAGGAGGCAGTATACAGTTTCAGGCTGTTAGTGACGAATTGGCCAGGGTTAAATTTACAAATTAGAGGTAAAATGCAGATCCAAGTGCATGGTCTTGGTTGATAATATTAATACATGCTATATATGCATTTTCATTGTCAAGTATTGAGATTTAGTGATTTGATGAAAGTGAAACCAGTGACATTGACCTTGCATTAGTGACGTAATGGCTGCCAAGTACGAAAGCATGTCTGTCTAGAATTAGCCGGGAATGCAAGTTTCATTTTGACAGGGACCCTCGGAGATTTGAAATTTTGAAAAAACGGTATGGAAACCTTGTAGCATGGAGCTTGTTTTCTTGATTTACAGTGTTTCAAGAGTCGGAAACAGTGTAGCAGTTGGTTCCATCAGTGTAGAAGAATTTTCAGTGGTAGTGTAAACATTAGCAAAATGTGTTATTTTGTCGTCAGATTTCGCGATATCTGAAAACACAGAATGCTGAGCTGGTGGATGACGGTTTTGGTTTCGGACTGAAGTTACTGGCATTTTTTATTGAGTCACACATGATCATGCTAAAAATGTACTACATTTGTTTCAGGTATGTGATTACAGTGTTTGGGTTGTGGTTTTGAAAGTTGCGGAGTCGAGTGTTGTGTGAAAAGCCAAGAAAACTGTAGTCTGCCTCCTTAAAGAATTAGTGATTTTTGTAAGTATTCATGGCAGGTGCTTGCATTGCTTTATACACTTTGTCAGTGTGTTACCAGCACGAAAATGCAGTCAAATTGGAGAATTACATATTCACTTTGCAGTAATAAACCAAAGAAAAAGGGAGGTAATTCAAAAATGAAAAATTCTCAAAATCCTAAATTGAAGATTTGTCGCAGTATTATGCCAGAAAAAAATACTTAAGGTAACTGGAAGTCACATTAGGCAAATTATTCAACAATCTGCACATATTAGACACATGATAACAGGTGTTTTAATGTTAAATGAACTTTTATTAGCATTTCATAATGAGTAAAAGGCCGTCCCGGTCAACTGTTTGTGTTAAACTGTAAATTGTTTGACAATTAAGATTAGTCGGTCTCTGCATAGTGTCTGCTTAGGACGGGCGATTAAAGCGTATATGACTTTGTGACAAATAGTGGCAGATTTGTCGCGAAACAATTGAAATTTCAAGCAAGTTTTCTGTCACATTCTTACAGAAATCCAGGAATAGCCGCTCAGTTCAAACTTGGGTATGTCCCATTTGTGCCACAATTAAGTATGTGTTAAGCTGCTTAGAATGGTGTGTTTGGGATTGATTTGAGTCAAGTTTATGTTAATGCATGCAGAGTCATAATCTGATAATTCATATTTCTCATATTTATGCAGACAGGGCTCAGCCATGCAGCGCCTCTTGGCATTGGGCCGAAGGAAACGGCTTCCTCATTTGTAGTGTTGTTTGATGGCAGTTGGACAGACACCAGTGTTTACCATTTATATGCACATTTTCAACATTGCTGTTCATATTTTATATGGGGAACAGAGGCGTAAATTTGGGTTTAGTGCACTGGTACATGTTCATAATAGTGTCTGCTTGCAAATGCTGAATGACTGTCGTGCAGCTGAAATTGCACTGTTTGTCACATATTTTGAAGTCCAGTCTTGGGCATAAAGAACAGCAAAACACAAGTTATTTTTGATAGTTTTATTGCATTTATACTAAAGTTCATATAAAACATGCAATTCATTAAACCGGTAAACTTTTTCTGATTCTTAAGGAGGCAGTATACAGTTTCAGGCTGTTAGTGACGAATTGGCCAGGGTTAAATTTACAAATTAGAGGTAAAATGCAGATCCAAGTGCATGGTCTTGGTTGATAATATTAATACATGCTATATATGCATTTTCATTGTCAAGTATTGAGATTTAGTGATTTGATGAAAGTGAAACCAGTGACATTGACCTTGCATTAGTGACGTAATGGCTGCCAAGTACGAAAGCATGTCTGTCTAGAATTAGCCGGGAATGCAAGTTTCATTTTGATAGGGACCCTCGGAGATTTGAAATTTTGAAAAAACGGTATGGAAACCTTGTAGCATGGAGCTTGTTTTCTTGATTTACAGTGTTTCAAGAGTCGGAAACAGTGTAGCAGTTGGTTCCATCAGTGTAGAAGAATTTTCAGTGGTAGTGTAAACATTAGCAAAATGTGTTATTTTGTCGTCAGATTTCGCGATATCTGAAAACACAGAATGCTGAGCTGGTGGATGACGGTTTTGGTTTCGGACTGAAATTACTGGCATTTTTTATTGAGTCACACATGATCATGCTAAAAATGTACTACATTTGTTTCAGGTATGTGATTACAGTGTTTGGGTTGTGGTTTTGAAAGTTGCGGAGTCGAGTGTTGTGTGAAAAGCCAAGAAAACTGTAGTCTGCCTCCTAATGCTTTGAAATAAAAATGTAATAATTCCCGTCGTATCTCTATAAAAAGTTTCGACGGGGCTTCATGGATTATTAAGGAGGACATCATGCTACATCATGTACAAAACCTTATGTATTATCGTAGAAGTGTACGAAAGTTGTCTTTAGAACCAAGCAGTGTAGATTTAAACACTATTTTAACTTTACTCTATTCATATAGCAGAAAAATAAGGAGACTTCACATGAGTACATCAGTAATATGATATTCATGTTATCAAGGACTTAGTTAGTACACAGATATTTCATCTTGAACAAGAATAATACTTGAACTTATGACATCAAGAGGTTTAAACAAGTTGTTCTGGAAAGGCAAAATTAATGGTGGTCTATATGCTGAATCTGGGAACTGCGGTAGCAATACATATTTAACTTTGACCATGCATGCCCAGGAAAAACAAGTAGTGACGCAGCTGCTTAGTTATGGAACTGTAGCTTCATTGTTGATAGAATATGCTACAATATCTTACGGAATGTCTCCCTTTTGAAGCTGGAAAAAGCTTTTAGATTTTAGATATTAACTACCCACTGTACGGTTAACATAAACATAAGCACCACCACTCGATTCAACAATCGGGGATTACACATGATCGAAGTACAAGGTGCACATAGGACCAGAATTGGATCTGTTTATGCTGACCGTGTAACCTTGACATAGACGTAATTTTAAAGTGGTATCATTCTGATGTAGCGCTTCGTTATCAGCAGAAATGTCAACGAATTTGTTTGCAATTTCGAAACACTTTCTATGATGGCAAGTTTGCCACACTAAGATATTTTATCAAGAATTGGCTTACGTGAATACGTAAATTGTTTTTCATAGTTATGTAATTTATTTTGTGCACACATATCTAAAAATGAAAATAATTTCAAGCATCCAAATTACCATCGCAACTTTGAATTTTCTGCTATTACATGTGACAATATTGAGCAAGGGTATGTAACTAGTTACAAATATGCCATTTAAAGCCGTTGCTTCAAAAATTATTTTTACACTCGCTATTATACGGTGCCCGTGAAGTGACATGTGATACATTTGTTTTTATTTCATAATTACGAAATACATTTCGTAAAAAACAAATAACATTTCGTAAAAACGACATTCATTTTGTAAAAAGATAAATAAAAAAATAAGATGAAAATATGTTATTTTGACTGAAAACATTTTTACTTCTTATTGTAGAACAGGGTCTATCCTTTGCCGATTGACGCCAGAGCCATATTTGTTGCATCGTCTATGTTGATAGTAATCGTCTTAGAAAATAAGTAAAACATTCACCAGATATAAAAATATAATTTCAACCTGTGTTTGAATACTGGAAACATTTTAACGAAGTGGCATTGATGTATTGCTGTAATATTTGAAACAATTAATGTTCAAGAAGTTTAAACACAATTAATATGTTATACTGTAAGCTACGTAAAAAAACACATGGTATATTTGTTTATTTTAGCCTACTTGACATTTTAACACATAACAAAACTGATAATTCGATCTGTTTATAGTGTAGTTGGCTCCTTTATCCCACAATTGGAGACGCCCTGAATGAAATACAGAAATATTTAATCGGTTATACAATGTAGTAGTGTTCTACAATTACAGGACATTTCCTTACATTTATTTCAAATTATGTACAGATGCAATATTATTTATATTTTTAAATGTATCAAATATAAGTAAAAGTGAAATGTCTTGCCCAATGACACACCTCAAATGGACGGGCGAAGGAATGAACTAGGTTTCTTCAGATTATGATTTTGTTTGCAAAATAACAAACAGATCACGGAGGCCCGAGTGTCATCATGTCCTGTGATAATGTCTTAAATGTCACGTATACTTTCAAGGTACATCTTAAAAGTTTACTATATAAACACACAGGGGAACTATAGCTCCCGCAAATTTGGTGGTCACATGGACTTTACATTGTTAGCTGTGGGTCAGGAAAATATCATTGATGTGAAATTATCTAAAAATATGACTATTTTACACACCGAATATGTAAGCTCTAGTCCTTTTTTGTTTTGTGGACAGACGTCCTACAACTGATACTATCCGACGAATGCGTGACGTTGGACGTCAGCACGTATGTTCAGCCGAGATGAAAGGTCAGTGAACAACACATACTGATTCATATTGTTTAACTGAAAGATTTATATTCAACATGCACGATTTCTCCATCGAAAATATAATTATAATTCAGTTTTCAGTCTGTGCATATAAAAGAAATATTTACCCGTCTGTTTTTTCACAGATGTAGCTAACAACGTCATCTTTACAGTACCAATCGGACCAATGCCCATCATCAGTTAAACCATTTAGAGTTGCACAGTTTTGGTTATGGTTATAATTATCGGGCTGTCCACTATTCCAGTGTCTAAAACCTATTTCTGTAGGAGACACTTCACTTTCCATCCAAATCCAGTTTCCTTCCTCTTGGATGTCACTAAGAGCTATCCAATAGTTTTCTGAAAGGAACAAATCTAATCATGTACCTACCATGTTTGCTTTTGGTGGATACCATGCCATCTGTTGCAAATTTAAAGTATTATAGAATTGTATATATATTTCGTCATGTGTTTGAATAAATTGTATAAAATCTCATTTATTTTGCTATCATATTGCACGCAATCGGAATAAAATAGTTTATATTTGTTTTGGAATGCATACAATAAGTTTAGGTAACTACATTGTAACACGAATTGTCCGGAACAATTTGGAATTGTAACCGTTTGTATGTGATGTCCGAAGACAAACTTTTTCCCTGTTATCCGGAATACAATTTATGCATACATTTATTTGATACAGCTCTCGCAGGGCGACTAACATAATATATAGCGGGATAAGCATGCAACATCAAGAATGTAATACGATACAACAAGTACGTAGGCGATGTATACTACATCCCATCTTTTCTTTAAAGAAGATGCAAACCAGCATGTTAGAATATATGGTTATTAAACAAATAATGAAAAAAATAAAATGCACGAAGAATGTTACTAGTTTACAGTTTTCAATTTTTCCCATGATGTTTAGTCATTCATTCAACTGCCATGAAACAATGTTAGTGTTTGAAATTATTTTTTGCCCAATTGCAAAGCAGTAGTCGCTACAATTTAACTTGGGTTAATCAATATTTATATACCGAGTCAGTAAATTGGGAAATACTCCAGATTTACAAGAAATAATTTCAAACACTAAGTAGGTTAATGTTCATTCTCATGCATTTACTACAATAGACCAATTTATTTTCGTAAAAACATCAGAATGAACACTAACCTATACTTAATTCATTTATCAGCAAGTTATATGAACATGATATTTCCACTAATTCTTCACCTAACCAGAGTCTGGTTTCTGTCTGAAAACAAGTTAACTAATCTGCGCATGGTACACATTTCATCAATGTGACATTTCCAATTAGTGTACAGCCCTTTTTATCTTAACTTTGTAATTTCACAATCACTTATTCTAGATTAACCTTACTTATTTGCTTTGTAGGCACATATTTATGGAGATTATTATGCTCCATAAACAAACACTTAAAATTACACTTCCCATCCTAACTAACGGTACCTCACAGGTTTCCTAATTTCCCTCCTTGCGCGTTCATTTGATTCTTGTTTCGATTTGTTTTCGGCTTTGTACGATAGCGTTTTTGGTAGTGGCTTAAAATGTGAAACATCCCTTGTCACAATTTTTCCTTGGTGTTTTACTGTTATCATTGATCCCTTCTTTTGTAGAATAATCCCGGGTTTATAACTAAATGGTGCCGATAGTTTGTTTTGTCTACGTTGTTTTATGAGAACTGAGTCCCCAACACGTAAATAGACTTGTCGCGAATTTCGCTTTTTGTCTATATATGTTTTGTTCTTTTTCCGCAAATCTGCATCCCGTTTTCGGACATAGGTGTCTTTGCACTTGGGTTTGAATTCTGGTATTTTAGTTTGAAATTTCCTTCCGAAAATAAGCTGGGCTGGTGAAACACCGGTCGAACTGTGGGGTGTGGCTCGATAGTTTAGTAGGAATGTATTAAGTTCCTTTTTCAGGTTATGTCCCTGAATATGTGCTGTTTTGACAGTTTTTGATAATATTCTCATAAATCGTTCTGCGATTCCATTCGATTCTGGATGCAAAGGTGTGATCCTTCCATGTTTGAAACCCATTTCGACTGCAAAATTTGCAAACTCTTCACTTTGGAAAGGTGGACCATTGTCCGTTCTCAGAATTGATGGTACGCCAAAAATCGAGAAGATGTAGCTCAAACGTGAAATTACTGTCTTCGCTGAAATGGTGTGTATCACTTCCACAAACGGATATCTACTGTAGTCGTCAATTGTGACCATTAGATAATCACATGATGGTAACGGGCCGTAAAAGTCTACACTTAGTTCGTCCCAGATTCTCTTTGGTAACTCACACAATTTCATTGGCTCTGTGGGATTGTTCGGATCAATAGATAAACAGAGTATACAGTTCTTTACTGTCTGTTCAACTTTCTCATCGATGTATGGGAACCAAACTTTTTCCCTTAACAATTGCTTGCATTTTACAATTCCAGCGTGTGATTCATGCGCGATATCAATTACTTTTTGGTGCAATGTTTCAGGTATGACAAGTCGTGTGCCTCGTAACAGAATAGTATGAGACTCGATCTGAACCACTGTTAACTCATCTCGAACTCGGAAAAAACAGTCATAACTTTTATTTTTTCTACGTAATTCTTTATCCCATTTGTTTGATTTTACAGATTGCATTACTTTGTGTAACAATTTGTCTTCACTTGTCACTGACACTATTTCTTCCAATGTCATAGCTTTTGGCACCGACATCTCGGTCACAAAGCTAACACAGCTTTCCGCGAGACTAGATTGTATATATTCATTTTCCGTGGTCTCTAGTGGATGGCGCGACATGTAGTCTGCCGGATTTGTGCTTCCTTTTTTGTATTGCACACGAAAATCGTATCCCATCTTTCTAGTCGGAGAGGTTGATTTTCTTTTGGATTGTTGAAAATTGCTTCCAAAGACTTGTGGTCCGTAATAAGCTTGAACGGTTTCCCAAACAAGTATAGTTTAAAGTGTTCAATTCCTACCACGATACTCAATGCCTCCCGTTCTGTTTGGCTATAGCGCTGTTCCACAGGTGTCAGAGCTCGGCTTGAATATGCAATTATCTTATTGTCTTGGCTCAGTATGGCTGCAACTCCTACTCCCGAGGCATCTACTGTAAGTTCTAATTCTTTGTTTGGGTCGTAATATGCCATCACCTTGTCATTTGTCAGAACTTCTTTCAGCTTCTGAAATGCATCATCTTGTGATTCTGTCCATTCAAACTTTACATCTTTCTGTGTAAGTTTTCGCAATGGTTCTGTGATGGTTGAATAATCATGTATGAATTTCGATACATAATTTGTCATGCCAAGAAATGATCGCAGTTCCGATACATTTGTTGGTTCTGTTGCCATCTTGATTTCTTCGATTTTGGCCGGATCTGGTGATATTCCTTTATCGGAGAATATGTATCCGTAGAATTTTATTCTGTTAACCTTGAACACACACATTTTTCTCTCTTAACCTCATAAACAATGTCTCAATGTATTTTTCATGACTCGCTTCATCCTCTGCGTACACTATGATATCATCTGCTATGTCTATAACATTCAACAGTCCATCTAGCGCTTGTCGTATTTCAATCTGGAACATTTCTGGTGCTGCTGATACACCATAGTTTAACTTTTTATATCTCCACAATCCTACATGTGTAGAAAATGTTGTGATATACCTAGACTCTTCGGAAAGAGTTAACTGATGAAAAGCTTGATTTAAATCAAGTTTGCTGAAAAATTTTGCATTGTTGAGTTTATCAATAACTTCTTCTATAGTTGGAGTGACATGTCTTTCTCGAATTATTGCCTTATTTGCTTCTCTCATGTCTACACATAGTCGAATTTCGCCGCTTTTTTTCGGAGCACAAACGATAGGTGAAACTCATGGCGTTGGACCTGATACCTTTTCGATAATGTCCAGTTTTTCTAACCGTGTAATTTCATCTTCTACTTTTTTTCGCATGTGAAATGGAATCCGCCTGTGTGTTTCTGCTACAGGTATTACTTTATTATCGATGTGTATTTTTATTTCCCGGTTTTTTAAATTTCCTATTCCTTGAAATGTTTGCTTGGGTGTCCTACACATTTTCGCGAAATGATTTCCTTTCCCGCATGAGTGACATATTTGACCAAATGCCGGACACGGACCTTTTGAATGAGGATACATTCCACCGCATCTCCTACATTTATTTGAAGTACGACTCTCTCTAAATGGTCTCCTATTTTGAGTTTCTTGTCTGGGCATTGAAGGTCGAAAGCGCGGACGTTGTCTCGGGGTTTTGTGGTTGATCCTTGCCAAGTCTTCCTTGCCTCTGTCGTCTTGCATTTTGCTTGCTTGTTCCGACGCAATTTCTAAAGTTCTCGCCATTGTTAACATTTCTGGCAACGTTTTGTCCTGTTCTAAGCATTTTCGCCTTATTTTCTCTGAGAACAGCCCTGAATTATTTGAGATTTTACTTCTGCCTCTTTGTCGTAATCGCGTTGAAAATTGGTCAACTGTCTCTGTGGACGTTTGTTTCATGTTACGGAATTCATACCTTTCGAATTCAGTGTTCTTTTGAGGTTTAAAGTAATCTTTTAAGCCCTGAACAGTTTCATCGTAGTTTGTGCCATCACCTGCCAAATTCAATGTTTGATATATATCGTACACCTCATCTCCTGAATAGTGCAATAGTAAGGCTTTTCTCCGTCTCTTTGATTCCAGGTTCATCCCGACAAACAAGTTTTCTAATTTACCAACGTATTTTTCCCAGCGTACACCTACTGATTGTGTATCTTCGTGAACATTTAACTTCGGGAAGGCCGTTAGTCCAGTCATTTTGACGAATAAACAAGTGTCCAACACAGTCTATTCTGTACTGAATTAAACGTCCAATATCCTTTTTCCTTAATCCTTTTTTAATGTTTCATTAATTAATCCTTTTTATTGATCCCATCCTCGTCGCCATTGTAATATTGTTTCTTTAATTATCTAATGAACAACACTGCTACATTTTATACGTTTATTTGATACAGCTCTCGCAATATATAGCGGGATAAGCATGCAACATCAAGAATGTAATATGATACAACAAGTACGTAGGCGATGTATACTACAGTATAGTCTACTGGCCAGCTCCCCTTTCTCGAATTTCAAGACGACGGAGCAGTTTTTGGCGGAAAATTTGGTGTCAACGACCCACAAGTGAAAGACACCTGCGTTCATCAAATCTTCTTTCGTGAGAAAGCAAAAATTTAATATGAAATAAGGCACTGCCTAGAATGGGGAATTATCAACGGGTGTGTTTTTGTCACACTGCAGTTTCGTCTAACTAAATGTTTTTAGCAAACTTGAAAGTGTTTTCGTCTAAGCAAGATTAATGTAAGTTGAATGAAAATCGTGGCCTGTAGAGTGTGCAATATCAGGTCACTGCGACCTTGACCTTTGACCCCAAAAGAATAGGGACCATTTTCATGTTGCAGGCAACCTTCTGAGCAAGTTGAATGAAAATATTGACCTGTAGAATGTTATCAAGGAAACTCCCTTGACCTTTGACCCACTGACTCTAATACAAAAGGGATCATCTCAGGTTGCAGGCGACATTCTGAGCAAGTTTCATGAAATTCAAATGAAAATTGTGACCAGTAATAAGAGTGTTATCAAGGGAAAGTTTACGAACAGACAGACATATTTGAACCAGAGTCTCCCTATAAGCCAGATATATATCAAGCACAATACTATGGACCTGGGTTTCTCTGATCAGCTATGCTATCTGACCTTTATCTCTGGCAGCAATTCAGTGTTTTCTTATAGACAGAATTATATTTATCATGCCATTACTATGACAATTGTCTGATAAAGCCATAGTCCTGTCAGACGCTGAGAACAGCAACCTTTCTCAGTCAGTGAAATGAAAACACTTTTCCTTGTTTAAACCTATGATAAAGTCCAAGGACATCAAATATTTCAAGTTCTCCAACTGTTTGCCAGACTACTTTTACAATGTTTATATTGGTCACAGCATTATTAAATTTTTTTTTTAAAAAGTTGACATCAAACAATGATTTAAAAAGCTACTTTTCCTCTATTTATTTCTGAATTTTCACATTTTCTGCAGATCGTATATAAATCAATTTGTTTAAAAACTAAAATAATCAATATAAATTAAACATGTAAATTTCAGCAAAAGAAAACAACAAAAAATCTTACAAGTAAACAAAACATACGGTTGATGAAATTGCAAGCTGGTCTTGGGTCACCACAGTCTAGTATCAACATATGGCTGAACTTCACTATTTATTCCAGGATGAGATTCATTGAAGAGCGTTTGATTAAGATCAAAGCTTTATTGTCATATTTTACAGATTCAGTTGTATTTATTTATTTATTTCAACTGATTAAGAGTTTATAAATATGTACACTTTCTTAGAAATCTCTCAATTGTCATAAAATCTATGAAAAGTTGTTCAAAATCAATTTTATTTGAGTAGTATCTTTGAAAGGTTGTTCACTATCCATTCTATCCAAGTAAGATCCACAGTTCCATAACCTGAAATTTTTCCTATATAAACATTTAGAGAAAATTCTGTACATGTCTGGTATAATCTATTTTATGATAAAATACACCTTTTATTCCCAGGACGACGTGCTGTAAATGACGCAACCAATGTTAAGAAGCGTGTCCAATCACATTTCGCATTTGAAAGTTATCATAATGTCTGCTATGTGTTCAATAAAGTTCGGGATAGTTTTCAAAGAAAACGATGTATTAGAATCGAAGGATAAATTGTTCCCTAGATTTTCTATATTATATTGACTTAATTAAAAATTAGTCAGTTGTTCGGATACGAAAAATAAAATCACTCGTGCTACGCGCTCGTAATTTAGTTACTACACAGCGGAACTCCTGACTATATTTCATTGAATGATAAAATACAGAGAGACAGTTATTATTTCTTTATTAGATAAGATTATCATGTACTATTTGCACAATTGTATAAAATAGAAAATCTAGTTATTTCAGTTAAGGAAATTTAAAAATGAAAGTTGATACTAAGCGTCAAACAAAAACGTGTACCGAAGACAGCAGTGGTGGTTCCCGTAAGGTTGCCTTTCATGAACGTGGTCCAGTATACTGTATGCAGCTAGACATGTAAGTGTCTGCGTGGATTAAGTCGGGATTCAGACCTATTTTTCTTGGCATCTAGAACAACACCATCTTGGGAATACAACCAGTGGGTCCTGCATCCTGCAAAATGAGTCAGAATTTAGAAAATTGGAATGCTAATAAAAACAAAGACTTAGCGTAAAGTTGGTGTTACAAGCCACCTAACTTAAATTCATTCAGCTAGAAAACACACCATACAGAAGCTTAGGAATTCCGATCATGCACCAACCATTGCAGATGTGTTCAAAGCATTAAAAACAATAGTAACATTTCACTACAAAAGCAAAGAAACGGCTACTGATCAATTAGTAGTTAAAGTTTGAACAGAGTCATATTGATAAACACCCACCTACCATGTATCTCTCGATTCTGACACCAAGTGTATGTAGTTGTTTATGTGATAAAAGCTCGATCTCGGTCTATTAGTAATGTTTTATTTCCAATTTTATCAAATAAATAGCTATGTTGTTATTGATCAACATAAATAAACAGACAACAGGAAGTGACGTCAGTGCACAAAAAAGAACCCAGTTAGTTATCGATTCTCAGTAATTTCGGTTGCATTGTTACACCGGACTTTAAAGAATAAAAACCCGTCTACTTAAGGTCATTATTCATGTGCGATGACGTATAGAAGCACTTGCTTTACCGCTAAGACATTTAAATGCAGGCGCTTCGCGCCGGAACGTACTTTCAACACTCTCTCTTTCACTACCTTACCTTTACAATATCACTGTTTTGTTGCACATCTTCCGAAAGTTGGTTATCGATTCTCAGTAATTTCGGATGTATTTTTACACCGGAAGTTGAAAAATAAAAACTCGTCTACTCAAACCCATAAACCGGAACCAGATCACGCGAAAAAAGCTTTCTTAGTGAATGCAGAGTAGACTCACAGGCATAACCGTCTCGGGGATTTCCCCGGCGCTTCGCAATAATATTATAGTATTAATAATAATACAATGATCTGCGACTGTCTCCGGCACCCTCGCAGACTTCCAGGCACCCCGGTGCCAATCGAGTTAAGGCCAGTTTTGGTCTCTAGGGACCCTTCCGAGTCTAATACAATGGTCTGCGACTGTCTCTGGTACCCTCGCAGACTTCCAGGCATCACGGTGCCAATCGAGTTAAGGTTAGTTTCGGGCTTGGGTAATGCTTTTTCTCATCATTCTCGTATTTAAACAATTTTGATGCTCCGTTCAGTTTTCTAGGATATTTGCACATCCTTAGTTATCCTCCTCCCACCCTTCTCCCCACCTCCATATCTTATAAGCATAGAAAAAACCACTTGGGGCGGAATCTGTCGTGCATGGCGACTCTATAAAACTATACGAGAGATGACTTTGGTACAATATTTAGATGCATTAGAAAAGCAGTTTTTTTTTCATTTTGGACGGTGCCAATCGAGTTAAGGTTAGTTTCGGGCTTGGGGGACCCTCCAGAGTCTAAAACAATGGTCTGCGACTGTCTCTTGCACTCTCACAGACTTCCAGGATCCCAGGTTCAAATCGAGTTAAGACCCGTTTCGACCTCAAGGGACCCTCCCGAGTCTAATACAATGGTCTGCGACTGTCTCCGGCACCCTCACAGACTTCCAGGCACCCCGGTGCCAATCGAGTTAAGGCCAGTTTTGGTCTCTAGGGACACTCCCGAGTCTAATATAATGGTCTGCGACTGTCTCTGGTACCCTCGCAGACTTCAAGGCATCACGGTGCCAAAGGTTAGTTAAGGTCTTAGGGGACCCTCCCGAGTCTAAAACAATGGTCTGCGACTGTCTCTTACACTCTCGCAGACTTCCAGGATCCCCGGTGCCAATCGAGTTAAGACCCGTTTCGACCTCTAGGGACCCTTGTGAGCTCAATGCATGGATCTGCGACACTTTTGGATACCCTCCTTAACCTCCAGGATCTCCCATAAATTTGGGGTCTTTTTTATGATTACAATAAGCATTTATTAGATTTTCCAAAATGAAAAAAAACTGCTTTTCTAATGCATCTAAATATTGTACCAAACTCGATTGGCACCGTGATGCCTGGAAATCTGCGAGGGTACCAGAGACATCGCAGACCATTGTATTACACTCGGGAGGGTCCCTAGATACCAAAACTGGTCTTAACTCGATTGGCATCGGAGTGCCTGGAAGTCTGCGAGGGTGCCGGAGACAGTCGCAGTAACCCTAGACCTTAACGTCATTAAATGCTAATAAATCTTTGCTTTCTCACGAAAGAAGATTTGATGAACGCAGGTGTCTTTCACTAGTGGGTCGTTGACACCAAATTTCCCGCCAAAAACTGCTCCGCCATCTTGAAATTCGGGAAAGGGGAGCTGGCCAGTAGACTATATTACTACTGTAGTATGGAGCGTATAGGTGCCTTTCGGAGTTGATAAGTTTTTAGCTGTATGTTTGCTTACAGTTGGGCAAGTGCCACATGTCATGTATTGAAATAAATGAAAAACTTTCGATTTATACGATTTTAATGAAACAAGTTCTTACAAGTTTTAACGTAGAAATATGTTTGCAGGCTTTTGTATATATTGCGAGAGATTATGCTAAATATATAAACAGGAGAAGCTAATTGGGATCTTATTGTAATGCCGATAATAAAGTATTTGGGTTCATTACCTTGACTGCAAAATGCCCGCCGTGTAACAGATACTTTGAAAACTCTAAAAGTATTTGGGAATATCAGTAAGATTTTAGTACTTGTTTTTTGTTCTATGAGTTCTATGTGTTTTGTAATGTCGTAAACGTCACAGTATAGAAATGCATTTAATATACATTTTACTGTTTTACATTTGAAAAATTAAATATCATTTGATAGTTTCGGATAGTGTCATCTTCCTGCTGTCGTTCGATACTACCTAAGACGGAAGGGGTTGAAATAGGAGAATGAGTATCTCTTCCGGTTCCAATTCTGCACTGACAGGATGAGAGTTCAGGCCGTCGACATATATCGTTTAGCGTAAGTCTGCGGACGATGCGGGCTTTGTTTCTCATTGTTGTTCTATTATCCGTTCTCTCGAAAACAGGGAAGTCGTGCTTAATTTAGAACTCAGCAACATCCCAATAACTATGCGGATATTCTGCCTTTAGGGACACTATATCAGTTGACTGCATAACAATACGTTTGCCACGCTCAACCTCTTCGATGTTCATCAGATTATGCTCTTCTGGTGTCTTATCATTTGCACAAAATCTCAAATGTTCCAGCAGTCGCGGAACTGTTTCCCGGCAGTTTGGACATGACATGGTGTCTCTGTAAATAAGAATCAACTTACGTTTATTGTTTGTAACGTTCTTGCCTGAGCAGCTTTTTTTAATGCGACAAGCGTGTACCACAACCTACTTGCTGAAAAACCGGTTGGAATGAAAAGACAATTTTTTTTTTAATCGTTAACGCGTATATTCTTATTTTTATGAAAATAATTATGGTAAATAGCCTACAATACACTTGACACAAAATAAAAACAAATTTGATATGCTGTATAAAGTAGAAAATTAAAGTTAAGTGAAGACGGTAAAACACGAATACATATTGTTTCATGTCCATGTGTCTATTTATAAAAAAAACTTAGAAATATCTGTGGAAGATGAGTACCATCATATCACCGCACTAATACGTGTGCAGATACACTACAGACAAAATGAAGCACACTCGACAAATTCTTTTGCTGAGTTAACATCCAGACACCTTTTTTGTTTGTGAGGAGGTGGTGTGGCGGGGCAAATTCTATGTGACCCTTTAATTAGCTATCATCCGGGCAACGGTAATACAATGTACTTTGCAATTGTACACCACACGTGTTTTCCGTAGATGTCATTCAAATGTAAGCTTCATACAAGGCGGAAAGTCGAAACATTTCTAGAGTTTCCGTCCCGATTTGATACTAGTCGTGTGTTGTCTTACTACAAAATATTCATGACAAGACTAGTTTTTGCTGTGTGATTGTATATTGTTCAGACAATTTAGCATATCTTCTTTTAGCAATGATATTTTCGTGGCATATATATACATATATATGTATGTATTTTCAGTACACAATAAAGAGCAAGCGCTTTTTTCCATTGTGGTCCTTAAGACAGAAGCAGATACAAGGGAATCCAAGTACCAGACCCTAGCTCTTTTTACGAATAGACCCCTTGGTTCTTTAACATGTCCGGTGTACAGCACCGATATACACGAAACTACTTTCTGGCATTTATAACAAGTTTCCACTTTACCATATACATTTATGAAATGCATGTAAAATTACCATACCCGCTTAAAAAAGCTTAAACGAATTCAAAATGTCAAAATTTTTTCTACTGTAATGTAAATAGTTTTAATAGCTTTTGGTGACATTTTATTTCTAAGCACAAATATATAAATTTTGTCAAATCCTTTTAATTCTGTTAAAAATACCACCATACACGTTGTTCTTTTTAAGAAATGACAAAAGTGAAATTACACAAAAAGTACAATAAAATCACAATTTCACTATGTATTCATACATATTCAGACGATATAATCATAAAATGCAACTTTTTGGCCAACACTACTGCAAATAATTGAATTTTTTATTATTTGCAGACATCGTTGACCAGGGTGGCGTTAACGCTCTGGACTACTAATTCGGAGGTCCCCGATTCAAATCCCGGCCGGGCAACTGGGAATTTCAGAAACGCTTTTCAGTTCTCTGGTTAGAAACCCAGACGTAGTCTCACTCATGATAAAGAACCATGGTCTATTCGTAAAAAGAGCTGCCATGGGTCAGGTACGCGGATTCCCATATATTCTGTACTTGTCTCTTCAACCTGCGCCTGTCAGGAGTCTTGACACGTTCAACCGGGGAGATTTCACAGGGTCGGTCAGGACTATAAACTATCTTAATGAAGGAATAAAGATGACCTACTAAGTTACATTACATGTACCTGTTAGATTTAAGCACTTGTGTGTCTATTTTGTTGCATATAGGTTAAATAAATTTGCATGAAACTAACCCTTCAAGAACCAACATAATTCGTCAACAATATATCACGCGTATGAATATTTCATTTACTGGCACAATACTGGAAATATATATACATGTAATGGAAATATTTTGCCGGCGCGAGACTTTCAGTCGTTTATGAATAATTGTACATGTAATATATCTATTTCATCTCAATATGCCACTTTACTGTTTCACTTATTTTGCCAATTTTGTCGTCATTGAAATAACCCCCACCCTAAAATCACTATTGTTTAAATGCAAAACAACATCTGCAGGCACGGAAAACTGTAAACCAGTTAAAAATACATTGGAGTGAGCTAAGGTTGCTGAATGCTACACATTTTCTGAGGGAATCACGTCATTGGATATATGCCATGCGTAAGTGAAGTCTTATCATTGCGGACAGTCGCAATATTTTACAAGTTGCCGTCCCATATATGTGAATATCATTTGCAGTTTTAGTTTCGGCCAGCGAGACTAATAAAGAGAACACTAAATGAGCAAATTTTACCTGACAATATTTTTGTATCTTGGTACATGTGCGTTGAGCTATATCAGGTACAATGCGTTTTATATAAATCCAATGTTCTGATAAGAAGTAATTGTAAAAGCATTCATGTTTCATAAATTTATATCCGGCAGCATTCAAACTAAGAGACCTAATAATTTTTCTCAAAAATAGTTAAAAATAAATTTGGTGAGAGAACAGAACAGAACAGAACAGAACAGAACTGTTTTGTTATGTTACGACCACTCTGCATTATTAAAAGATTGTAAATATAATGATTTATTATATACCCATAAATATTCTGTCAAAAATACAGCCTTTATTCAACCATCAAATACGGCCTGACAGAAAAAAAATCCGTATTGTATGTACGTGCAATACACACAGTGCCATCATTATTTGTAAGAGTGCATTCAATTGGCTCTAAAATACACATGACGTTAATAACGTCGCTTTTGACTGGGTCGTTACTACTTGTTTATACGATGACGTCAATCAAGTGTCAAAGGTATATAATAAAAGGGTTATTAGTATAGTAATGTGATCCATAAGCCGGATTGGCTCTCGTCGAGGTCGGATCATACTCGTGCTACGCACTCGTAAGATCAGACGCACGACTCGAGCAAATCCGGCATCCTGGACCACGTTACTATACTAATAACCCTTATATATATGCACTAATCCTTGTGTAAGCTGATGTAACGGAGGAAATTTGTATAATTTGACGAGAGTTCCGTCAGATTGCATTAGTATATTTATTTGATTCTCACCTATGCACAATACAAGTTCTGTATGTAAGCGGCAGCAAAACTTAACATTACATAAAGTCATTCTTAAAAAATAACTATAAAAGACTACAATTACATAATCCGTACATTCAGGGTTGCCATGAATCACCAGACACAAAATAATAAATTTTCTGACATAAATCAGTCTTCCCCAACAATTTGATCTACTTGTTAATTATAACTGAAAGTAAAATTTCCTTTAATTAAAAACATAAAAAAGCAGGATTCTCCATAGAAAAAAAATACTGAATAAAAATGTCGGAAAAAACTGAGTTAGGAAAAAAGTAAGTAATTAACAGATGAGCTTTGCCACATAAAGTTCTATGATAACATTATTTTGTGTAATGTATCATTTTAATTACAACGCTCGTACTTTTTTCTATGAGTTCTATGTGTTTTTGTAATGTCGTAAACGTCACAGTATAGAAATGCATTTAATATACATTTTACTGTTCTACATTTGAAAAATTAGATATGATGTCTTTATCAACGAACTGTCTATATCTGTGCCTATGTAAACGTGTTTTACTACATGTAATTACCATCGATAGTGTAAACGTTCTGTCTTCATATAAATACTTTACTGATGTTCTCGGTGATAATTTGACAGAAGACACTGTGGTAAAAGTCACTTGGACTCCACCTGTATACTTGTGGGGAAGTTGTCAGTTTCTTGCAGAGTGAGACTTATTAATATTCCGGACTATATTTGAGAACGACTGTTTATACGAGTGTTTTGAAATATTGCATAATAGTACTCTTACATGTTGTTCGTATTTAAGTTGTTTTAATTTTTCTATTTTTACTTCGTTTCCTAGCAACGTCATGTCGAATGTCAATGGTGTAAACTCGACGTTTTACATGTAAATGCATAATTGGTTCAAATATGTCTCTATTGTAATTTCAACGACCCATCTGCTAGCTCTTTATTTGCGAAATACGCTTGTAGAAAGTTTTAGATCATTTTGCCGTCATTATTTTCAACGCGAAACATTTAATACTGAAAAGACGCCTATTTTTGCACCCAAAATTGTGAGTCCAGACTCCTTTTCAGGCTAGTTTTGTTCAACGGAACGAGATTCAATCAACTAATGACTCATATGGGGATTTAGTGTAGATCATAACGAAGAACATAACAAATTCAAAACAAAGGGGGGAAGGGTTCTTCGAGCATTATTTTTCACAAAATTACAATAAAGTACACGTCGGACATCAGGAATATTGATTGTTGAATTATAACGTCATGTAGACTGTCGTCTGACTTTATTACGCGCAGCGTTCAACGTTCATTGGCAAAATTTGAAGGTCAATTCTAACACAAGCGGCTGCTTTTTCCTTAATAAACATATAGGGAAAAGCCTGTTTTTTATTTAACGATAAAAACAGCACGTTTTTCCAAGGACGACGTGCCGTAAATGACGTAACGACATGACGTATGTAAACAAGCGCGTCCAATCGTATTGCGCGTTTTAAGGTTTCAATGATGTACTACCACGCGTTAAATAAAGTTTGGGATATTTTTGAAGAATTTAACGTGTTAGAATCGCAATAATAATAAATTGTTCCCTATATTTTATCGTTGAATAATACGTCGTTTTGATGTGAAAAATTAAATTACTCGTGCTACGCACTCATGATTTAATTACTACGCATCCAAACTCCTGACTATATTTTATACAACGGTGAAATACAGGGAGACATTTATTATTTCTTAATTAAAGAAATGCGTACGGGTTTTGAGATTAAAATGACTGAAATCGTTCATAATATGCAATGCGCTAGTCAATAAAAATCAATTGTTACGACATATTCTGTAATATAAAACAGTCACCGTTTAAAACATTAAGCATGTTTTTTTTGTAACCTGACTGATTCTTGCACAAGAATAAGCATCCATCTGAACTGCTTTGATAATTATTATAGATAGATAGATACATCTGTTTTCGTTTGGAAAACATGGGTGTTTTAAATTTCGCTTCAAAGCATAAATCACGTTTTCCATTCTTAGCTGTTGGAATTTGTTTATTTTATACCGTGGATCGTCTTTATGAAAACGAGAAAAACAAGGTGATGTACATGAATAAAAGCATGGATTATAGTAACTGGACAATTTTATTGACTGTAAATGAAGGGTACTTTGATTTTTTTCAAAATTGGCTAAAGTTCTACCAAAGGCTACATCTTCACAATAAAATAATCGTCATCGCAGAAGATGAGGGAAGTTACAAAAGACTTGAAGCCCTGGCTTTGGACTACCGGTATTTGTTTGTCAAAAGAAGTTGGCGCAATTCTATAAGCAAGGCTACCAAATATAATAGCACAGAGTATAACGTGTTAGTCTCGGCGCTTCCATTTTTAAATCAGAGTTTAAACATTTTATAATGTGGAAACTGTTTGGTTGAAAAATCCGCTCGAGTACTTTTCGGGTAACTACGATATGTGGATTCAAATGGATATGGTAAACTCATTCTGCACTGGATTTATTGCCGCAAAAAGCAATGCTGCAACTTTGTCATTAATGAAGGAGTGGGACATTGCACTTCAAAGACGGCTGAGCCTAAATCAGTATTCTTTTGATTCTATAGCACATTCAAGAATACGCAAATCTACACTCCGAGTAAAGGAATTAGACATGTCTCTTTTTCCTTTTGGACTTCAATATTTTGACAAATTTACAGCGACCCAGCGTTCAAAGTTGTAGTTGTTCATACTAATTTCATAATTGGAAATGATGTGAAGAGAAATCGTCTAAAACACATTCACTATGAATAACGGAACGAGATTCAATCAACTAACTCTTATAGGAACCAACCTCTACCCCATCACAACCCTTTAAAGTGAGAAAAACACTAGTGATATGGAATACAACAGTTGGCGTTTCAATGAACAAACCGCTAAAAAGTAACGTCTGGTGACGTCACTGAGCAGCAGACGATTACAAAGAGTCAAGATTTGAAAGACTCTCCGATGCAGTTAACTTAAACATGGTACAAACAAGTACAAATTGACGTATTCTCGAAAACACATTAACATGTATTGAGGACAATGTCTC
The DNA here is from genome assembly GCA_022818135.1 of Saxidomus purpurata. NCBI lineage: Eukaryota > Metazoa > Mollusca > Bivalvia > Venerida > Veneridae > Saxidomus > Saxidomus purpurata. The sequence goes on from JAFMSR010000006.1 coordinate 42,227,608, forward strand.
AATTCATTTTCAAAAGGCATATTAATAAATTTTTAATTTTTAAAGTCTTATTCTAATTTGCGTTCTTTTTTACGTTTTATGTGCGACACTGTAATAAATGGTCCTGATAGTGCAAGACGCCTATTCGCAACCTAGAAGATATACGAAATAATCACACAAGTACTGGAGTGGACCATAAAAGCAAATTCGAATTCAGCTCCAATGTTGTATAAGCCTTATCTTAAAAAATGACACACATTGTACTATATATGACATTATAACACCCTCTCCAGACCTACTTCCGACAGGATACAGTTTAGACTTTGAACGTTGTGTGAAATGGTTCAATTATTGAAAGAGACCTACATGTTGTATTCTGTGTGATTTTTTTTAACCATTACCATCATTAGAAATGAGAAGATTCAGTGAAAGCAAATGAAATGCTGTTCCCGTGCTTAGAAAACATTATTTCGAGAACAATCTCATCGTTCATAGTAACGGACTCAAATTGAGTAAACAAGTTTTGTTCACATATTTGCTATCAGGAAGATGATGATCTTGACTTGCTATGAATACCGGTATGAATTCTTCATACTTGATGGTTATATTCGTTTGTCAATGGTGCGGTTTCAAGTATATTTCGCCTACTTTACTGCACATTATTTGGGCAATCGCAATATGTGACTATTTCTTTGGTTTTGCGTTTTGACATTTTGTATGCAACATTTAACCCACAGACAGATGCAAATGTTTTTTTCTTAATATAAAGGCTTGTAATGAAAATGCTGACTTTTCTATCTTTTTATTCGTCCCTTGGCTTTCCCGAATAGCCATAGACAAGCAAGAATCAACAAAAGAATATGATTCAGAGTATTTTGCTGTACTTTGCTGTCTATAAAAAGACTATAATGGCGATTAAAATAAAGAGACATGAAATAATTCTGATACAATAATTCTTCAATCCCGAATGAATAACATAAATGGAATGATTCATGTTTATACACACATACGAACTAGAACAGTATGTTTATTGTATTGAATATAAAATATTTAGCATGTAAATTATTGTACATTGTGAATAGTAAATTTGTGACAATCGCATGTAATTATTTTGCGTTAAATTATCTTGGTATTTGACGTTGATGCCTTTTATGATGCTTATTTGTCAGATGAGTACATCATTTTAGTCCATATAAAATAACAGTCAACAGTTTTCTGGGTCATACGACCAAATTCACAATTCCTTCACACAGCACCTTTAACTGGTAACCTAAAAGAAACAAAATACAGCATCATGCACATGTTAACTTTATCTTGAAAAATATAAAGTTTCCTGCCCAACTAATTTGCGTACAACAATCCATGGAGTATATTGCGTGGAGTGCGAGAAGACATTTGATGTTTAATTAACTTTACAATTGCCATTTGGAAGACGGACTGACAGATGGAGGAAACAATGAAATATAATTTGCTTTATGTCTTTAATCTTGACAAGTAAAACTTACATACTTTGTGCACTTATAAATTAAATGCTTACTGTGCTCTTTTGAATCATTAATATGGAAAGTCTAAGTTTTACTATTGCTGCAATAAAACAATTTTGAAGTGCTGAATCAGGAAAGTTGACATGCTTTTAACACATTATAATGATATAACCTACTAAGGCGGACGGCTTATAAGGTTTTTACTAAACTTTATATCTAACACTAGATTATTTTCAGTTCACTAATTTATAAAAGTAATTTTCGAGTGGTAAATATTTCAGGAATTTGATTGACGGATGACTTACTTTCGAAAAAAATCACAAAATTAAGTTCTGTATACTACAGTTTATCAACTGCACCATACTAACCTGGTTCTGTAGTTCTAACATCAATGAATATCTCTGGTGACGGTGGTTTCAGTATGTCATCGAACACTGAAAAATAAAAAAAAACACCATTTTCACGATTATTGAAAAATATCTGTAACTATAGATTTAGCTTGATAATGTGAAAGCCATTTGCAAAGATTTCTGCACTTTTATGCTGTAGCAATGCTCAATACAAGGTACCCTGCCCTATTCCCTGGGAATAGTACATTCAAAGTTTTACTTCAGTCTATCGACAATATCAGGCCTTAGTAGCCAAAACAATAAAAACAGTAAATTTTAAGGTGACTGTCTGTCCTGTAGGAAACTATACTAATACCTAAATACAAAAAAAAAATCGGTGAATTTATATCCCCTGCTTGATGAGCCAGGGATTAAACAACATAAAATTGTCTGTGAATAAAACAAGAGCTGTCCATAAGACAGCAAGCTCGACTATTGTGGGTGTTTGCTAATAAAACAAAAATAGCAAAACAAAATTCTGCTAACTATTAAGTATAAACTAGGATAATTTAATCTTAAAAAAAATCAAAATCTATCACTATATATTTAATTTTTGGTAAATTAATTGTTTGATACAAAATGTACCCCTAAACACTATTGCTAAGTTTGATATAACTACCATAAGTGGTTACTGAGATATGTGCATGATAGTACCTTGCATGCAAAACTTTAACCAAATTTTCAAAGTCAAACAAGGGCCATAATTTGCACTAAATTTAAACAAGAGTTATCTGTCTTGACTGTGTGACACCCCTTAAGACATTAACAAAATTTCAAGTCAAGATCATAATTAATTACTGAGATATGTGTATGATAGTACCTAGCAGGCAAAACTTTAACCAAATTTTCAAAGTCAAACAAGGGCCATAATTTGTATCAAGTTTATACAAGAGTTATCTGACATAACTGTTTGACACCCCTTAAGACATTAACAAAGTTCAAGTCAATATCATAAGTGGTTACTGAGATATGTGCATGATAGTACCTAGCAGGCAAAACTTTAACCAAATTTTCAAAGTCAAACAAGGGCCATAATATGCACGAAATGTATACAAGAGTTATCTGACATGACTGTGTGACATCCCTAAAGACATGAACAAAGTTTCAAGTCAATATCATAAGTGGTTACTGAGACATGTGCATGACAGTACTTAGCAGGCAAAGACGTGACTGTAATAGCTCTCCATATTCTCCGAATAGTCGAGCTCAAAACACTTAACATTATATTGGTGGTGATTGGGGAGAGGGGTATGGGGGCAGTGACCTAGGCCGAAAATACCAAATGTTAGGAAAATGTTTTAGAAAACAAACAATGAAGGAGTTGAATTTTTGGGAGGGGTCCACAAAAAAGTTAATTCAAGGTTCAATGTTGTCTCAATTTTCTTGATTTCTTCAATTTTCATTCTCAAGATTTCTTGAATGTATATTATGCAGAATAAATACCATTCAAATCTTCTTCTTTCCTGGTACCACTCTGTTTAACAGACCATTTCCTTCAAACGACATCTCCTCTGCAACTACTGGGCCAATGTTGATGAGATTTTGCAGGGATGTTCCTTGCATGAAGCTCTATCAAAGTTGTTCAAAGAATTCCATTCCATGCAGAACTCTGGTTGCTATGGCAACAAATAGGAAAAACTTTAAAAATCTTCTCCTCTGAAACCACAAGGCCTAGAGCTTAGATATTTGGCATGTAGCATTGGCTAGTGGACCTCTACCAAGATTGTTCAAATTATGACCCCCGGGTCAAAATTGACCTTGCGCGGGTGGGCACTTAGTTTTTGCATAGGCATATATAGGAAAAACTTTAAAAATCTTCTTCTCTGAAACCACAAGGCCTACAGCTAAGATATTTGGCATGTAGCATTGTCTAGTGGACCTCTACCAATATTATTCAAATTATGACCCCCCGTCAAAATTGACCCCGCACCGGGGGTCACTTAGTTTTGCATAGGAATATCTAGGAAAAACTTCAAAAATCTTCTTCTCTGAAACCAAAAGGCCTAGAGCTTAGATATTTGGCATGTAGCATTGGCTAGTGAACCTCTTCGAAGATTGTTCAAATTATGACCTTCGGATCAAAATTGACCCCGCACCGGGGGTCACTTAGTTTTACATAGGCTTATATAGTAAAAACTTCAAAAATCTTCTTCTTTGAAACCACAAAGCCTAGAGCTTAGATATTTGGCATGTAGCATTGGCTAGTGGACCTCTACCAAGATTGTTCAAATTATGACCCCTGGGTCAAAATTGACCCCGCACCGGGGGTCACTTAGTTTTACATAGGCTTATATAGGGAAAACTTTAAAAATCTTTTTCTCTGAAACCACAAGGCCTAGAGCTTAGATATTTGGCATGTAGCATTGCCTAGTAGACTTCTACCAAGATTGTTCAAATTATGCCACTAGGGTCAAAATTGACCTTGCCCCGGGGGGGGGATCATTTGTTTTACAAAGGCGTATATAGGAAAACTTATTTGGTATATAACATTATCTAGTGATCTTCCACCAGGCAAGTGGACTTGTACCAAGGTGAGCGATATAGGGCCATCTTGGCCCTCTTGTTGTTAGATTGATTTCAAATTTTTCACAAACAATAAATGGATAATGTACTTCAACATATCAAACGGGGTTTTGAGTTTTACATTTGGGGGGATATTTAAATATTTTTGGACTTTGTAGTTTTCAGCTAGTCTGATTTTTAGCTCACCTGGCTACGCCAGGGTGAGCTTTTCTGATCGATGATTGTCCGTCGTCCGTCAACATTTTGATTCAAATGACATCTCCTCTGAAACCTCTAGGCCAATGTTGATAAAACTATGCAGGAATGTTCCTTGCATGAAGCTCTACCAAAATTGTTCAAAGAATTCCATTCCATGCAGAACTCTGGTTGCTATGGCAACAAATAGGAAAAACTTTAAAAATCTTCTTCTCTGAAACCACAAGGCCTAGAGCTTAGATATTTGGCATGTAGCATTGTCTAGTGGACCTCTACCAAGATTGTTCAAATTATGACCCCCGGGTCAAAACTGACCCCGCGCGGGTGGGCACTTAGTTTTTGCATAGGAATATATAGGAAAAACTTTAAAAATCTTCTTCTCTGAAACCACAAGGCCTAGAGCTAAGATATTTGGCATGTAGCATTGTCTAGTGGACTTCTACCAAGATTGTTCAAATTATGACCCCCGGGTCAAAATTGACCCCGCACCGGGGGTCACTTAGTTTTGCATAGGAATATCTAGGAAAACTTTTAAAAATCTTCTTCTCTGAAACCACAAGGCCTACAGCTAAGATATTTGGCATGTAGCATTGGCTAGTGGACCTCTACCAATTTGGTCAAATTATGACCCTCGGATCAAAATTGACCCCGCACGGGTGGTCACTTAGTTTTACATAGGCTTATATAGTAAAAACTTCAAAAATCTTCTTCTCTGAAACCACAAGGCCTACAGCTTAGATATTTGGCATGTAGCATTGGCTAGTGGACCTCTACCAATATTGTTCAAATTATGACCCCCGGGTCAAAATTGACCCCGCACCGGGGGTCACTTAGTTTTACATAGGCTTATATAGTAAAAACTTCAAAACTCTTCTTCTTTGAAACCACAAGGCCTACAGCTTAGATATTTGGCATGTAGCATTGTCTAGTAGACCTCTACCAAGATTGTTCAAATTATGACCCCCGGGTCAAAATTGACCCCGCACCGGGGGTCACTTAGTTTTACATAGGCTTATAATAGTAAAAACTTCAAAAATCTTCTTCTTTGAAACCACAAGGCCTACAGCTTAGATATTTGGCATGTAGCATTGGCTATTGGACCTCTACCAATATTGTTCAAATTATGACCCCCGGGTCAAAATTGACCCCGCACCGGGGGTCACTTAGTTTTACATAGGCTTATAATAGTAAAAACTTCAAAAATCTTCTTCTTTGAAACCACAAGGCCTACAGCTTAGATATTTGGCATGTAGCATTGGCTAGTGGACCTCTACTAATATTGTTTAGACTTTGAACGTTGCGTGAAATGGTTCAATTATTGAAAGAGACCTACATGTTGTATTATGTGTAATTTTTTTAACCATTTCCATCATGAAAAATGAGAAGATTCAGTGAAAGCAAAAGAAATTCTGGTCCCGTGCTTATAAAATATTTTTTCGAGAACAAATTTATCTTTCAGGCCTGTAACGGGCTCAAATTGAGTAAACTAGTCTTTGTTCACATTTTTTCCTATCAGAAAGATGATGATGGTATTTTGCCGACGTCAGCACCCTGACTTGCTATGAATAACAGAATGAATTCTTCATACTTGATGGCTATATCCGTTGGCTGGCTAAATCTAGAATTTGCCAATGGTGCTGTTTCAAATATATTTCGCCTAATTTACGGAACATAATTTGGGCAATCGCAATATGTGACTATTTCTTTGGTTTTGCGTTTTGACATTTTGTATATAACATTTAACCCACAGACAGATGCAAATGTTTTTTTCTTAATGTAAAGGCTTGTAATGAAAATGCTGACTTTTCTATCTTTTTATTCGTCCCTTTGCTTTCCCGAATAGCCATAGACAAGCAAGAACCAACAAGAGAATATGAGTATTTTTCTGTACTTTGCTGTCTATAAAAATACTACAATGGCGATTAAAATAAAGTGACATAAATTTATTCTTTTACAATAAATCTTCAAACCCGAATAGATGAAATAAATTGAATGATCCATGTTTATACACACATACGAACTCGAACAGTATGTGTATCGTATTGAATATAAAATATTTAACATGTAAATTATTGTACATTGTGAATAGTAAAACTGTGACAATCGCATGTAATTATTTTACTAGTTCTTGTGTAAGAATCAGTCATGCAAAAGCAGGAAAATTATTAAAAAAACAGAAAGCAGAAAGTTTTAATACGGTTACTGTGTTGTATACAGTACCCACATAATGCTCTTAATTAATACAGAAGATGTCGTAACATTTAATTTTTAATGACTAACGCAGTGCATATTATGCACGATTTCAGTCATTTTAATCTCAAAAGCCGTAGACAATTCTTACTTAAGAAATAATAAATGTCTCCATGTATTTCATCGTTGTATGAAATATAATCAGGTGTTTGGATGCGTAGTAATTAAATCACGAGTGCGTAGCACGAATGATTTAATTTTTCACATCAAAACGACGTATTATTCAACGATAAAATATAGGGAACAATTTATTATTGCGATTCTAACACGTTAAATTCTTCAAAAATATCCCGAACTCTATTTAACGCGTAGTAGTACATCATTGTAACCTTAAAACGCGCGGTACGACTGGACGAGCTTGCTTACATACGTCATTTACGGCACGTCGTCCTTGGAAAAAACGTGCTGTTTTTATCGTTAAATAAACAGGCTTTTCCCTATATCTTTATTAAGGAAAATCAGCCGCTTGTGTTAGTATTGGCCTTCAAATTTTGCCAATGAACGTTGAACGCTGCGCGTAATAACGTCAGACGACAGTCTGCATGACGTTATTATTCAACAATCAATATTCGTGAAGTCCGACATGTACTTGATTGTAATTTTGTGAAAAATAATGCTCGAAGAGCCACACCCCCTTTTTTAATTTGTTATGTTCAACAAAATGTTTTTGTACATTTCTTTCATATATTTGTCGCTTTGTTTTCAGAACGTGTGATTGTTTTGCAATTTCATTAAAACAAATTCTGCATTTTTTAGCATATACACGTTGGATTTAAAAAAGCAATTATACGCTTATATAATCACTCATTCAATACAGCTTTTCAGATTGTACGTAGTGCTTACTTAGTTACTATAAAACGAGTAATTATTATTCAAATGAATGCTTTATAGCTATTTCAACACTGTTTACTCGTATATTCAATTCAGAAATTGATATGTTGCTAATATTACAGTTATATAATAATGACACTTGATGTAATACACATGTACAAAGACTTACCTGTGGTAAATTCCAGAGCACTTTCCACAATAAGGCAACAAATCCACACTCAGCATTTCCCTCGATGCATGCCTTGCACTACAAGTGCATTATACATTTCTATTGCAACAATCCTTCGTATATTAAGTAATTAAAAGAATCTCGTTTATTGGCATCGCGTGGGAACGCTGCGCCAGCATTGAATAGGTTTCAATTTTGTACAATGGGGTTGCATAATCGAATAGGGAGCAGCAAACATTATTATTGTAAATAAAAACTGTATTATGTTTAAATCAAAACCCTGTAATGAATCAATTAATTTTATCAACTGATTATAAATTATACAATACCAAATACGTAAGTCTTCGACCGTTTTTTCAAAACTTTGGACATATTCAAAGGATATTTAATAATTTTTCCACAAACTTGAAGGCCACAGTTTTTTTACAGCTTTGTTTACGGGACCTTACGACTAGATTCATCAAAGCTCAGAAAAAAGTATCGGAAGATGTTTTGCTAACTTTAAACATTTAGAAGTTTAAATACATATGGCGTCAACGTGAAAAATCAATTTAAACCTATTTTAAATACTACATATTAAAGTATAATATAGACATAGTAAAAAGAAACGTTCACCCAACTATGCAATACGCAGGGTCTTTACATGTTTGTAAACAGTCAATGGAAGTTATGTAAAGCATCGCTAACACCCGACCAAGGTAAAGACAGAATTAATCACGTGGATTTCGTCTGCTTGAGTGCGCGCTGAAAACAGCAAACGCTCAATCAGGATTTTATATACGATCCCTGGCACAATGCAGTCAATCTGATAGTAACTTTAGGTGTCAAAGTACCGTGTGCAATTTAAGAGGTATTTTGGCAAGTCATTTAAGGAAGCGTTCATCGAGGCCGTCCAAACTTTGCACATTATAATGACATGCAGTATATTCTTTTCCACAATATTTAAACCCTGTGCGTAAATTATATTTGCACATGTTATTAATATATTCTGAAATACCTCTGCTTTTTAGCTCGACTTTTCGAAGAAAAGGGAAGCTATCCTACTCGCGTCGGCGTCGGCGTTGGTGTCACATCTTGGTTAAGTTTTTCGTACCACCCCACTTTATTTCAGATCTATTAGAGGTATGGCTTTGAAACTTACCATACTTGTTTACCATCGTAACCTCCATCTACAGACAAGAGTACATAACTCTATCAACGTTTTTGACAGAATTATAGCCATTTTTTTACTTAAAAAGTGTATTGAGCTTGGTTAAGTTTTTCGTACCACCCCACTTTATTTCAAAACCATTAGAGGTATTGCTTTGAAACTAACCATACTTATTTACCATCATGACCTATATCAACAGACTAGAGTACATAACTCTGTCAAGGTTTTTGACAGAATTATGCCCCTTTTTTACTTAGAAAATACATTGAATATGGGTAAAATCCACTTATTGTCTTAACCCTTTGAGATATTGCTTTGAAACTTTGAATGCTTGTTTACATAATTACCCCAATCTGTAGGCAAGAGAAGGTAACTCTGTCAGGGATTTGTTTTAAAAATTAAGGCCCTTTATCGACTTAGAATCTTGGTTAAGTTTTTCGTACCAGTCCACTTTTTGACTAAACTGTTTGAGATATTAATTTGAAAGTTGGAATACTTGTTTACCATCATGATCGCCAAACATTGGCAGGAGAAGGTAATTCTGTCAAGTATTATTTGAATTATGGCCCTTTTTGACTTAGAAACTCAGTTAAAATTTTCATTCTTGTCCACTTGTTGACTTAACTATTTGAGATATTATTTTGAAAGTTGGAATACTTGTTTACCATCATGAGACCTATCTGTAAGCAAGAGAAGATTAATCTGTGAAAATGTTTCTGGATTTGTACTTAGAAATTCCTAGTTAAAGTCTTGTGTGCCCTTAACTGTCAAAGTTTTGTTTTATTGGCAAGCACTAAAAAAGTCGAGCGCGCTGTCCTACTGACAGCTCTTGTTTTAAGTCATACTTGAAATTTGCTGCAAGAAATCTTCTTTGTCCCCGTACTTAAAGCTTAGCAGTCCTCTTTACGGATATAACGGCTAGATTTGATTGAATGTCTGATAGGAAAACACATATACCAAGGCTTTTATGCAGATTATGTACGGGACGGGACATCTCTGAAGAGTTTACTTAAAACAACTTCCTTTAAAAAATTTTGACTTAATAAAATTACAAAATTATTTGATGGTATGGTTAAAGGTCAGGAGAGAAAACTACATTAAAAAACCTAAAAAAACACTGCACTCGTATTCATATCTCCAGTTCGAAGTACAAATCATAATAACCAAGATAATTTCCCGTACAAGAAAATAAGACCAAAGAGGGATAATTCATAATTTAAATATTCTCAAATGATCACTGTGACTTTGCTTGTCTAGTTCTATATTAATCTTTTACAAACATATTTAATATCCAAAACATAGTCGTCACTTTCTTTCTTACAAATAGAAAAGATAAATAGGATATTCATTATGTGCTAAATGTCCTCTTTCCACATGAAAACCTGACAAGCCCTACTCTCGAACAAAGGTCACCTGTGAACAAAGGCCATTTTCCCCATCTCCCTTGACCGGTCTTTTTCACAAGTTTGACTGTATATCACAGTGTTAAATCATGGTTAAACCTTGTTAACACCCCAGAGGCAAACCTTGTATCATATTAAACCGAAAATAAGTCAGGGTGTTTGTTTTCATTAACTCGAGTCGAGTTTAAAACTGGGTTAAGTGGGTCAAAACCTCAATCACCCGGTCTAAGCGTACAAAAACCTTAAGAACACTATAGAAGCCATATGTTTGTATCGAATGATAATGAACGTAATCAGTAATGTTTGTGACGATTAACTCTAGCCTATGATCAAAACTGGGTCTTAGAGATCACAACTTTGGTCATCAGATTCAATCATAAACTGAATATTTGGACATTCTACAGGCTTCAATTTGTTCCAGCATGAAAGTTGTTTAAATGCTGGTCTCGATAACTTGTAGTTCGAATCTGGGTTATGTCAAGTCGAAACTAGGTTGAAATCTTTAAAAAAAACATGTGAACATTCTAGAAGCTATATTTTGTACCTAATTATCACGAAAGTCTGTCAGAGTTTCTGTCTTAATGGAGTTAAGTTTCAGTTTTAAAATCAATCAAATTGGGTCAAAAGTAGCTCATCATGTCAAATATAGAAATATCTGGTGAACACTCAAGAGGCCAGAGTTTTTCCTATTCACCATGAATGTTGATCAGAATATTTCACTTGATGAACTGTTATGTCGATATCATTTTACTTTTGTACATGTAGGTCAAGGCTGTGCTCTCCGGTGAGCGATATAGGACCATATTTGCCATCTTGTTTCTATCTTACACTCTCCTGGAGTACCATCAAACGATGTAGTACTATAGGTTATTGAACTTGTATAGTGAAATATTACTTGGAACGAGTTGATTTGGCGGGAACAACGAGCTTGCGAGTTGTTCCCGCCAAATCAACGAGTTCCAAGTAATATTTCGCCATACAAGTTCAATAACCTTTTTATTATTTACTTTCATATTGAATATGAACAAAATAACATTCTTTAAGCAAAAAACAATAAATGAATCTTGAAATTTCTCAGACAACTAGCGTACTATTTTACCATGTACATTTTCTTTATTGCGTATTAATAGACTCGATTCAATATTGTTGTTTATACGTGACGTCATTTATTAGGAGAAACGTTGACGCCAATTATACGATAAGAAATTTCAGTTGCCGTCCGCCATCTTGTTTTGAAAAACGCAAGAATTTTCCTGCGGATGCAGGTTTGTACTTTGAAATGTGAATAAATCAACTTGATGTACGTTCCTAAAATGTTTTCTCTTTCTTATGACTACATGCAAAACATCATTGTTTTTCTTTATCAATACTAGGCTGATATACGTACCAGTTACTTTCGTAACCAGAACTGGTATTGCGTGCCCTAAAACATTCGAACCATTTTAAAAATGAAACACTTTTACGACTACAGTCGACTCTCGTTATCTCGATTTTTTTGGGACCAAAGAAAATAAGTCGAGATAACGAAAAATCGAGATAACCGAAGTTGGATAAACTATGCTCGATAGGGGATGGGAGGGGGGTAGGGAAGATTATTGTTGATAGAAAGACGTTTGCTTCTTTCTACCATCTTATGATCTGTGTAATACACAGGTTGGAAACGAAACTAACACGTAGGTTTAAATCAATTAAATGTACAATTCATCTGATTCATGTTGCCTTGCAACCCGGTGCCGAAAGATTAGATTTCCCCCGGGTCCTTCTCCAAAACTCTCAGCGTTTGCCGATCAAGATATCCTCCCGAGTTGGTTACCGGGCCCTTCTCTGGATTGCTCGACTAGCGCTCGGACAAGTTCATGACTTCCGCCCTCCGACATGACTCTTCCGTTTTTTTTTTCAATATCGAGCTGTTCTCTGTCTAATGTGTACGTATTGAAGACACGATTTATAACTGACAGAATAAATTTTCTCAATTTTGACACAATTCAATACCAATTACCCATTCCGCATATTACACAGCTTACGTCGAAAACAAACAATTAATTAATTTTGGGTCGTTAACCGAATCACTGAGTGAATAGCCGCGCGTGGTGTTTTTCGCACCTCTGACAGCAGACAATAATTGAGCGAATACAATCGCGTGCAGCTTTTCGCACCTTGTTTGGCAGGTGATAAATGTCAAATCGAGATATCGGATGTCAAAATAGAGGAAATTTCATAGTTGGGGATCAAAAATTTAGTCGAGATAACGAAAAAATCGAGATAAACAAATCGAGATATCCGTAGTTGATTTATATAGAACAAGAAGGGAAAAAATCGGGACCGGAAAAATCCAGTCGAGATATCGAAAAATCGAGATAACCGAAGTCGAGATAACGAGAGTCGACTGTACTTGTAAATGATTAAAGTTTATTTTTTTATTGTAAGACCGTAGCTTATTTACTTGTAAAAAACTGTCTAACTTCGACATAGAAACCTCATTAAAACGATGTTTGCAAACAAATAAAATAGTCCGTACAGCTGATCGCTAGGACCGCCCTCCCTTGCCAACGTTCAGTATCATTCCTTACCAACGTGCAGTACCGTAAAATACTGAACGAACTCTCTAAGGCAAAGTGAACGGGGCAATATGAAAGTATATAATAAGAAAAGTGTACAGTCCTATTCCTAAATAAAAACTTTAAGTCATTATGTCGACTGTAAATGCGCTAAGTAGCATAGTTACGTAAATATGGTTCTGCTTGATCGAAAAGTTTCTTTAAGAGTAATGTGTCCGATACTTTGTTTTCTAGAGTGAAAATGTCTAGTCTTGAGGAAATATTAAATGCCAGTAAGCGCGTTGAATTTACTAAGAGATCTGGGTTCCAATATACGCGTTGAATTTATTAAGAGATCTGGGTTTCAAAAAACGCGTTGAATGTACTAAGTGATCTGGGTTCCAATAAACGCGTTGAATGTACTAAGTGATCAGGGTTCCAATAAACGCGTTGCATTTACTAAGAGATCTGGGTTCCAATAAACGCGTTGCATTTACTAAGAGATCTGGGTTCCAATAAACGCGTTGCATTTACTAAGAGATCTGGGTTCCAATAAACGCGTTGCATTTACTAAGAGATCTGGGTTCCAATAAACGCGTTGCATTTACTAAGAGATCTGGGTTCTGTTGCTCTAAAACAGATTTAAAGTATACTTTACTGTCGTATTGGTGATACTTCGTGGAAAAGTGTAAAGGCGATTCCGTTTATTGTAACATTGTTGAAAAATATCTTATACATGTATTTTATTAAAATTTGTAATGTCATTTTAGATCTTAATTTGTGGTCTTATTTTGTAATAACAGTCGCCGACATCCAGGTAGTTTCATTACTCAGACAGAAGGCACTACAATGTTATCACCCTAACTCTAAATTTGCACCTTCCATTTGAAATGAAAGGATTTATCGGTAGCATAATAACAACATTTAGTTCGTTTCTGGTAGAAATGACGGATTATTTCGCCTGCAAGTTTCTACGTGCCAAGACATACTTGGGCTTAAATGCTAATAAACAAATTTGATGGATAGACACAACGAATAACGTTAGACAGAAATTTTATTCAAATATTTTTATTAATTATACATGAATACCAGTAAAGCAATTAAGTTTTCAAACAGTAATATAATCAAGATAGATACGATATGAATACTCTTACTTAACAGGCAAGTGAGAATTGTAACTAGTAAACATTGAAGCGGTTGCGGTTGCGTTTGCAATACTTTTCTTCGCAACAAGCGTTAAAGTTTACTTATGCATGTAGAGTACTTCGGCTCATAGTAACGCAGTGGTTGCGACTACTGCTAAGCAAATAGCGTTTGCATTTTTCTAGGAATGCAATATTACGAATATATGCTATACACAACCACGTCTAAATAATAATAATAATGATAATAATAATGATAATTATTAATACAAAATGATAAAATGTATCTCAATTTGTCCCTTGTGTCAGCACACAAGACATAATAAAGCGGCCTTAGGCGAAACAAAGACTTCTACACAAACTGCTTGTATATGTCAACTAAGAAATAACAAAATAAATGACAATTATTAATTTGATTAATAATTCAAACTGACGCTATCAAGGTATCTGGAAATTACATCAAATTCAATCAAATACAGTAACAAAAGTATATTTACGTATTTTCACCGGCGAAATAAGTAATAGCTATATGATATTTAGGTGTTATTTTATTTTATTTAGGATGAGCATAACTGCAAAGACTTTTACAGACAACATAACAATTGTTTTTCAAATCAAAGAAATACTTTAGTCCGCCATTTATTTAGCTTCATAAGTTAACACTTCCTAGCACAAAACTGAACACGTTAGACACAATGTCGTAATATAGGAATTCATATCAGATGTATAAAACTGAATCAGACAACTACTATTTCGAACTTATCATGGTATCAAAACAGGTATCATAAATGTTTCTTTCTCCATGTTCTGTGTAATTATTTTAAGTTTTATAGAGGTGTTGTAAATGAGGACAATTTTATTGGATATAAGTAGAATTTTTATAACAGCATGGATTCAACCCTGTAACAGTTCTGCTAAATATTGTTATCATTCTGAAACAATATGGATACAATCCTGCATAATGGTTGACTCTGATGAATCTTAATGATACAGTGATATATCCACAGTATTTAACCCGCTCCCTCCCCCCTTATTCTTGAGCCTGCTTAGCCATTGCCAATATCAACAACATGAATTAATTATGTTTATAGATCTGATTATTTTATAATCGTTTTAGTAGATTTTCGCCTATTAACTTTAAGGAAAGTTGCCAACAAAAATGGCTGACAATTCAGAGCAAGGGAGGTAAATATTGTAGACTTAGAAACTATTTATAGGCTACATTCTTCCTACAATTTGGTACAATATTTCATTATATATCTATAAATGTTTTTTTTTTCCAAATTGTCTTTAGTATTTGCAAAGTTAAAACAAATGCTTGTGTTAATATTTTTCGTATTATAAGATACAAGCTGAAGCCACTTGCCTTCTCATATTGGCTACCGTTTAGTATGCATGTTTCTCGCATTTAAATTGTATCAATTTCAACATGTTTATACTCTTCTGTATGTTAAGCATATAGTTCTTAGTTACTTAAAAAAGGACACACTATTTTCTAGTGAAACGTTTCTTTTTTCTTCGAAATGGTAATATATCGTGATTTTAAGAAAAATAAATTCAGATCCGGGTACATAATAAAAGGACTAATATGACGGTCGGTTGTTAGCGAGTTGTATCTTTTCTCGCTTACTGTGGTTCTTGATCACATGAGAGGATCTCCTATAGTGTGATCCGCCACTTTACAGCTAACTAGAAATGATACAACCGCATATCAACCGACTGTAATTATATTTCATTTATATGACAGTAACACTGACAGTGCATATGTAGCTTAATTAATGTTTTCGGATACAAACGTTCTACTTGTTCATACCAACGTTACACATTACATAATGATACAATCATACCACAGTTTTGATATATCTCTCTACAATTTCAATACGAAAAATATCCAATACCGACAATACTAATTCAGACATGCTATAGTTTGATACATACAACAATTCTGGCGCAATCTTGAACACAGTAAACAACACGAATAAATTCTTGTTGTAGTTCTGGTACAATCTTTCTATATTGTTATGATACAATAGAACAACACAATTGACAGTACATATAGAGAATACAAGGTTACTGTCTTTTGATAACAGTTGATATCGGACGAGGATGATATCGGCAGGGGAAAGCCGAGGCTTGCCGAGGCTTTCCCGCCGATATTCATCCGAGTCCGATATCAACTGTTGTCAAAAGACTGTAACCTTGTATTCTATTTATTATGCAGCTGACTTCAATTTTCCCTTTTCACAATTAAAATCGAAGAAGTAAATTAAGTGATATAGCGCTATATTTATGACGTCATCAACGGTTTAAATCAGCGTTTCAAATTCAGGAGTGTTAATGCTATATAATTTTATTATTTTTATTATGCTTCAAAGAAAATGTTGAACATTAAAATGTACATAAAAAGACATTTGTACACCTTAAATAGGCGGTTTATAGCGTTTCAGCTAATATCATACAAGTAATAAGAAATTAGATCTAGATCTACAGTGAAAATAGGAAGGGTGTGAAAAAAATAAAATCAACTTTTTCTCGAATTTTGCTTCAAAATTGCTATAGATGGGTAGATAATGATCTAACTAAGAAAATGAATACCCACAACACTATGTTTAACTCAAAAATAAAGATTCTACAGTCATTTTTCGATTTTATGTGATGTGCTGTTTGCTTGTATTCCTACAAATTTTAATGAAATGCAAACCTTCTGGCCTGAAGTAGCCACTGAAAACTTAATTTAATGTGTAGTGTGTTAGAAATCCACAATAGCCTATATTTTACTTCATAAAACTTACAAAATGTCTAAAGTGGGCGGGGCCTAAAATGTGATATCAGGACAGTGTCATAATAACACTGTCCTGTGATATCAGACGTCGCAATATCAAAAAATATCAGACAGGTGTTATCGGGTTGTCGTCATGGCAGTTGCATAATAAGTTGCACTCTTTGTATAGTTATGATACAATAGAACAACAATATCGACAGTACATATTGCACTCTTTGTATAGTTATGATACAATAGAACAACAAAATTGACAGTACATATTGCACTCTTTGTATACTAATGAAATAATAGAACAACAATATTTAAAGCACATATATGATCAATAAAAACAACAATGTTGACAGTACATGTATAATTTAAATGCAATTCTGGTATAATCTTTTTTAACTATTTTTAAACAATAGAACAACAATATTGAAACCACATATATTCTGGTACAATTTTCATATAGTTATATGAAACACTATTGACAGTACATGTATAATCTTATTGAAGTTCTGGTACAGTCCTTGTATAGTTATAAAATAATAGAACAACAATATTTACAGTACATGTATGATCTTTTTGTAGTTCTGGTACAATCTTTCTATATTGTTATGATACAATAGAACACCAATATTGAAACCATATGTACAACATTATAATAGTTCTGGTGCAATCTTTCTACTGTTATGATACAATAAAACACCAATATTGAAACCTCATGTACAACATTATTATAGTTCTGGCACAATCTTTCTACTGTTATGATACATTAGAACAACCATATTGGAAGCACATGTACAACATTATTGCAGATCTAGAACAATCTTTCCACTGTTATGATTCAATTAAACAACAATATTGGAAGTACATGTACAACATTATTGCAGATTAGTACACTCTTTCTCACGTGTATTATCTTACTGCAGTTCTGGTACAATCATTGTATAGTTATGATACAATAGAACAACACTATTGAAACAACATGTATAATCTTATTGCAGTTCGAGTACATCATGTATAGTTTTAGAACAACTGAAAAACAAAATTGACAGTTCATGTAAAATCTTATTGCAGTTCTGGTTCAATCTTTGTATGGTCATGAAAAAATATAACAACGCTATTGACAGTTCATGTATAGTCTTATTGCAGTCCTGGTTCAATCATTATATAATTATGAAACAAGAAAAGAACAATATTGAAAGTACATGTACAAGATTATTGCAGTTCTGGTATAATCTTTCTACTTTTGTGAAACAAACGAACAACAATATTGACAGTACACGTATACTCTTATTGCAGTTCTTTTAAGAG
Organism: Saxidomus purpurata; assembly: GCA_022818135.1. NCBI lineage: Eukaryota > Metazoa > Mollusca > Bivalvia > Venerida > Veneridae > Saxidomus > Saxidomus purpurata. The sequence goes on from JAFMSR010000006.1 coordinate 42,245,738, forward strand.
CCTCGTTCCCGCAAACATAGTTACACTCGTTAAGTTGACGGATATTTCAATCTATACTGCGTTCTCATGACAGAAGCTTTAATTATTCCTAAAATTCTTTTTTCTATTAGAGTGTTTAATTATCTCTTCTGATGGTGATTCAATTGATGTATCTGCGATGATTATATAATGATACCCTGAGCACAGATAGTATCATAAGACCGCTTAATTTGTCCAATAAAAGAAAAAGCGAAGCATTGTCAAACATTTGTAGTTGTACTTAATAATATTCTTTGGATTTCTACTACATACTAAGAATTTTACTTGTTCTCTTTTCACTATCCTAAAGTCCAAGTATACCTTTATGATGATGACTGTTTCCAGAGCCTATTAGATTATTTATATTACGTAAAATGTTTTCATGATGGATCGTGGGTTAATCGCAAATATTTCTTTTTCAGTACTTCTCAGTGTTGAAACCTTTTAATTACCATGAACTGTTTGTTATAATAAGTTTTTGGAGTGTACTGGTATTTTACAGGTATACATTCTAAGGTCATTCATGTACTTGTTATGATATTTGTTTGTATTTGATATGTGTGTTTTAATTATGTGTTTATTTCTACTTGATGGTTTTGTATTTGCTTTAATTATTTTTGGTTTTATCGAAGGCAACATTGTAAATAAGAATACGTGTTTGCAATTTATAACACAGCGTAATGTGTTATACTTTCGTAAAATAAATTCTTCTTCTTATTATTATTATATAATAAATTTCAGGTATCCGACATTTTTCTGACAAAACCTTATTTATGTTGTCATTGTGTTGTCTTCCATTTATGAAAATCAGGACTGCCTTGAAAGGTTCTAGGTCTCATGGCAGAGCTCTTAAGTCAAGTTTCAAAATGCCTTGACTTTTAACTTCAAAGTAAAACGCTCTGGTATTTCATTCAGGACACAGTTGTGTCCTCCACTTCTTATGACTTCTACTTCTGTGAATTCTAGAATTTCAAATTGTTCTAGCTGTTCGACTTCACGAACTAAGGTATCAGATGTCCCCGGACAGATCTCTATATTCTCTATTGTCACAAACATTTCCCCAGATTTTGGCCAGTGTCGCAGTATAAACAGAAGCTTCATTGGCTGAACAAATTTCAGATTCTCATAATCGGTTTGCAAACTGTCATCCTGAATATTTTTCACATATTCTAACCCAGCCAGTGTCACCTTTTGTAGATTGGGAGATTTATCAAGAATGTTTGTAAGCTTTTCATAAGTAAGTTGTACATAGTGAAGTTTCAGATCCCTTAGTCTGGGGTACTTGTCAATATGGACAAACATTTCACTGCCTCCTTCAATAGTACATATTTCAGCCAAGAATTCACGCGAATCTGAATCTGACGGACATTCACACTCTCCGTCTGCTTTACAATTTATTTCATCTAGTCTCACTTTTTTCAAAGCAGACGAAGTGGTAAGGAGACTAGTAACTTCTGTGTGCGAAAGGTCTATACATCCTATATCTAGTTCGTAAAGGTCTGGAAAACTTCGAATATGGCTAAACACTCCCGTCACTTCGACCATTGTGCACATCTTCATTACAGAAACATTGCTACGAGTGGTCCTATTGTATGAGGGGAGAGTAGCCTCATCATCAGAAGTTTCAACGGTTTTGTGATCGCCTGACATCGGACAGCCGCACTCACGCGCAGCAACGCAGTCGACATTTGTCAGTCTAACCTTGTTCAGACATGGTGCTTTAGAAAGCAGAGTTGTTATTTCTAAATGGCTTAACTTTATGCTTACAATACATAATTCCTGAAGTCTGGCATAATAGTGAATGTGCTTAAATATTTCATTTCCTAATACGATTTCGCAATTCTTCATATACGATATGCATTGAACAGAGAGAGCATGTATTCGGTGAGATAGCAGACAACCACACTCTTCGTCAGCTGTACATAATATCTCTGTAAGTTTTACCTTATTAAGGTCTTGAGAGTCGGACAGGAGACGTACTATATCCGCATGAGTCAGCTTTAATGTGTACAATGTAATCTCTTGTAATCTTTGATATCTGTGTATATGTTTTAACATTCCTCCTCCCGTTACTATATTTAATATCTGCACATTTGAAACAAAATATATTGGTGTCATTAGAGGTCTTCTGTTGGACGTGCAGCTGAATATTCTATTTGATATAGTCATTAAAACGCTATTACTTCGCTCATAGGTACAGCAACCACAATATTGATCCTCTTTACATGTAACATCTCTCATGTCAACTTTTCTAAGATGCTTCGAGTCAGTCATAAGATATGTTACCTGTGTATGCATTACAAAAGTAGAGGCAAGGTATAGTTCTTGTAAGTGTCTATATCTCTGCACATGTGAATATATATTATTCAGATCACATACAACGGTCAAAATCTCTACCGGTGACTCATCATAAGAGGTATGTATAGACGCTGACATACATTCACACTTGCTGTCTGCACAAACAATTTTAGTATACAGATCGACAGCTTTTAGGTGAGGAAAACTGTAAGGACATGTCTTACTTGCGAATGTGTCATATTTAAATTCCAAAGTTTAATCCCCTTAAGTTCTGTTCTACATACATAGTCAAGCAAATTTAGATATCTCTCATCAGAGATAGACAGGTAATTCATCTTTATCATTAATTTTTCGTAACCACAGTTTAGGCTTTCAGTGGCAATACGAAATATAACCTTTTGAAATCATCTCTCTTGTATGGTCTGTTTCTGAGTGAGAATTATCCAAATTTGTGTCAATATTCCTAATATGGTCAACTAAAAGTGAGGTAACACTTGGACAAATTCCGCCAACAAACTGAAAAACGTTTGATACTGTGAATATTTTGTCCGGACTGTTGCATACCACCCTTATGTGATTCACACATTCTTCGGGTTTGTAAGAAATGTAGAGAGCGGCGTAGAATTCGTGAAAGGATTTATGGAGAAAAGCAATTGTCCGTTCACGATACAAGAGAGATTTGCCTATCACTGGCCTTTGAGAGAGAATTCCTAACTTAGAACACAGTTCCAAATCTAGGTCATAAAGTTTCAAATCCCGATCCCGAAATATCAACTTTGAATTTTCCGTGCCAGAAAATAATGTACAAAAAGACAGTTTTGCCACTTGCAGTAAAATGTCTGAAAACCGGTTAAGATTATGAAAATCTGAGTGATTTAAGCAATCTGCTAGTGGTTTAGTTGTTAGGAGACTTTTGTCCATTTTACTTGAAAATTCTTTGTCTTCTTTATTTCTGTTAAGACCATGTTCAATTAACAGATCTACTACGGCTCCGTATATTTGGCAGATTGAAGTTTTCAATTTTCCACTCTCTAACCAAAGGCACAAAAGTAACTTAAGTACCAATGGTGATGCCGAAAGTTCTGACAAATATTTGTATTCCATTTCGTTTAAAAACCGACGTGACAACCGCACTGACTCTTTTGATGAGACCCTTTTCTCTACCTGACTAAGAAATAACCTAATGAGTCGTTTTGAATTGTCAATTTTCATTTGAATTATATTTATCTCTTTTTGTTTATGTTTGCTTGTTTGTGTTAGGGACAGTAATTTCCATGGGCGAGTTGTTACTAAAATTTGACACTTATTTACGCTATCCGTCTTTGGAAACCCTTTAATCTCAGAAGGACTGTATGCTGTACCTTGCGGAGCAGACCATTCATCTAACCCGTCTAAAATAATAAGACATTTTATTTCGGTTGAGTAAATTATAGACTGCAAATCGCTTTTGTCAATTTTCAGCTGATTTGTTATCATGTCTTCTATTTTAGATTCATCTGAAGTGTGTCTAAGGGAGACAAAAAATAAGAAATCAAAAAGTTTCATTGTCTCTGCATTTTCTTTCTCAATGGTATTTTCTTTCTCATATTCATTTTTATCTTCATTAATTTCATTCTCTTCGCCACAGGTCTCTTCAAAAATCCGTTCTTCGTCGTGCTTATCAACAGCGAGTTTTGAGTCAGTGTGTTCGACAGTACCTAGCTTATACAAATCAGTACTAGCATGAGCCTTGCACCATACAGATACAAGCTTTCTACAGAATGTTGTCTTTCCAACCCCTGGATCGGCAATCACAAATACAGTATCCACAGTCTGATAATCATCGTAAAGCATTTCTCGATAACATTTTACCTCTTTACGTTGCTTCTTTTTGGGACTCTTTGCCAATAAAGCCTCTGGAAAAGCTGGGACTTTTTGCGAAATATTGGTCTCTTCCATTTGCAGAGGAACATACAAATCGTCAACATGGATTTCAGAGCCAGGCATTAAAGGTGACAGCTCAGTTTTCACGTAATATTCTTGATATAAAGCAATAAGTTCGTCCTTGACCCCTGCAACGATAGACGATAATATTATACATGTTATATTTAAAGCTAACATGTGGTTACTATGCCAGCCTGAATTGAAATCTGCGACATATGTACGACGTTGTATTATCAAAACGAAAAAAACAACAGTTTGGTACATTGTTCAGATCTGTTAATCCCATTCTTAAATGATATAAGTGTTGCTATATTTTAAGAGTAATTGAGCGGGATAAAAGTTAAAACTTCGCAACACAAACGTATTTCTGTATATTATTAACTTATTTTCTTGTAAAAATAAATAGATAAAGACTGATAACATGCTTACAGTTGTACAAAAGAGTTATTAATTAGTTGAAATCATATTGGCTTTGTTATTGGGCTGAAGACACGTAAAGAAAAAAAGTTTCCATTTTGGCGAAATGCTGGAAACTACTGATAGATTCGATGTAGTTGTGTCAAAATGGCATTAAGAATTACAGAAACAGGATCCGTATTGGCTGAGTAAATAAAAAGATTTAAATGGTAAGATCTCGTATTGGACAATGTTTCCATATTGGCAGCGTATTTTCCGTACTGGTCGAGTTTTTGAAAAAATTATTAACTAGTGTCACGTTTAATAGTATATTGCTAATTGATAAATGTATATACGATCGGGCATTAATTCCCTTTCGAATAAAATTTACATTTTACAATTTTGTGGCACCTTGTGGTTTTAAATTAAGTTATGACCATCAGTTCGGATGGCTCATTGCAGTCTACGACAACTACTACTATTAGAAATGTCTTAAGTTTAATATGATGCCATTACTTGCATTTCAACCATACAGCCATTTAAAACAGTGTTATCAAGATATCCGAGCGAGGCTCATGAAATGCAGTGATAAATTCCGATTCAGATGTTGAAAAAAATACAAATACAATGAATCGGGTAAACTGTTATTGCCCTACGATCTAGTAATTGATGTAAATGATATTAATACTAGACTGCTATAGACTTCTTTCAGGGCAAGAGACTAGGCTGTTTTGTTCTGTGTGACTGTACTGTCGCGTTTGCGTTAAAGTTATAATATCCTTCAAATGGTCATAATGGTTTATAGTTAAGAATGATCCTCAAAACATATTGGATGCTTTAAAAACATAAGAAATAAGTTTTACCAAGTTTTTTTTCTGTTATTGACAAATACAAATTAAGATATACATAACCGAAAGGTTGCATTTTCTTATATTTGACTAGGATAGTAAAACAGATTTTACAGATTTCCTCTTTATTCAATGTGAATGAAACTGTTATACAAATTGTTATTTTTGGGTTATAACTATGACAATGTTTATCATTCTAGGAGTATAAATCACTGACTAATGTTTTATTTAAAATTTGATGGTCACTTTGAACGGTTATATCACTTTAAGGTGAAATAAAAAAATAGTGTTTGACCACAAAAGCTTTGTAAACAATGGCCAGATTGACAAAAGTATGAACTGTAGGTTACAGCTAAATGTTTTGATGAATTAATGCCATGTCTGGAGTATAGGGATTATGATTGTATGTAGAATGAGCAAGGCACCCATTTATTTTAAAAACAAAAATAATATCAAACAGGGAATGCCACGCACCAAAAACGCAGCCTCCCCAAAACGAGCCCCACAGCACCCAGAAGTGCACACCACCAACACACACACACACACACACACACACGCACACACACACGACACACACACACAACCACGCACACACACACACAACACACCACCAACACACACTAGCACACAAAGCAAACACACGAGGACAAAACGAACAATTAAAGGAACACAGTGGGGCACCGCCTTGGAACGGCCAGCGGCAAAAACTATTTAAATACTACAGATTTGGTGCGATAGATGTTTAATTCTTTCTACTCTCCAAAGAGTTTCATGGATGCAGTTTTTGCATGATATGAAACAAATGAATTCCCTACCTTTCCATCTGTTGGTTATACCCCTTTCTTTTTGCAACGTTTCAATTATGGCAGTTGTATCTTTGTCCTTTTCAATGCTTTCTAGGTAATCCACTAAAATCGTCTGCTTGGACAGTGTGAGGAAGCGTTTGAAATGTGTGTAGCCTTCATCACCCCTTCGGCTTATCTTGCTTATAATCTTTCTGTTTTTTTCCGTTGTCAGTGACAGCTCCTAAAAGGTACCATCCATTTGTTAATATAGTAACCAGAAGCAGTCATAATTTTAACTCTTTTTTTACAAAATAAGCTTAGCGTGCACCACATTCCCCATACCACGTTCAGAAAGTATTTGGAAAGAAATTAAACAACTTGCTAATTCATTTATTTCCAAAGCCCAAAATACGTTATATCATCTTATAAAAAGGGTATGAACTATAATGAGAAACACTAAAATGTCTTCTTTTATTTCTTAATCTTTATACAACTTTTGAAGATTTACTTCACACATTCACAGATTAACAATTCTGATATAGAAATAAAAGTGTTGAAAAGCAGTTTAGATGTGAACTACTGGTCCTTATAGATTATAGAAAGACAAGCAAATTCAATGAATTTATATCCCCCGCCAAATTAAGGAAATAGCTGAAAAAGAACAAATGGAAATTGTATTGGTCTGTCTGTTTCACCACCCCACTGAGACGTCATCTCCGAGGTGATATTTTATTTCTTCAAGTTACAGTCATAAAGAAATTAATTGTTGTAATTAAATTAAATAAGTAAACTGTCCACTTTCGGACAACAAGAAATCGTAAGTTTCTATATAGAATAATTAGATAAGAAAATTACATCCCCTTAAGGGCATCATTTCTGCAAACATCTAGTTTCTAAATTTTCTGTTGTTAGAGAATACAAAAGTAATGATTTGTACTAAATATAATAATATTGTGACAAGCCTTTTCAGTAAAAATAAACATTTTTAAAATTTCACCAACCCATCGCGGCCTCATCTCCCCCTAAGAGGTAATTTTTTCAGCATCTCACAGTGACACAGAACTCAATTCTAATCAGTTTAATTAAATCAGTACTATAAGTGTCAGAAAACAAAAACTTTCTAAATAGAGCATTTCAGAAAAGCAAAACACCCTTAAGGGGCCTCATTTCTAAAAATATCAGGATGTGTAGGGGCCGAATATTAGGAAGAGCCAATTCAAATTTAGTTTTGATATCCGGTTTCAGAGAAATAGGATTTTAATGTTTTAATATAGAATATAGAAGAAAATAACAAAGGACAATAACTCTGGAGAAACTAATCCAATCCGACGAAAGAAGTTTGTGCGCCGTGTCATTATGCTATTGTACACTTATTGTAAGTTTCATGAAATTCTATCCATTGGTCATTGAGTTAGGACTACGGGCGGACGGACAGACGGACAAAGCCAAAACAATATCCGTTTAAAAATACTATGTGTGTTCCAATTTCTCACTGGTTAGAGAATTATCTTTTAAATATAACAAATAAATACTCTTAAAATACTGTTTAAATACATTGTATCTTTCTGAAAATTTGGATGGTCACTTTGAACAGTAATATAAATTCAGTACACACACTCACATTGATATCTCTACAGTCGCTGAACTTAAGGAATCCTTCCTGTTGCATCATGTCCACAATTGGTGTAGGGTCCAAGTAATCGATGAGTATAATAAACCCTCTGGCTAAAATTCTTCCGGGAATGCTTTCTTCTGTCCATCTTGTACTGCTCAAGCGCTCTGAATGTAAGAAGGATGTTGTATCAAAACTTGTGCGAAATATTACTTATATATATTATTTTTTATTTAACTAAATTTACATCCGGCAAACGCCGCTTTCGTCCTTTGAAACTTGTGCCAATTACTTATTGGCTATTTGCCAATTGCGTTTTGCTATTTGTCAATTGCTTATTGCTATTTGTCAAGTTCTATTTACCAATTGCTTATTGCTATTTGCCAATTGCTTATTGCTATTTGTCAAATGCTTAATGCTATTTGTCAATTGCTATCTACCAATTGCTTTTTGCTATTTGCCAGTTGCTTCTTGCTATTTGTCAATTGCTTATTGCTATTTGTCAATTGTTTATTGCTATTTGTCAATTGCTATCTACCAATTGCTTTTTGCTATTTGCCAGTTGCTTCTTGCTATTGTCCAATTGCTTATTGCTACATTTGTATTTGCCAAATGCTTATTGCTGTTTGTCAGTTGCTATTTACCAATTGCTTATTGCTATTTGCCAATTGCTTATTGCTATTTGTCAATTGCTTATTGCTATTTGTCAATTGTTTATTGCTATTTGTCAATTGCTTATTGCTATTTTTCAATTGCTATCTACCAATTGCTTTTTGCTATTTGCCAGTTGCTTCTTGCTATTGTCCAATTGCTAATTGCTACTTGTCAATTGCTTATTCGCTAATTGCTAAATCAATATGCTTTTTCTTAGACATCATAATGGCACTTTGCGGTCCTATCTACTGCTCTCCGTGCGGCCCTAGACGGCGCCTGTTTATTGTGTGAAGGTCTTGCTTGCTGCCCTATTTCAAGCAAGAACTAAGTGTTTAGAATGGCTTTGTTTCTATCTTTCAAATAAGTTCTTAAGTAGAAAATATGAAAATGTCGGACGTGAATCGTGTCTCTCGGGTTTCTTAAGATCTATGTGCAAGGCGAGTAAAGTTAGATAATCCATTATATTTAAAAGGCTGTCGGAACAGGAAATGATTGAGTCAATTAACCTTACGCCAGGAGAGACATAGCCACGCCCACCAAAATCAATGTGCACTACTGACAAACACACTCAGACAGATCTCTTTTGAACTTAGTCTGAAATAATTTGTTTTATTTCTTTATTTGATAATATTTAACTGTCCTAAGTTCCTTTTGATGATTTTAAAAATATCTTTATAAACAAAAAACAAAGTTTACTTTGTGTGAATTTAGTTTTAAAGGATTACTTCATGTAGTATCCAAAACGCGTGTGGCATTCTGTTAACAGACTAAGACTAGTTATTTGCAGACGCGTTGCAATCATTTGTATTGTCATGAAATAATATTTTGATTAGCACCATCAAATCATTTATCACATATTCACGGTAGCATTATTTTGTCCGCTGTGCTCTTAAAGATTAGATATCGATAAGCATTAAACATGTGTAATCAGTAAAAGTAGCTGTGTGACCATGGTTTCTGATTTCTTAGGAGATTTAATTTTCGACCTGGATCGTGCTTTGAGATGTTATGCTTGAAACAATGTGACACTTTTATAGCTAAAACAAAACCGGTAAAATACAGTAAAGCATTTTTAAGCATAAAATTTTATATCATTTTGATACAACTTCTGACTGATACCCCCACATGAAAATAATCAAGTCTTTTTAAAGCTTATTATTGGCTATTGCTTTCTTTTTGTTGTTGCTATATGCAAAAATGACAAACAATTGTTTGTCGAGCTATGTAATCATTTATTTGTCTAAATTACTTTTTAAAAGAAATGTAACAGATGCATCTGACTGATTGACTTATTGGAGTTATTTACACTTGCCACTGGTCGTAGATATATGACAGCGCATGGCTTATTTATTATATATTAATATTTATTTTAAAAAAAAAACACCCCAAGCCTTTCAAATATATGTACGCACACACACACATGATGACTCGTTTTAATAAGATACATTTTACACGCCAATGTATTTTATTTTAACTGTAATCTCCTCCATGGTTCATTGGTTACGGTCTTTGACCTGTCATCATTAAACATATCCTAAATTAAGAATCACAGGCTCGAGATAAACTACCTTCAATGTCTCCTTATTTGAAGAAGTTGACAGTTTCGTAGACGCATATCATTCCCAGAAGAGAGGGTTATAAACGGCTTTCTCCGCCCTCTTACTTCCCTCCTCTGTAATCTCCGTCCGCCCTAGCCATCGGCTATCCGTTCTCACCTATTATTCGCCGAGCATTGTTGTATAGTCTTTTTATATTGTGATTTTCACTTTTCACCTGCTTTTCACCTGCATTTCAATTATTACTTTCTCGGTTTTGCCTTTGAGCGTTTATTGTCATGAGATAGATTTCCCATGGTACATTTGTACTCTACGGTACACTTTCACAATTTACTTAGCCATTACTGGGCTATTACTCAGCTGCTATGTCACTGTATACTCCTGACACGCCTTATACAGGTTATAACCTGATTGCTCAAGTTGTAAATAACCAAAATACTGTTGAAACAGGGCGTCAAAGCGTAGCAACAAGAAATACTTTTATAGTCGAAGTTTATTTCGGCAGGATAAATCTTTGAGAAACCGTTTAAACGGGTCTCTGACGGAACGCCAGTCTCCTTGCTTTATTTCTTTAAAAAACACTTTTTATTAGATCATTTTAAAACGTATGAAGTATCACAAAACTCATACAATTTACAAACTAACCCCATTAACGCGATATACGTTGATACCATCACGAAAAAACCTCGTTTATTTCAAAGGAGTAGTTTTACTTACATAGAAAATACCTAATATGTATGTATGTCGGTCGCTACATTTTCAGAAACGGACATGTCACTTGTCAAACCGCATGAATTCACAAATGTTATTATTTATCAAATATTATGATTATGATTATTATCATTATCATTATTATTACTATTCAAAGTGAACCACAAATTTTAATTATCCCCTGCAGAAAGCGGGGGGATATTCTTTGGCGTCCGTCCGTCTATCCGTCCGTCCGTAGGAACCAATGGATAAAATTTCATGAAATTTGAAAAGTACACAACAGCATAATGCGGCGATTACTTTCATCACAATTATCTTAGTAACTCCAGATTTATTGCCCTTGAATTTTTTCCCCTCTATTTTTAACAACTTAAAAAATATATTTCCCTGAATCTGATTCTTATTAAATTTAATTGTAATTGGCTCAAATAATTTAAAGATCACCCTTTCTGAAATCCACTTCCTACACCTGCCACCACCCCAATCCAACCCTCTTGGAGAAGAGCCAGATATTAAAAATGCTTCTTTTTCCGAAAAGGCTTGTCAGAATTTGATACAACTTTACCTGTGCTATATAGAAACTGAAGAATGTTTTAAAATGACCCCATCAGATATGAGGCCCCAACCCTGGGTTGGTACAGTGTTTGTATGCACAATGTTTTAATTATTGTTCGCTGAAACTCTAATGACAATAATGTCGTATAATGGACATTCTTCTTTCGTTTAAGTTTCTGAACAATTTTCAGTATGTAGTCATACGAGGAATGTTCAAATATGAATGCATCTAAGCACATAAAAATGTATCCATGATAGATTTCAATGAAAATTTTATTTTGTCTCCTCGAAGTATTCACCTCCAACAGATATGCAAAGTTTCAGTCTTCTAATCCAATCCTTGAAGGCATTTTCATAGTCTTTTCTAGGTATACTATGAAGACAATGGAATATTGCAGAACCGAAGTGTTTGCGCTGGACAAATTTCCGACCAGAATGGTATTTTTTGAGCCTTGGGAACAAAAGGAAGTCACACGGGGCAAGGTCAGGCAAATACGGAGGGTGAGGGAGCACAACAACATTTTCCTCCTTCAGAAAGTCTTGTACAATAGACGCCTTGTACGATGACGCATAGTCATGTAGCAATCTGACATTGGCCAAACCAATTGCAGGTCTTCGATTTTTGAAATATTTTTTCAGTTTTCAAAGAACTTTAATCTTGTAAAACTTTGCATTTACGGATTTGCCTTTAGGTACAGCAACCTGAATGGCAGGACCCTGATTTGTGAAGAATATGGCATACATTATCTTCTTCACACTCATAGTCCGCTTTGCAATGCATGGTCTTTTGCCAGACTTTGTTGCCCATATTTTGTTCTGAATCTTTCGTTTGGGCTCAAAAAAGTGAACCCATGTCTCGTCACCAGTGAAAGACCGTGCATTGTAATTTGGAAAATGTTTCAGCAACATTTTCGCGCATTGTACGCGTGCCTTTTTCTGCTCATCTGTCAACAGATGGGGAATCCATCTAGAACAGATCTTTCTTATTTTCAAATTGCGTTTCAGAATTGCATGAGCTGCCCCTAATGAGATGCCAAACATACTAGTTATTTGCCTAGCGGTGTATTTTGCATCAGCAGAAATTCTTTCACTCTAGCAACCATCTTGGCAGACGTTGCTGTTTTCGGCCGACGGCCATGTAGTGCATCTTCTGTTGAAACTAACCCACATTTAAATTTCTTAAACTAACGAATAATTGTAGAAAAAGACATTTCATTATGCCCATAAACAGAACATATTTCATCAAAAATGTCTTTACACCCTATGCCAAGAATACAACGATTCTCAATATAGGACCGTATTTCAACGGCGTACGCTGACCTTCTTCCAACCATTTTTGTGTTAGTATATCCGAGTAGGTAATGATTCGCGAGCGATAGACACAGCTAAAGTGAACGGATTTTAATGAGTGTGGTATCAATGTAAAGCTAACATGTTTATCGACCCAATAACTTTGACTTCTTTGTGATTTTCGCATTATTGAGCGAGTTAACGTTCTAGACGCATTCAGATTTGAACAATCCTCGTACAACCAGTGTGATTTATCTTTCATTGGCTTACGTTAAAGGGACATACCCTATAACTGATGTCAAACTAAGTAACCCCAAAACATTAATAATACAGTCTTTGGAAGTATTATAACTTAACCTAAAAGCTCCAGCTATGCACTCCAAGTCATTATCGATAAAAGTTTAAAATAAACTACAGTACCGTAAACCATTCAATAATCTATGTAGAGTTGTTGTACAGTTAATGGGTGGATGCGATTTGTTTTAAAAGGGCCATTACATTTATAAATTGTGTTAAAATTATGCATTTTTCACAATAGGTTCTTCTTTGAAATTGTATTTATTTATCATTTTACGTTTATTGAACACATAATCTATGTTTCGAGAATATAATATTCTAGATGTAGGGAGTGCCCCTTTAACCAACACACTTTCCAGTTGGTCCTTTTAAGTGATTTGCTTCATTTGGCGGTGGAAATAGATTATTTTCATTTATTGTAATAGTAATTTCTGTCGCTATTAAGATCTATTAAGTCGTTCAACATGTCTGTTTGACCCAGCCTATACTCATATATGAAGTGACACTTCAAACATTCATGTCACTTCCTTTCCCGAAGTGTCTCTAACAACGAAAGCTATTCAGAAGAGTTTTAAGCGTACGTTATCATGAGTAAGTAACTTTTTAAAAGTGTTAAATTGTTTTCTGTACATTTGTATATTGCGATTGTTTTATCTGTGCTTAACTTTACTTAAAAAAGCTCTATATTCACACGTAAAATAAGTAACGTTCCATTGCGGAACCTTATGACGGTGTGGATATGAATATCTAGAGGAATGTTTGACGTTGCTACGCAAAAAATACTTAGTTTCTGGACCCTGCGATTAAGGCCCTGGCGATTTTCAAGGTTTTTCCTTTGGTTTCCGTGACAACTACAATTCTGGTTGAGCGAAATTATTTGAACAACGTTGGTAGAGGATTATCATGGAATATCCATGCCAATTTTCGGGGAGCGATGGTGTAGAGGTTAAGGTGTCGGCCGCTCCTCCCGGAGGTTGCGGGTTCGAGCCCGACTGGGGTCACGACCGTACTGCCTCATATGACACCAGTACTGGTTTTTTCAGGAAACGGACTTTAGAGTGACTCGATAAGCTACAAGCTTTCTTCACAGTCGAGCTCAAATAAATTAGTATAGACTGAATTTTCATTGACTTCAATCTTGTGGTCTCAGATGATATGTGGTTTGAAGGAAATGGAAGACGGATTACTGACGGCGAGTGGTAACAAAAGTCTACCATAAGCATGAATGCTCAAGTAATTGAAAAGTCACCCAATGTATTGCATTTCTTCATTATGTCATGTTAAAGTCGAACTGTTTATTCTCTGTAAAATACTAGCTTAATGATTGTTTTCGCTGATTGAAACAGCATGAACAACAAAATATCTGCTCAAGGTGATTGGTCTTGTTCGAAACTAGATTTACTTTCAACTGATAACTGTAAAAAGACATGCTACCGTCGATGGATAGTAATTGGTTCAGAAGCGCTTATAAGGATGTTTTTAAATCGAAAGAACTTAATGGTAAAGAAACACACTGAATACGAAAACAGGCACACGTTAACATTTTTTTGTGGAACATAGAAGTCAATTTCGGTGTTACGTTGTTTGAAGAACAGTCAGAAAGAATTTCATTTAATTATTTAAAAGTTCTATAGTACATTTTACGTGGTTTTCAGGTATTTTTATACAGTTATAAGGCAACATATATATATTTTCAAGTTGTTTGTACATAGTTCTTGGATAACCTCTTCAGTTCTCAAGCAACTTGTACAATAGATAACCTGTTCTGTTTTCAAGTACTTTACACGTGACCCCGAACTACGGTTCCATTACGGCGCATGTCTGTATGAATCACTGCGAGGAAAAGAAGGATACTATTCCGTTTTCGTATAAAATATGTTTATAACATAAACAACAATTTAAGATACAGTGTAATATGTACACAATTCTCATGTATTCTGTTCATACTTTTCAGGTAATTTTTACATAACTCTCAGGTCAATTGTACAAAGGTCTTGGGTACACTGTTTTCAGTTGTTCCCATGCAACTTGTAATCAGTTTTCGATAATGTATGTACACAGTTCAAAAGTATTCTGTACGAAGTATGTATGTAACAATGTACTTGTATAGGAAGTAAGCAAATAATAAAACATGATAAATCTAAAATATCTCAAAAATAAAAACGATGATTTTTTTCTGAAATTTGACACTTGTTCATAAGTAGTACATACCAACTCTCACAAGTATTTTTTTTCTCAATCATGTAAAGGATTTAAGTTAAAAAAGATCCAATATTTAAAATACTGGACTGTCCGAAGCGCGTTAGCTTAAAACACAGTGCTTTTATGGGACGACCTACGGGAAAGGAACTTAAAAACATTGAAACAAAATAGTCATGTACAAGTTTGTTGTTGTACATATTTAAAGAATTAGTAACAAACACTATACATGTATTACTATAGGTATTTTGTAGATCCTCATGGCAAGTATAAGCACGCTTTTCTCGTACTGCAAAATTGTGCTAGTCTCGTGTGTGTTCTTGATTCCGTTATACTGGACTGTGTTAGCCATTGGTCCTCCTGTTACTGCTTGGTGTTTTTACACAAGTGCGGATTGTTAGAATGGAATGCACGTAAAGTTTGGAATAGATGTGATAAAATAATCATTATGAATGCCGTAAAAGTAAAGTTATACAACTGCGGCTGTATGAATTAAGGTTTAAACAATATCTGTCATAAAATTGGATAAATTACCATGCAACTTTTGGAATTGTGAAATATGGACTGTGCCTGTCTGACATAACAAAGAAAGAACTTTATAACCCTCCCAAGCCGGTCTTCTGATCAGACAACGATCCGTGTTAATGTACCCAACGCTAAACGTGAGAATGTTGGCGAATAGTACGTCCATGTTTAAGCACTTACTGACTTGTGATGTTATGTTATAAAAACACTATCTCTCTGTTTTCATAGAGATATTTCCTAGAAAAGGGGAGATACATGTATCTTTTAAATTCAGAGATATCTCTTTAAATGAAGACATATCGTTTTTTTATGCAGATATCTTTCATGTCTTGAAAGACATCTCCTTACACTAACGAGATATCTCTCTACCGTACAGCGATATCTCACCTACATCAGAAAATATCTATGAAAGAAGCATCTGTTTGAAATAAAAAGATATCTCTTAGAACTTAGAGCCAATTCTCTATAACTTTGAGAGTTATCTTTCAAAAGTAGAAAGATATCTCTCAAATAATGTTAAATAGACATATCTCTGTAGATATCTCTTAAGGTTCTAGAGATATTTTTCTGTGATTCGAAGATATCTTTTAGTGTGAAAGACATATCTCTATTAAAACAAATGATATCTCTTTGAAATTATAAGGATATCTCTTTTTAGATTAAATAATGAAATGGCTGGCGACACTCTCAGCATTTAACAGCTATTGTGATAACCGTACGCTAAAAGAGTGGCTGTCGATTTAAACATTTAATTTTCCTGGAAGTTTCTGTCCGCGATATGCCTTACATGATATTTTGGCGGTTGTTGCGATTTCGGCAAGTTTACGACTACGCAGATTCAAAACAGGTGAAATTATTTTACACCGCATATATAAAGCGTCATACAATATTTAAACTTCATTTCAGGCATGTATAGCGTTGTACATACGCTTGATCTGCACGAAATTCACGATTTTCATAAGTATGATGTGCACAACAACACATAGATACGAAGTAGTGCTCGCTGAATTCTTTATGTTTTTCCCTTGTTAACAGAACTCCGTTGTTCTTTATAAGGATTGTGTAAATTCGGCTATGTACATGGTAGGCACTGCAAATGCAAGCATTGAAATCAGTACAATGGTGCGCATATTTATCGAATATTTTCACATTATATACGTTACCTACAGTAAATCAGTGGCGACTGAGACAAGTAGTATCCAGCAGTTGGTGCAAAAGATGACAGATTGCACAATATATTTCATCCTATGAATGAGCCAAATGAACAGTTTCATTCTTGTAACCGGAATACCTTGTCATACGTACCAAATTTTAGTTGATAAAGATGGTATTGTATGTAAAAGCGAGTTGGGATTTCCGGGCTTTCTTAATGATGCGCAACAGCTCAAGCTAATGACTGAGCTTATATTTTCTTTTGCATGTGTTGCATGTGTACAAATTCATCCCCACTGACACCCGGTTAGACGTGGCGTAAGAGAGACGAAACTTTCGCAAGATTAACAGAATAGTTCTGAGACACAGAATAATGGTAGAGCACTTAAAAAAAAAGATTAAGTCGAATAAGTCGATGATATCTATAGGCCCCAATTTTTGGCATTTCCTTCCGCAGTTGATTTAGACATGTGTTTGTTTGATCAAACAACAAACCTGCTTATAACTCATGTATTTAAGTCGCAAACCCGTGTGTTATCTTATAATTTTGTTATTCATAGCTTTTTTATTATATTTGAAAAAGTCCCTGGTTTTCATTGCAAGTACGAAGTAAGTTTCCGTTTTCGTTTACGTTTCAGTTTAAGTTAGAAAGGTCTATTAAGACATATATAATTGAGGATTAATCAAATAATGATGACAAATCAATATGGAAAAAGACAGTGAGAAGCCTTTTTTATTATATATTCAGTGGCTTTCTGTTAAAAAATTGATGACCATGTTACTGAATGAATTATAACTCTCTATGCCTTGGTCCCACAATAGTACAGCATTATCAATTGAAGAGTGAAAATAATTTAGAGTAAAACTTGTCATGCGCTAAAAAACTGGATGACATGTTTTATTTACTGAAGAAAAACCTAGTGTGTAATACCTGCACATAGAATATCGATATTTTACATAGAAACTATGAATAAAACATTTCTATTACTTTTCTCACAGAGATGTAAATTTTGTGTACAGGTGGTGTATTGAATATATTGATTATTTGTCGTAATATTTAATTCGAAAATCAAACTTTCTTAGGTTTTTAAATCGCTAACTACCTATAAACAATGTTTTTACACTAGAAACTGAAACGGAAAGGTGATGGTAATTTAGAACAAAGTGGTACCCGGGAAAGACTAAAGTATTTACCTTCTTCCGATTTATCTTTATTATTGGTGATCCCACTTCCCGATTCAGCCTCGTTATCTGAACTACGTTCTCCTAGTATATCTGCAAACAATATATAATATATGTTACATCAGTCCTTATTCGTATCGGACTGTGGGACTTCAAGGGAAAAGGTCTACCTTGTACAGTCTCCGATCAAGATCAATCACCAACTGTTAACAATCTCCCACCCCAAGGAGTAAGGACTTATATATTTAAAAATCCTACTTTTTCTGAAGAGGCTTGTTATAATTTGATTATGTTTGGCACAAGTAATCAACTTTGTAGTCTCTATCAACTGAACATTTAGAAAATGGATATTTCTTAGAAATAATACTTAATACTTGTTAAAACCCTAATGTATGAGGTCCAATCTGTGTGTTGGTACAGTCTATATGTGCACAAGGTTTTGGTGGTGTGCATTTCTGGGTGCTGTGGGGCTCGTTTTGGGGAGGCTGCGTTTTTGACTGGCTGCTTTTTCCCCCCCCGCCTTCCCTGTTTGATATTATTTTTGTTTTAATCTTTTGTTCTCTCAAACTGTAATGTCAATGTTGTCGTATACTGGCCATTTTGTGTTAGCTTGTATGTAACCACGAAACCAGTGTGATTTTTCTATCACTGGCTTCATACTTAAGTTCAGCAACACACTTCAAATTGGTCTTTTTATTAAGTGAATTGCCTCATCTGGCAGGATATACAAAAATAACTTAATGTAATAGTTATTTTATCGCACTTTAGATCTCATTCGTTGAAAATGAGTGTTTGACCTTCACTGGTTGGACCAATTTCGACCGTATGAATATGACTAGAGCTCTGCTTTACGTTGCTACTCACCAAATAAATAATTTCAGGACCATGCGATTAAGGACCTGAAGATGTTCAAAGTTTTTCCTTTGGTTTCCGTGACAACTACAGTTCTGTTTTGAATGCAGTTCCTTGACCATTATTGGTAGAGGACTATAAAGGAATATCCTTGCCAAGTTTCACCAACTTCAATTTGGTAGTCTCAAAGGGTATGTTGTTAAAATAAAATGGTAGACATATGATGGACAACGAGTGGTCACAAAAGCAAACTATGAGATCAAGTTACCTAAAAGTCATTAAATGTACAAAATGTACTGCATTTCTTCATTATGTCATTCTGTAAATTTTCTGTAACATAATAGCTAATTTGCTATTTTTACTGACTGAAATAGTTTTTACAACAATATTTCTGTTAAAGACAATTGAAAAGGAATGTGAGATATGTGGCCACAGAGGTCCTGACAGACCTATGTGTTCACAGTAGGGATCTTAGCAAATAATAG
This sequence comes from Saxidomus purpurata, assembly GCA_022818135.1. Classification (NCBI taxonomy): domain Eukaryota; kingdom Metazoa; phylum Mollusca; class Bivalvia; order Venerida; family Veneridae; genus Saxidomus; species Saxidomus purpurata. The sequence continues at coordinate 42,265,076 of JAFMSR010000006.1, forward strand.
ACTAGCTTCTGTTTTCCATAACCAGCTACTGTGTAACAACTAATACAGTAGATAAAGGTTAATAAATGCTGGTGTACACAATAAAAAGAGGTTATTTGAAAAAAAGACAAATAAGAATGAAGAAAATAAGTATTTTACCTTTGTTTTTCGATAGAAACTAGGCATATTTAATACATGTGGCGTTTAGTACATTGTCAGTGTAATACCATAAAAGGTATGCACTAAGTAAACTGTTAAGTTATGTAAATATTTTACTCAAATAAGTTACTTTGGTTACAGTCTCAGAAAAGTATACAATGTTTCTGTTCCACTAACAAATTATTCATTTCAGTCAGAGACAAGAGAAAACACTGTTTAAGCTATGTGAGATAATTATGTGGCCAGACAAATAGTTTGTGGTCAGAATAAAAATTTTATTTTATGACTTTCTTTAACAAAACATTTAATTTTGACAAAACATTTATCTGTCACACAATTCTCAAAAGTGAGAATTATTTTTCTGCAAATATTATGATCAAAAACCTTAAACAGGTAATGCAGTAAATAAAAACTATGGTCTGTTTATTGAACTAAATGTCCAGTCTAAAGATAAATTATCTGACCATGTCTTATCTGAGAAGGGGTCATACAACAATTAAAGGATTAGACCGCCTGTGGTTTTGGGGAGGGGGTCACTTATGAAGGAGATTTTAATTGTCTTAAAAGACACATGATCTCGTTCGATGTTACATTTACGAGCAGCATTTATATTACCGATAAACACGTGCTACCGGCGTATTGAACGTTATTTATACAAACGGTTTTTTTTTTAAATCGAAGGCACCTTTCCTTAAAGAAACACATTGAATACGAAAAAAGGCGTACATCAACATTGTTTTGTGGTTAAAAGAACTGAATTCTATCATTCCACACTAAAAAAATTATTGTTGTATCAGAACAAAGTTACTGTGATCATAGTGCTTTAAGAACAGTTACAAGTGAATGTAATTTATTAAGAGTCAACTTGTATAGTAACTTTCACGTGTAACATGTACATATTTCTCAGGTTATTTGTAGAAAGTTCTTGAATAACCTCTTTTGTACTTGGGCAACTTGCACATAGTTTTAGATATTGTGTACACAGTTCACACGTTCTCTGTACATAGTTCTCGGTTTCATTGCGAAAAGTCTCAGATTATTTGTACACGTGTCTTGGGTAACCTGCTGTGTTTTCAAGTAACTTGCACACCGTTTTATTTAATATGTACACATTTCTCAAGAACTCTGTTCACTCTTCTCAGGTAAGTTGTACATAAATCTCAGATTATGTGAACATAGATCTTTGATACATTTTTCACTTCTCAAGTAACAGATTTCGATAATATGTACACAATTCTCAAATATTCTGTAAAAAGTTTGAATGTTACTTGTATAAACACAATAACTTTTAATACTAGAAACAAAAATGAAAAGGTGATGGTAATTTCGAACACAGTGTTGCAAGGTAAGACTAAGGTATTTACCTTCTTTAGAATTATCTTCATCATTAGCAATCCCACTTCCTGCTTCAGCCTCTTTATCGGAACATCCCTCTCCTAGTTTATCTGCAAACAATAAACAATATATGCCACATCACTCCTGATTCGTAAAGGTATGTGTGACTTACAGTAAAAGTCTACCATGTACAGTCCCGGATATAAATCAACCATATACTTACAACAACTTTTCAAAAATGAGGATTGCGAAACTTTAATTTAGACCGGACTCTATTTTTGAGGATTTCGAGTGTGGGCCTACACACGTAATGCGGCGATGCAGCCGCAACAATCGTCCAAATTGTCTTAGTAGCTCCAGAGTTATTGTCATTGAATGTTTCTTCTTATATTTTAATATAAAAACTTTAAACATTTATTCCTCTGAAACTGGTTATCAAATTTTTTTTGTAGTTGGCTAAAATAATCTAATGAGCATTTTTCTAATATCCACGTCCTACACTCCCTGTCCCCATTGCATTTCCACCCCCTTGCGGGAGGGCCAGATAATTGTTTAATGCCTCTGTTTACTAAAGAAAAATTGTCAGAATTTGATTATGTTTGGCACAAGTAATCAACTTTGCAGTTTCTAATAATTGAACATTTAGAAAATGCATATTTTTAGAAATGAAGCTCTTTAGGAGATTAAGTGTTTTTCTTACAATTCTATATAAAACGTAAGAAATATTCTTTTCTGAAACAAATAGTGCTGATTTAATTCAACATACAACAATTAATTAAGTTCTTTATAATTGTAATTTGCAGACAAAATTATCCCCTCAGATATTAAGCCTCGATGTTGTGGTGAAATGTTTAAAATTCTTCTTTTTTAAAAGACTCGACATCATTTGAATATGTTTTACACCTTCGTAGGATTTTTCAGGAAAGGAGGCTCTTGTCTTACCCGTTTTATGGAGCAACATAAGATTTTTAGAAAGGATCCCCTCCGATATGAGGGCCCATCTGTTAGTTAGTACAGTAAAATATGCACAATGTTTTACATTCTTGTTCTTGGGAACTGTAATGTCAGTATTTTCGTATAAGGGACGTTTTTATTTCGTATAGCTTCTGAACACTTTCCAATATGTAGCCATTAACCCACTGTGGTTTATCCCTCACTGTCTTCGTACTTAGGTTCACAAACACACTTTCCACTTCGTCTTTTTAAGTGAATTGTCTCCTTCGGAGGGGGATATAAATTCACTGAATGGTAGTTTTTCAAAACCTTTTTACTTAGAATGGCGATGTCGTATGTCGGGCGGGCGCGATGGGCGGGCGGCCCTCAAACATTGGTTTCGTTGGATAACTTTATTAGGATTGACCAATTGCAATAAAACTTGGTGCTTGGTGAAGATGCCGCTTGGGATTGCATTTGGGGTCACTAGGTCAAGGTCAAGGTCACTGTTACTAAAAATGAAAACGGTTTCCGCTCAATAACTCGAGCTAGCAGTGACCACTTACAATGAAACTTGGTCTGTAGGTAGCTTTCGTGAGACGCCGCTTGGGATTGCATTTGGGGTCACTAGGGTCAAGGTCAAGGTAGCTACTAAAAATAGAAAAATGGTTTCCGCTCAATAAATCAAGTTAGGAGTGACCAATTAAATGAAACTTGGTTGTAGGTATTGCGTGAAACGCCGCTTGGGATTGCATTTGGGGTCACTAGGGTCAAGGTCACTGTAACTAAAAATAGAAAAATAGTTTCCGCTCAATACTCGTTAGGAGTGACTAATTGCAATAAATAGTGTGTAGGTAGCTTGTGTAGGGTGGGATTGCATTAGGGGTCACTTGGTTCAAGGTCAAGGGCACTGTTACTAAAAATGGAAAATGGTTTCCATAATAACTTTTAGGGTGACCAATTGTAATGAAACTTGGTGTGTAGGTAGCTTGCGTGAGAAGCTTTGGTAAACTATGGTCAAGGTCACTAGGGTCAAGGTCCTGGTCTCTATTACCTAAAAATGATTTTTATTTATTTTTAGTTTTTAGATTGTTTTAAGCAAAAATTTTTTTTTGGTGAAGGGGACTTGACTCAAGGTCAAGGTACTGTTACTAAATATAGATTTTATTTAATTTAAGTTTTTTTATTGTTATAAAAACAAATTTTTTCGGGGTCAAGGTCACTAGGGTCAAGGTCAGGTCAGTGTAACTAAAGATAGATTTTTATTTATTTTTAGTTTTTAGATTGTTTTAAGCCAAAAAAATTTTTTTGGGGTCAAGGTCACTTGGCTCAAGGTCAAGGTCACTGTTACTAAAAATAGTTTTTATATATTTTTAGTATTTTGATTGTTTTAAGCAAAAAAAATGTTTTCGGGGTCAAGGTCACTAGGGTCAAGGTCGGTCGTGTTACTAAAAATAGATTTTTATTTATTTTTAGTTTTTAAATTGTTTTAAGCAAAAAATTTTTTTGGGTCAAGGTCACTTGGCCCAAGTTCAAGGTCACTGTTACTAAAATAGATTTTTATTTATTTTTAATATTTTGATTGTTTTAAGCAAAAATTTTTTTGGGGGTCAAGGTCACTAGGGTCAAGGTCAAGGTCACTGTTACTAAAAATAGATTTTTATTTATTTTTAGTTTTTAGATTGTTTTTACAAAAAAAATTTTTCCGGGTAAGGTCACTAGGTCAGGTCAAGGTCACTGTTACTAAAAATAGATTTTTATTTATTTTTAAGTTTTTAAATTGTTTTCAAACAAAAAAAATTTTTTTATGGTCAAGGTCACTTGGCTCAAGGTCAAGGTTACTGTTACTAAAATAGATTTTTATTTTTTTTAGTATTTTGATTGTTTTACAAAAATTTTTTTCGGGTCAAGGTCACTAGGGTCAAAGTCAAGGTCACTGTAACTAAAATTGATTTTTATTTATTTTTAGTTTTTACATTGTTTAAAGCAAAAAAATAATTTTGGGGTAAGGTCACTTAGATCAAGGTAAGGGCACTATTACTAAAAATAGATTTTTATTTATTTTTAGTTTTTTGATTGTTTTAAGCAAAAAAAAAAATTTGGGGGTCAAGGTCACTAGGGTCAAGGTCACTGTTACTAAAAATGTAAAAAAATATTTTTTAAATTGTAGAAAAAAATTTGGGCCCAAGGTCACAAGTCAAGGTAAGGGTGTTACTAAGATAGGGAGGAGTCAAGATGACTGTTTTTTTTTAATTCTACAATTTCTACAGGCGCTGTTTAAACCTGCTTTGGCGGCATTGCCGCGTCTTCTTGTTATAGTTATTATCGCAATTACAATTTAAAACGTTGAAGATGCCAGTTTGACCCAGCCTTTATTCATATGGGAAGTGACACTTAAAACGTTTATTTCACTTCCTTTTCCGAAGTGTCTCTTACAACGAAAGCTTTTAAGAAGAGTATTTAAACGTACATTTTCATGAGTCAGTAACTTTTTAAAAATACTTAATTGTCGTTTTCCATATATTGCGATTGCTGTGTCTATAACTAACTTTTCTAAAAATAATTGTTCTATATTCATACGTAAACCAAGTGACCTTCCCTGGTTTGACCTATTTCGACCGTACAAATATAACTAGAGGACTGATTGAGATGCCTTCGCACAAACCTTTCTTCTTGACCTTGCGATTAAATGGGCTCCTTAAGAAAGTCACCAGTGACTTTAAGGAAAATATCCTATCTGCTTCTATTTCTATATACACTTAGTTCAGGATAGTTTCGCGTTGACCCCTCGATTTAATGTATTTCAGCTTATATAATAGTACCTTTCAACATAGTTTTAGGTTATTTGTTCACAGTTCTAAGGTAACGTGTACATATTTCTCCGGTTATGTGGAGGATCTTTCACCACATTGAAAGTATTGCTTTCTGTTTTACATAAAACAAAAATCTAAATCCATAATATTCACTTTTAATATTCCACGGAATTTTCTATTTATTTCTTTTTATTTTACAACACAAACACTCAGCACTCATATAATCCATAGTACTATTAGCCCCTTTTTACCATATCCGTTGCCCTTTTATACATGTATACAGAATCATGAATAATGTGACTATTACAAAGTCATGACAAATGTGTTTAGGAGCAAATAACATTACAAAAAATGTTACATAACAATACAATCAGGCTGTGAATATAAATGCATGAATTAAGGAGCAAATTATAACTAAAATGTTTTCAAATAAGGCGGGAATCTTAAAGTCTACTGTAGAAGCGTAGGAGCATATATTCACTCAAATACATGAAAATTATAATATTTGTGACCTTCACGACAGGTTCTTTGTTCATAGTTCTTTGATAACCTCTTCTATTCTCACGCAACTTATACATAGTTGAAGATAATATGTTCACAATTCACGCGTATTCTTTACACAGTTCTCGGTTTCATTGCAAAAATCCCACATTATTTGTACATTTTATTTTTCTTGGGTAACCTGTTGTGTTTTCAAGTAACTTGCACACCGTTTAAGTAAATAAGTACACATTTCTCAAGTACTCTGTATACTGATCTCAAGTACGTTTTATATAAATCTCAGGTGTTTTGTTCATAGGTCATAGGTACACTGTTCAGTTATCAAGGAAACATGCCCACAGTTTTTGATAATGTTTACATAATTCTAAAGTATTCTCTACAAATTCTGTATATTAATGTACACATTAGTTTTTCACACTAGAAGCAGAAACGTAAAGGTGATGGTAATTCAGAATACATCAGTGCCAGAGAAACACCAGGTTTTTACCTTCTTTAGAATTCTCTTCATCATTGGCAATCCCACTTCCCGCTTCAGCCTTTTTATCGGAACACCCCTCTCCTAGTTTATCTGCAAACAATATACAATATATGCCACACCACTCCTGATTCGTATAAAACTGTGTGACATCCAGGACAAAGCCTACCTAGTACAGTCCTTGATCTAGATCAATCACACACTGAGAACATTTTTTTCAAAATGAAATTTCTTTACACTTAATGCAATTAGCCTTCCTATAAAACAAAGTATGGTACAATATTAATTTTATTATTACGAAAATGCATATCGCAGTTTTGCATCGCACCATCATGACAAAATGCCGATAAATCTAAATCGTAAACGCAATTGACAAAATAAACTTGTGTATATAAATTGTTTCTTATGCTTTTCAAATTATATACATTATTGGCCAATTGAAACATCACTTGTACATGTAATTGAACAATTTAGCAGTACACTAGTTCCGATCTCATTCTACTCGACGATTTCATCCTTCGGTTCAACATATGGAAACTCTATGGCAGCTACATCTATTTGCGTACCATATCATGCACCGGCAAAACCCAAAATTTAACTAAGAAAAATAACGGAAAAATAAGCGCGATGTATATATACTCGGTAAAAGAGTCTTGCGACAAGACGTATAATTCTAATTGTCTCTAGAATGGCTGGAACCCCTAGCCGCATGACTTTTGTTACCGAGTATATATAAAATTTCACCTATATTAGAAAAATAATATATTATTAAAATCTGGATACCGCTGTCCGATTTTCAAGATAGAAAATACAAATATTACTTTCAAGTGTCTTACTTTTTCTGACCAGCGCCGTTTCATCCATTTTATGAACTAATCTTCACTTTATTACTATCTATTCCAGTTCACGAATTGGTTATCACACTTAGGGCATGTCCTCAAAAGTCACCAAATCATGCATGAACCACTACACAGAATACTTCTAGTCAGACATATTTGTATATTTTCTTATTCAACATCAATTTTATCAGCAATGTCATCTGTCTGTGACGACATTAGATATAAAATAATCAGCAGCTGTACTTTTCTTAAACTGAAAAAGTTCGAATTGAATTCTCAGTGCTTTCCGTTTATTCACAAAGCTTTTCCAAGATAAAAACAGTTTCATTTTAAAGATGCAAGTGCATAAACCTACTAAAAGTAACGTACTTCTCCGAAGGATGATTCACTGAAATCACCTAAGCTGTCTCATGACACTATTATAATATATTTGTATCCTGTTTCACGATTTGCTGCGTTTATCTTGCGCAAAAGAATGTTCAGATCAGTGAGCGTACACTTCCTGTACTACTTTAAACCACTTATCCTCATTTAACTTGGGTTTGTTTCTTCCGTTTCTCTAAGTTTTGTGCATAAAGTTCAATCAATAGCCATTTATGACCGGCGACACTGGACAAGGAGCAACTGATTGAAACCTTGGTTAGTACAGTACCGCTAGCGTTTTACTTCCTTGCGATCTCGAACCGTGTAGCCACTCAGAGTGACTCTAAACGTGAAACGATTGAAGATTGTAATCTCTTGCGTGATGAACAAGCATGATTTCGTACGAATTATGGTACTATTGACCATTTCTTCTCTTTAAAACTTCTTGTAGATTTTTATTTGTGTGCCGAAAAAAGTTGTTGTGTGTTTTTGTTGATTATATAGTTATAAGTTTTAACTTAAATGGCAATTTTACTAAAACCAACGCTAGATTAGTTGAACAAGCTAGAAAAAGTATGTTCTCTGTTATAAATAAGTCTATCCATATCGATTGTATTTATTTGACACGATGAAAGCACCAATTTTATTGTCTGGAAGTGAAGTGTGGGGATTTGAAAATTTAAAAATAATTGAAGTATTTCATCTTAAATATTGTAAAATACTACTCGGTTTTAAATCAAGCACACCTAATTGCTTGATTTGTGGCGAATTATCTCGCTTAGTGTTAAATATATGGTATTGTGTTATTGGAGTAAAGTATTTTAAATGCTAAGAATGATAAGTTATGTAATTTATTGTATCTGACTATGTTATCGCTAAATAACGATAATATTATGATCTGTCCTTGGATATCTTTTGTGAAAAATACTTTGGATGAGCTTGGATATTTTGTTAATCAACAAGTTAACAATATCTACCATTTTAATTCTGCAGTGAAGAAGATTAACTGATCAATTTGTACAGGATTGGAATGCTACTATAGATAATTCCTCAAAATGCTTAGTGTACCGCATGTATAAAAAGGAATTTTGTTTTGAGAAATATCTAGACATCCTGCCTCGTTATCTTGCACACAGACACTTTAAAGTTATCAAAGCAAGTTGTTCAAATTTTTCGCAAAAACGCGTTATAATATACAAGATATAAATCTTTACATCGTGAAAATCAAGACTATGCCGCGGTGATCAACTTGTATTTAATTCGTTTCGCAATAATATCAAATGTTACTGATGTCGTTCGATGCAGAAGGTATTTATCTTTACAATCATATGTACGACAACACCTCATCTTATCTGCTGTCAGTAAATTTCCTCCTGAAAGTCTACCGAAAGAAGTAAAATTGTCACAAGCACACGTGCTTTTCGTCTGGTTACCCATTTCACAGCCTTCGTATGTACAGCGCAATGTACGTAGGAACCCATTCCAATTTTATGAAAACCAGTCTTAGTATTTCCTGATTAATCGAGTACGTCCTGTTAAATCAACTTGAACGCGCTTTGTCAATGAGGAAAGATAAAGTTCTAGATAATCATCCTAGATAATCATCTTTCTTTACAGTAACACTCGCTGTTCTAAGAAATAAAAATTAATCACAACGATAATTTGCACAACATGTTGTCTTCTTCAGGTGCAGTAAATTACATATAATATTTTAAAGCGCGTAACGGCGACAAATTGCATAATACATGTATATTATATTTTATAATATGGAAAGCGAAATTTTTAGTATCAAGGTATGTATATTTGTAGTCAACTTTATTGAAGGCTATTTTATTTATCATGTAAATGCAAAGACAAGTGTTTCAGGCGCAAAAGTCTTCTGTTTACAAGAACAAAACACTTAATCGAGTTACCAGTAGACTGGTTTACACAAATGTGCAAGAAATCAAGGGAAATAAATCTTAATAACTTAGTTTTAACGAACGCCACAGTTACCTGTGTGGGTTTGGTTCCTACGCGCATTGCGGTATCGATTCAAAAGGCCCCGCAAACGGGTAACCAGATGAACACGTTTCGAAAGCAAGTGTGCTTGCGAGAATTTTCCTGCCTTCCGTAGACTTTCAGGAGGAAATTTTCTGCCAGCAGATAAGATGAGGTGTTGTCATGCATATAATTTTGAAGATAAACATCTTCTGCATCGATAGGCACCAGTAACATGTGCTATTATTGCGTAACGACTAAAATACAAGTTGATAAGCGGTATAGTGGTGATTTTCACGATGTAAAGATTTATATCTTGCATATTAGAAGGCTGTTTAGTGAAAAGTTTCAAATTTTACAACATGTTTGGATGTCAACCATACATTTTATACGATTGCTGTATGGCCTTAGATGTACCCTGGTGATAAAATTATGATAACCAGGTGGTAATTTTCCATACTCCAAGTGTCTGTGATCTTGCATGCCAACTTTGTAAATTTAGAACTATGAATCATTCTCTTCCCATTGAAAAAGAGTGTTATTTTGGAATTGAACGTAATGATAGATTCTGTACTTTATGTGACACCAATTCTTTTGATGAGTTTCATTACCTTTTTGAATGTAATTTCTTTACAAATAGTAGACATAACTTTGTTCCTAGATATTACATAATTCACCCAAATTCATTTTACCTAGAAAAACAAACTTGTGAATAGTTAGAATGAAACAAAATCGACTAAATTGGCGTTATTCTCTAAAATCATTATTTCAAAATTCAAATGATTTCATTCTCCATATCTACTTAAAATAACAAAATTTTCAAATTTTATTTTGTCTTTTTGGCAATACTTTTATACAACTCTTTAGAAGTTAGTATAAGTGATAGATACCGGTAAGCATTATGTAACTATGTGTGTTTAGCCTAGGTGTTTATAATTCTATTATTTTACATTGTTTATTGTTAATGTCAACATCACATGCATGTAACATGCTATGATAAAGAATAAAAGTATCAAGTATCAAGATATTCGGGAGCCGTGTAGCCAATCAAAAGTGCTCGATGGACCGGTTTATTCTAAGGGTATTATGCGGGCCTAATAAAATTATCGCCAGATTATTTATTTTTAGAATATGGAAAATGTTAAGACAATGAACTACGATGTTTAAATCTTTTACTTTCAGTCATAAATAGCTATAAAACTAGTCTTTGTTTTACAAAATGGCCTTGTATTTAATGCGTTTCCTTGTGCCGTCGAAATTGAATGTGCGGGAAATTGCCGATTAATTATAACAATTTACACCTACTTAAATACTGATATCATGACAGAATCGATTTTAAACAGCAAATTCCATATTATATTCGTAAACCTTTTCGGTCCTCAAATAGGCCCGCTGAATTCCGCAAAATAAACACTTATAATAATAACGAAAGCTACCATTGGATTTTCATGTTGTCCATCTATGGGATCTGTGAGATCTGGCCATCCGTCGGGCGGTTGAACAACGCTAAATGTTATAAAGGCTATAGTTGTATTTTTTTCAATTTAACTAAAGCTATCAACGCTAAATGAAGTGCCAATATTCTTGTATCAATTAAGCTTATAGAAATGCATATGACAATGTCCCTTATGCTCGACTTCTGTTTAAACTTAAGAGATACGTAATTTAGGGTCAACAGTTAAACTGCATTATAAAATAATTGATAAAATAGATCAACAATTTTTTTATTGATTGCCAAATGTCGTAAAAAGAAGGCGTATTAATCCCGGTTGTGGAATATCACAAGGGTCAGTGCTAGGTGCAAGATAAAAGCCATTTCCAATTGTAGAAAAAAAGAGGTGTAATAAACCCGGCTGTGGCATATCACAAGGGTCAGTGCTAGGTGCAATATAAAAACCATTTCCAATTGTAGAAAAAAAGAAGGGGAATTAATCCCAGCTGTGGCATATTACAAGGGTCAGTGCTAGGTGTAATATAAAAGACATTGGCAATTGTAGAAAAAAGAGGTGAAATAAACCCGGCTGTGGCATATATCAAGGGCCAGGACTGGGTGCAGTATAAAATATTCGAACTAATATAATAGCTCATCGATATTTTTTCCATTTGCCACTTTTAGAAAAAAAGGGAGTTTAGTCAACCAATGGCACATTAAGATCTATGCTAGGTCCTTTGATTCATCATGTATGTGAAAATGATTCCAGGCATGCTTTTTCAATGTTCTTAATGTATACAGATCACGCTGTTAAGTGAATCAAGAAAAGGAAAACAAGTTGAAAATGTGTTACAATATAAGTGGCCATTAATTTAACGTATATAAACGACATGGCCATCTCTGTAGCTTTACATCAAATTTAAAATTTTTGCCTGCATCTAACAAAATCCCAAGCATCAATTACCTAGATGGTTCCTGTGTCCATCTGTGTTATATTGATAGTACACAAACATGTATCAATTTCCTGCGGCCCTGTGGCTATCAGTATCCCAAATATTCATGGGTGCACAAAATTATCAATATTCCTGTGAAATGTGGCCAATGTGCGCGTGATGTCATATACTCGTGTTTGACTATCAATGATCAAAGACAAACATCAGATTCTCGTGGCAATCCGTAGCTTGATCCTATAATAAGTTCTTGGCTGTAAAGTGAAACAAATTTTGACAGGCTTCAACTGATTTCAATCCTAACCATTTCCCGGGCGATTTAATAGACTATACGTCCTTGACGTCTCTATTTGTCTCTTCGACAAAGACAAGCATCAAATTCCTGTAGGGCATTTATGGACTATCATGATCAGTATAATTCTGACTATATTAAACACAGACACAGCACTTTTGCTATGGCAATATTTTCGACTAGGTCATATGCTATAATTGCATGGGAAATGACATTCCAGCAACCTTAGTAGTCATATCATTCACCAAATTAAGTGTTTGGAGGTTTTGATTAAGCAAAGAACATGCATCTGAAATCCTGTAAGCCCTTTTGTAAATATGTGGCATATTGTCTAATGAAATTCCAGCTCTATTGAACAAAGACAAGCATCAGTTTCATGTGGCCATTTGTCGTCTACCATATACCAAAGTTCTGGCTGTACTAAAGACATGTATCAATTCTTGCGGCCATCTCTGATCTGTCATATCATCTAATTCTGACTATTTTGAACAAAGACATCCATCAATTGTGCTGTGGCCTTCTATGGCCTATTATACATCATAATTCTGATCTATTGAATATAGACAAGTATCAAATTCTTGCCTGGACCTAACAATGACTGGCTATCATGTCCCATTAATGTGAAATCTCGTTCTACTTAACAAAGACATGCATCAATTTGCTATTGCCATCTTTCGATTATCATATACCATAATTATGACTATAATGAACAAAGACAAGTACCAATTTCCTGTGGCCATCTCTGACTTGTCTTAAGATGTAATTTTGCGATATTGAACAAGGACAAATATGAATTTCCTTCGGTAATCTGTCGACTATCAATTGCAATATTCAGGCTCTATTGAGGAATGACAAGCATCAAATCCATGTGGCCATCTGTGGCCCATTACACACCATAAGTCTGGCTCTATTTAACAAAGCCATGCATCAAATTCCTGTGGCGGCTATCTGTGGCCTATCGAGTAATGTAATTCTGGCTCTACTGAACAAGGACATGCATCAATTTGTTGTGGCCATCTCTGACCTACATGTATCATATCATGTAGTTCTAAATCTGTTTCTATTGAACAAATACAAGCATCAGTTTCTTGTGGCCATCTGTCGTATAATTCAATTCTGGCTTTACTGAACAAAATCATGCATCAATTTGCTGTGGCAATCTGTGGCCTATTAAACACCATAAGTCTGGCTCTATTGAACAAAGACACGCATCAAATTCTTTTGGCCATCTGTCGCCTATCATAAACCATAATTTTGGCTGTACTGAACAGAGACATATAACATCTTGCTGTGGCTATCTCTGACGTGTCAACTATCCTACACTGTAATTTTGGCTTTATAGAGCAATGACAAGCATCAATTTCCTGTGGCCATCTGTTGCGTATCATAAACAATAATTCTGGTTCTACTGAACAAAGACATGCATCAATTCCTTGTGGACATCTCTGAACTGACTTAAAATGTTTTTCTAGCTGTATTGAACATAGAAAAGCATCAAATTCCTGTGGCCATTTGTCAACTATCCTATACTATAATTTTGGCTGTACTGAACAAAGACATGCACGAAGTTGCTGTGGCCACTTGTGGCCTATAATACACCGTAAGTTTGGATCTATTGAACATTGACAAGCATCAATGGTTTCGTTGTATTGAAGTGTTGCCTAATTGAGTGAGTTGTTCCGTTCCATAGCTCTTGACCACACCAAATATGAAATTCACTAAGTTTCAATAGAAGTGTGAATTAATTGCTTTTTTTAAATACATTATGAAAAAGCCACGATGCATAGGAAATTTGCCAGCACCAAAAAAGCATAAGACTTTCTTACATGTTTGTAATGATGTCATATTTGATAACAAGACAATAATGTACTCGAACGCAGTCCTATATATTTTACATTAAATCTTTATGAATTGTAATAATTGTAGATATTTTAATACATGTAATCGTCGTATGTAATATTTAAATGTCTATTCTATCTATATGCCCATCCATCCATCCATACATCCATCCATCTCTTCAAAATGTTAGAACATGTATTTTGTAATTATTAAATTTTATGTTATTAAACCTGATGTGTCCCATATAACAACAGAAAGTAACTATAACCATCTACAGTTGCATAGGCTGACTGCATATACAGAGAGCTCAGTTGATGCCACTGGATATCTATGACTAAAGTTGTTGACGAAAACATTATGTCTGCAAGACATATGAAACTTAAACCAACTGTTACAGTCAACTGTTACAGTCACATACTAGCATATGGCAGTCATCTCCAAGGTATACAGTATATATCTTACCACCAGTCGTCACGCAAAACAACCCCATGTCAAGGCACTCAATTTCACTCCTGAAAAAAAGTTGAAAACACTAAGCCAGATGTGCAACAACTTTATTTCATTTAATTAGACTAATGGCAAACGAGAAAAAGCCAGCGGAAAGGCTTTGTCGGTCATATCTTACTTTTAATGTTCCAGGTCTCTTAAATGAATCTGTTTCAAGAAACTGTTGATCTAGATTGACAGGAGCCAAGACAAACACCCGCATATTGACAGTATATTGTACATTTGTATGTGTATTATAACCACCGTACTTGTATATGGATATTCATTGTAAGCATAATGAAAAACTTGGCGCGTGATATGAAATCTGGAATTGGTATACATGTGTAACAGGACTGGCCGACAGACAAAGTTTGACCACAATTTACAGGACGGACAGACGGACAAAAGGCGATCACAATTTCCTGTTTTAAATTAACCCAGGTTCATATTCTGTATTATTTTGAAATTTTAGGGTAACTAAGAAAATAGCCAGGTCAGAGTACACAAGTATTTTATTTTCAGTATACCATTATTTATTAGGCAACAAATACTTCCTTTTATGAATTCGTTTAAATCAAGTTAATATCCAAAACACTAATGCTAGTTAAATGTATCAAAATGTAGAGAGGGGAAAGAAAGAAAAGTAAGAAATTACCAGCCTGGCGACAACAGGTATACGCTACCTTGAACGTCTATAGAACTGGCCCAGAACATAGAAAAAATACAGTATATATAGCAAAATGTTCCCGCCAAATTAGTCAAATCATACTTTGCATGCAAATAGTATGCTGTAAAATTATACATGGAAAAGGACCGATACAAAAATATTGCTATCGCCTGAACAGACCTTAAGGTTTTAAATGTACCAAAGAATGAAAACAAGTCTATGGGAAATAAATGAACTACCCTCACTGTAATACCATTTTAATAAAGTTATCAGAAGGATAAAAAGCAAGAAGTGCATGCTTTTCACAATGAGGATACTAAAATTAGATGAAATAGTGCCAGATGACTGAATAACAAAACAGCCTGCATGTAAGTTCTATTGAATAACATTAGGTCACAAAATAAGAACATTTGAACATTGGTATTTAGAAGATATTAATAAGAAATGACTGTTAAAATAAGCGTTCCTGCTACATATGTATTAGAATAACTTTACATCCTCACTAGCGGCAACATTTCATGACAATACTTGAACAAGAATTCTCTGATGGACGTTCTTATGTCATTATCATACACAATGCATTTAAACCACGAGCAAAATCAAAGATATAGTACCCTTATGTAACAATGCACAATTTTTATATGAGAATGCGAAGATATTATTTTAAATCATGTCTTTTTCCCGCAGTTACACTGCATATTGTATCAAAAGCATTCCAAACGTCTTTACCAATTATTAAAAATATGTAACATTTCCTTTAGAAATTGCTTACGTATTGATAGTTTTTGACGACTCTACACTTTCCAGACAATGTGTTATAAAATTTCTTGGACGGCCTTGGAGTTGAGCTGGAACTTTTGAGAATTTCCTGTACTTTCCAGAGAATTTCTGATTCTTGTCAACATACATCAAAATGCCAGTACTTGAATGCTGTCTTTTACACATTTATCAAAATTTGCTGCTTAACTACCAATACATTATAGAAACCATTTCACCAGAGAATGAATAATATGTGTTGCAGTAATAACTTAAACACTGGTTATTTTAGCATATCAAGGTAAATGTTTAAACAGCTAAGTAATACACTTACGCTCTGTATCTTCAGGGAAAGAAGTCATATATCAGAGTCTTCAACATGCTGGTCAAATTAAAGGTCGTTTTTCCATGCATGTAGCTCTTCTTGAAAAGACGATGGTGTCACTCAATTTCATTATTAGTACCGGCAACAATTTCAATAATGCCATTTCTGTAGGCTTTGGACCACCTCTATTAATGAAATGTATAACATAGCTTTACACCCCTCTATTCTAGTTTAATATAAAACATTTTTGAGTAGTGTCTGCCACACATGAGGTTTCAACACCCATCACTATTAGCGGAGCCTTTTTCATGCCTTATCAATTATAAAAGGTAAACTGTACTAAAATTTTACCTCATGAAAAAAACAGTGATTATGTTGACTATACTTGATTCATCTACTGTCCAAAGATAAAATGAATTTATTTACCAAAATATATTCCCGTTGTAATCAATATCGGCCAAATCATTTACAGAACAAACAGTAACCAAACTATCATTACCTTCTTGTTAGGCAGCCAAACTCTTAGAATGTAATTCTGTAGCTTAGGATTCACTCTCCAAACTTCAGAATCGTGTAGATATTTTAAAGCTGTATCAAAAATGTCTGCATTTGTAGCATTGGCCAACTTCTGCAAATGTTAGCGAATTGCATTTCATGTGATCCAAGGAATTTTCTTTCTTTTTAGCCCATCTCTCCCACGCTTGATTTCGCTGGAAATCGCAGATAAGGACAGTAGCATCTGAAAAATACATGCTAAAAGTGTTATGAACTTTTGTAAATATAAACTCATCATAATAGCCAGAGAAATACCCGAGTTAAAAGATCTCAAAAAGTTTAACACCTGCACATACAATTGGTTTGATGTTAACAATGTTTCGTCAGTTTGTTTAAGTTTGATTCAAATTCTTATTTGTGTTTAATAAAATCAAATTAAGTGTACCAGTTTCAGAGAACAAGAATTTTTAAATTTCGACATAGGGTATCATCGAAATCAGACCATCCTCCTCGGGCCTCATTTCTTATGGTATCAGTTTGTTTAATCAACTAATGTAGAGAGTCATTAGTTAAATAACTTAAAAAACATAACTTATTAAGACCTGTTTTAGATAACCAAATAACTAAACTTTCTGTATAAAAGAACGTAAAAAAGTTCTAAGGGCTATTACTCTAGTGTATTGTAGGCAATCAAAGTAAACTTACTGGACCGCATTTCCCTTTTGTTCTTAACACATCTACCAAGTGATATAGAAATAATAAACACTTTTGTTTGGGTATGTCTCTTGGTGAACGGGCCAGTGGAAAATTTTGATAGAAGAAGTAATTACAAATGTACATCTTAAAACTTCAAGCTAACATGGGTTGTACATTACCACTAAAGACGCTTTCCATCGCACAATCTCACTTTCATCAAAATCTGTCGTGAAATAAGCTGGTTTGAAATTCTCAAAGTTTGATTTCATAATCTGACGAGCTTCAGAGATTGAAGGAACTGTTTCATCTTCAGTTAGGAAGGTTCCGACTATCTGGTAATCTGCATTGGTTTTTACTGCCAGGAAAACAGTGGTAGGTCATACATAGTCGTTTTGTACGTTGCATCAAAATAAGTATACTGTTAATAGTTTTTGTTCCAGTTTTTCCGGCCGGTTGAACCGTATCGCTCAAGTAACTTTTTCTGTTCCTCGGATTGGTATATAAACAAAAATCTAGAGCCATGCTGAAACATAAATAATGATTAAAATGTATTGGGTGTTTTACTATTCTCTATTCTCTGCTGACTCCTCTTAACTTGGATGCGATTTATTACAGAAAGCCTCTATATTGATCAATTGTGGTAAAATAAGGCATTTTTCTTTGAAATTGTATTTATTTATCATTTTGTTTGTTTATCTATGTTTCGAGAATATAATGCTACTTAACAAGTAAAATTATACTCGTGTTGAAAGAAATCGAATACAAAGGTAGGAATTTTAGAAACTGGACAATTTTCAGAACTCGTTTAAGCGATGTATTTGTAAGTAAAGTATCGGAATATCTTCTCTTAACTATGATTACTGGTGCTTCCACCTAAGGCGAACCTCGTAAATGAAAAGATATCAGAGTTTTATTGCAACTGAATTTGAACACAAACTCCCCTGAAACAAGTACTTAACGAAATCTACACAGTTTACCCGTTCTTTTTATTGTATCATCCTTCATTGTCAAATTAAGAGGAATAAGATATGCATACCAAAGGACATTTATGCCGAGTTTTCATGCTGTTTGGACATAAAATATGTATTTGGTAAACAGTATAGGTTGTATTGTCAATAGTTTTTGTTCCAGTTTTAATTACATACCCACTTTCTGCATTTTCATGGTGTTTTAACCCTTATTGTTTTTTTCAAATTGGCTTATTTAGCATTTAAGTTTTGATATTATTTGATAGCGAATTCAAAATACCATATTTCAGTACGAAAACCTGTATTTTTATTACACACTTATTCATAAAAATACACTGCTGATTTGCACAAATTCAACGCGGGCCGCAACTTTTGAAAAATATGAACAACCTTTGTACATTTGTAAAGATGTTTCAGAAAAAAATATATATACATATTTCCTTACTGATTAAACAAGCGTTTCCTGATCTTCTTTTTTTCTCCTTTCTTTGATCTGTAAATATGACTGAAGATGATTTTATCACTTGGATAAAATTTCTTGTTCGATGGATGTGGTAGTGGAGTGCAGATATCTTTGATGTAGCTTTGCAAAATTGCTCGTACTGAATCTACGTTTCTGACTCAACTACCGCACGTCTATTCAGTTTTCCTTCCCAGCGTCGGATTGATTGGTATTGGTGTTATCTGCAATTAATATTGCACAACAAGCTCATTATACAAACAACAATTCATAGTTAGCGCCATTGGAGCCGCAGATATTCTAAAAGCAGATAAATGAAAATAAAACTAATTGCAAAGGAATGTTTTAACGTTTCTAATGCGGTGGGGGGGGGGGGGGGTAGGGGTGACAGTGTTGGCTGGATGTTCTATTTCAAGGGTAGTAAAAGCTTAGAGTTGTTATAACTTTTATTCCTTGGAAAATATTCTATTACGCTTTTTACATTTGTTTTTATTTTTCAATTTTCTTTTAGAGTAGATGCAATAATTGCTGAATCCAAACTATGGTTTGTCTACCATTTTCTTGTAAAAGGTTTAAACATGTGTAACCATACTTCTCCTTATTCATGGCAAGTGTAGTCCTCAATGTTGGCTACATCAGATGATATTATTCTTTCATGGATCAAACATTCTCCTTCCTTTATCTGCCTTAAGAGGTCTTCTGCAACTCTTTTTCTTTTGTTACGATTGGCATCATTATGTATTTGTATAAAAACTGTTACAGATTAAAGACGATCGCTACAGTTTCATCATTTTTTCTAGCATTCAGAATTTGATGAAATTTGGTTTTTTGTAACGTTAGTACCTGGTAAGTAAAAATATATAGTTCACCAGCCTTAATTACAAGTATTGGACACTTTTATAATTATACCCTCGAAAGCAGGGAAAATGACCCCATGTTAATCAATGATAAAACCTATATAGTTGGTAATTCACCACTGTGTTGTATTTTACATGTTAAGCAGTTATGGTCCTTTGATTTTTTCAAACAATAGTGTATACTTAGATGATTGTTAGGGAGCGCTATATCTCCTCAACCAGTGGCTGAACATCAATAAAACTTCACATGAGTGATAGATATAATTGAAACCTCCTACATATTTGCAACTGAGTTTCCAGCATTAACATGCGATGCTCTTATTCATGTGCTGTCTCAAAGCGGCTGGCACTGTGACAAAGCGGCATCTTGGGGTATATATCACCTTTAGTGACATCTCTAGTTTAAAATGCAGTTACTCTATCATTTCAAACAACAGTTTTACTAAGGTTTCATGCCATTGCAGACTTTTTCAAACATAATGTATTTCTATTTCAAAAGTTCTATCTGGGTTTTCTGGTTTTGAATAGTACAGGTAATAAGAGACCATTCGGAGTATATTACTTTTTAATGTGAAAGACAGATACAAATTTAGATTTGCTATGGGTTGACGCTGTTGTACATTTACTTATTATATACATGTTTTAACGACATTTCCTTTAAATACCTTCATTACTTTAATCTTTTAAACTACACTACGTGTATTTTAATATTTAATCTAAATTAATAACCCATTTATTTGGACAGCGACTCTTTGTTGTTGTCTGTCTGTCAGTTCTTGTGTTTAACAGAATTACTTGTACCAAGCATAACAAAGAATGTTTGTGACTGTGTCTTGGGCAAAATTTAATCCACTCAATGGGTAATGGGAAATGTACTGCTTATCATTATCATACATAACTATGATAAATTATTATCTATACTCATTAAACATTTCAGAAATATGAATCTGTTTCTAACTAAGTACATTTTGGATGATGCTTTTGGTGATAACCCGTGAGAAGTTATATCCTGTGACATAATTAAACTTTAAAATAATAATAAATTTTCTCAGCCAAAATGTAAACAGTCCATTTATAGTTTTTAAGTAGATAACTTTGGTCGATTATACAAATTTTGATACAATTTTTTAAACAATGTAATTAAAATCGTGATTAAAATTGTGCAAATGCTTGTTGTTTATTCAACTTGAACAAACATTGTTCACATAGTCTTTTATGTCTTCTTGACGCCAGTTTGTTTAGTCACTCGAAGTTCATTTGTAGCATAGAACTAGCCGTTGAGCTTTTATTATAAGGCCAAACATTACTTAACTACTATAACTACGAACACCTTTTGATTGATATTGTCTGGCAGAGCCAGGTCCTGCCAGACGTTTTATTTTCAAATATGTATTCTAATAATTTCATAGAATAAGATTATCAGATCAAGTTCAAATTAATAATGATACAAAGTTGGACAATGAAAACCACCTAAAACAATTGTTAGATTTCAGCATGAATAGGTATAGATAGCCAGGAGGGAGGTTGGGGCGGATAGGGAAATAAAATGTAAACGATACAAATTACAAATCAAAATCCAATGTTCCGGGTACGTCTTTTCTCTGAGTGGGCGCTTTCTTGAATTAACTCAAAACCACGCGAAACTTTGAAGTAACGCTAACTACAAGTTAATTGAGCCTTACGATTGGTCGAGATCTGAGATGCTGCGAGCTTGCATGCAAAGATTACATGATATGATGCAGAACTGACCACGGTCACGTGTAAATATAAGCTTGGCAGGGATTAAATTTATCATAATCTGCATCTGACCTATATATGACAAAGCACTAGGAAGTAAGTGGGTGGCTATCTATCCCCATACATGTATAATGCATATCAGGTTTTAAGTACACTGCTATCTGCGAAACATAAACAAATTTATATACAATATAAATTATGATTTTATGTCTTCTTGACGCCAGTTTGTTTAGTCACTCGAAGTTCATTTGTAGCATAGAACTAGCCGTTGAGCTTTTATTATAAGGCCAAACATTACTTAACTACTATAACTACGAACACCTTTTGATTGATATTGTCTGGCAGAGCCAGGTCCTGCCAGACGTTTTATTTTCAAATATGTATTCTAATAATTTCATAGAATAAGATTATCAGATCAAGTTCAAATTAATAATGATACAAAGTTGGACAATGAAAACCACCAAACTGTTTTATCATTCTATTAATATTGGCAAGTCGAACGCCAATATCACTTGACATGCACTGCAAAATAATTGTAAAGTTAAAATAATTTTACCATCTAGCAGACACCTAGCTTTTGGTGTTTATTTTGAAATTTACAGCATGTAACACTTTGTAAAAATTAAAAATCGAGTTTCTGCGTCTCTGAAATATCGATAGCCTTTGTGTTACTATAAACATTCAGTTAGTGTGTGTACATTTGTGTATATCTTAATGTTTTACAATTGCTGTTGTAACTGAAATTTTCACCTTGTAGGATTTTAATGTAAGAATGACTTATATAGCTTAGTAATTAATCTGTTGGATGTGTTTGTCACTATTTTCCCAATTTTTACTCTTCTAAATTTAGCTATGCTACATAATTCCTTTAGACATAAATGCTTTTACTGCTTTTCTAAGGACTAAACAAATGTCAAGTTACAAAAGTGTCTCAGAAGGCAAAAATACAAGTTTTACATTAATCTGTTTTTATTTATTCTTAATTTCTTAAGATCTTTTGAGGAGAACTGCTAATAGTTCTTAGCTGATCCTCTCCTTTAAGACATATTTAAGTGTAGAAGCAGAATTATTGACTTTAATATTCATAATTGTTTGATTATTTTTTATCTTCATAAGTGTATACGTTTGTATTGATATTGTGAAATAAATGTCGAAAATCAACATAGTCTGTTTGTTTATTCAAATCGACTCACGAGATGTTCGTGCTGTAATGAAAATAAAATTCTACTCATTCTTCAGCATATGAGTTAATGCAATGAATTAACGCAATCGTTTCAAGTACGTTCACTATTACATTGCAAGCTGTGCTATACACGCATAGAATAATTCAAAATCAATCTTTCTGTATTTAACGTTTAGGTTAATACAGTTTAGCTATGAATAGAAGTATCTTCAATAAAAAAGCTTTTAACAACTGTGTTGAACAAAATGTTCTATATGCGTGCATTTGAAAATGTCATTTTAAATGCATTCAAGAAACACGTTAGAAATAAACATGTACTTTTGTATTACAAATCTTATTTAGCCGCATGAATATTTTTAATTACGAGATAAACATAATTAGATTTTGTGGCATTTACTATTTGGACGCAGGTTCGATTCCTACACGCGGAGTTAGACATAAACATTTCACCAACGACCTAAGAGCAATAAACCGGGGACACAATCGGCCTTTGTACGTATAATTTAAAAAAAAAATATCAAAAAATGAAGATGATTGTTTCTAAAGATCGCACAAAGTGGAAAGTAAAGTCTAATAGCGTAACGTCAAACATTGCGACACACGACTGTAACATTACAACCGCGTGCTCAGGCTTAGATTTAAACCCGGGACCTATATATTAGTGTTACATTTTCTCTTTACATACTTCTGCTTATTATATAGCATAGTGTAGTGGAATCTTGTTGCAATTTAGTCGTTTGAATGACAGTTGAAGTTTATTTGAACTGAAATACAATTTAAGTAGGACATTACGCCCGTTCAAGCCGTGTTTTGGGCATTCTAACAGGAGAGCAGTTTACCTTATACCCTGGTCACATTAAAGCTACGAGCACCGTACGAGTAGGTTTTCAGTCGAAATTTTGCAAAATCGCACGGAGTCCGTACGAACATCGTTGACTCTTGCGAGCATCGTACGGATTTTTTGAACTCGTAGAGGACTCGGGGACTCGGTGAGAATGTTTCACCGAGCCCCCGAGCTGTCACAGAGCTCGTAGAAATTTTCGAAGTCGTGAGCAGCTCGCAAGGGCCCCGTACGGGCACCGCAAGGGCCCCGGCATAGCTCGTACGGGCATCGCACGATGTCCGTGCGAATTTGGAACAACGCGAGTCCCGTAAGAGCTTGCCGGTGCTCGCACGACTATCGCAGGATGGTCGCACGGTCAACGTACGATGTCCGTACGATACTACGGACACCGGGCGGGGAACTTGCGATGTCCGTACGGGGCCCGCAGGGCCTTACGTTCGTCGTACGGATTCCGTACGACATCCTTGACGATTGAAGGTGATATAAAACCAGGACACCGTGCGGACACCGTATGGGCGCCGTATGAACACAAGTGCATCGCACGATGTACGTCCGAGCTCCTTGCGAGCACCGCACGACTTGTCTGAGATGTCAGTATGGATATCCTACGTTTGCATCCTCCAAAAGATCGTACGGGGCCCGTAGGCATGTGACCAGAAGCTACGATTGTACGGAGACCGTACGGATTTTAAAAGTTGGTGGAATCGTGCGATTTTATAAATCGTACGGACACCGTACGGATATGTGACCGAGGCATTACTATACCAGCACTACTTTCTTTTTACATGATCGGTAGCAGGGTCGAACCCATGACTCTCGGTCTATGTAAGTTATAGTGAGTTCAAGTCGGGAGCTCTTACCACTAGACCACGGAAGTGGACTATCTCACCCAGTATCGTACGTGCGACAATACTAGTAAACGTTTTTAACATTATTGCGAAGAACTAGAAATGTTATCATACACTAAATATGTGAAATACTTTTATGTGGACTTAAATGTGTCCTGACACTCCCGCATACAGTATGCATGTACAATAATGACGAGACATGTCTGTTGTTTGAACAAAAGACGAAAGCCCCGCGATCACGATGTTACTATTACCTGTACATGTACAGTATATCTAGCACTAATATACCGACGTAATGGCCTTTATTTCTGCAGATAATTCCTAAAATTGCTTCTAAATTCGGAAAGTACAATAGTAGATACAGAACATTATTACTTCAATGATACGACAATTAACACTTTCGGACTAAGGAACGTCATGCAGTATGTCATCCTTGTTTTACAGTAAAATGATACTCAGCTCTGTGGTTATTCTTTAAGCATCTTTTGTCAATCAGCAACATTTAGAGTGATCACGAGGCTTTGATATTATTTTCAATATTTTCTGGATAGTTTCTGTCTTCTTTGTAGTACGCTTTCTTTCTATGTATTACAAATGTACATCTAGCCAGCCAACGGATATAGTCATCAAGTATTTAAGAAATAATATGTATCCATGTTTGGTTTATCGTAGAATAACCCGAGTTTGGAGTTTTTATGCGCAAGAATATATCACGAAGGCCGTAGGCCTGAGTGATATATTATTACGCATAAAAACGACAAACGAGGGTTATTCTACCATAAACCAAACTTGGATACTTATTATTTCGATTCTAACACGACTTATTTGAAACAACATTTGAAGAACATGAGTGAATTACTTTCATCGAACGTAATTTACACTTGCGTGCTACGCACCTAGATTTTGCCGTTGAAGTTACCTCCCGCGAACACTGTAAAGACGCTATTTCAATGTGACTTTCATTCAAGAAAGATGTATACGCGGTGTTTCAGATTGTTCATCAAAAACTTTAATAATCTAATTTTCAAGTATATGTAACAGGAATTTCATTTATAGAAATGGTTCGAATTTTCAGGGTACGCAATAACGATTCAAGTTACGAAAAATATTAGTTACGGGCAGGGATAAATGACGTCACAGTTTCTCTTGATTAATGACGTCACTGTGTAAACAAAAACAATAACGACAAAACAGTAAATAAAGTCAGTGTAAATGGTATCGTAACATTAATCAAGTTAACTGGACATGTGTCATTCATCAGATCCCACCGCTTTGCCCCAAGTCATCCACAGTATGCCATGTAAGATCCTCTATACGTCGGGTAAATTGAACAGCCGAAACACGATGCGCGTGCAGCGTCGTTCAAGGTCGGTTTATTGCAGAATAACCCAAATAGATTTTGTTCTACATGTATGTAGGTTATTTGCTAGTCGTGTTAGAATAAGAATTCATACTCTTATTCATAGCAAGTCAATGTGCTGACGTCGGCAAATCCCCATAATCTTTTTTTTCTCTGGTTTCTGATAGTACAAAATGTGAACATAAATAAGTTTACTCAATTTGAGTCCGTTACAGGCATGAAGGATAGGATTGTTCTCGAAATATTGTTTTATATGCACGGGGCTAGAATTTCTTTTGCTTTCACTGAATCATCTCATTTCTCATGATGGTAATGGTTCAAATAAATCTCGATAATACAATATGTAGGTTATTATAGTACAATGTGTGTGATATTTTACGATGAGGCTTAAAGTATATTGGAGTTGTATTCGCTTATGCGATTATGGTCCACTCCAGTACTTCTGTACTTCTAGGTCCACTCCAGCACTTGTGTAATTATTACGCATATCTTCTAGGTTGTGCAAATATGCATCATGCACTATCAGGACCTCTTACATGTATTACAGTGTCAGACGTAAAATGTGAAAAGAACAACGCACATTAAAGTAAGAAATAAAAAAATTATTGACATGCCTTTTGATATTTGAATTGAGCCATTGTCCTCTATACATGTACATGTGTTTTCGATAATATATCAATTAGTACTTTCATGTTCAAGTTAACTGCATTTATACATGTACTTTCTTTCAAATCTTGGCTCTTTGTAATCGTCTGCCATCAGTGACGTCACAAGACGTTACTTTTTAGCAGTTTGTTCATTGGAACGCATTTTTTTTTGTTTTCTTTATCACCGGTGTTTTTCTCAGTTTGAAGGGGTGTGGTAGGGTAGGAGTTGGTTCATATACGAGTTAGTTGATTGAATCTCTTTCCGTTATCCATAGTGAATGTGTTTTTAAACGATTTATCTTCAAATCATCTCCTATTATAAAATTAGTATGAACAACTACAACCTTTGAACACTGGGTCGCTGTAAATTTGTCAAAAAATTGAAGTCCAGAAGGAAAAAGAGACATGTCTAATTCCTTAACTCGGAGTGTAGAGTTGCGTATTCTTGAATGTGCTATAGAATCAAAAAAATGCTGATTAAGGCTCAGTCGTCTTTGAAGTGCAATGTCCCACTCCTTTATGAATGACAAAGTTGCATTTTGCGGCAATAAATCCAGTGCAGAATGAGTTAACCATATCCATTTGAATCCACATATCGTAGTTACCCGAAAAGTACTCGAGCAGATTTTTCAACCAAACAGTGTCCACATCAGCGTATAAAATGTTTAAACTCTGATTTAAAAAATGGAAAACGTACTCCGCACGCGCCGAGACTAACACGTTATACTCTCTGCTATTATATTTGGTAGCATTGCGTATAGAATTGCGCCAACTTCTTTTAACAAACAAACACCGGTAGTCCAAAGCCAGGGCTTCAAGTCTTTTGTAACTTCCCTCGTCTTCTGCGATGACGATTATTTTATTGTACAGATGTAGCCTTTGGTAGAACTTTAGCCAATTTTGAAAAAAATCAAAGTACCCTTCATTCACAGTCAATAAGATTGTCCAGTTACTACAATCCATGCTTTTATTCGTGTACATCACCTTATTTTTCCCGTTTCAATAAAGACGATCCACGGTATAAAGTAAACAAATTCCAACAGCTAAGAATGAAAAACGTAATTTATGCTTTGAAACGAAATTTAAAGCACCCATGTTTTCCAAACGAGAATGGAATAATTATCAAAGCAGTTCAAATGGATGTTGAATTATCTTGACATTTGACGTTGATGCCTTTTATGATGCTTATTTGTCAGATGAGTACATCATTTTAGTCCATATAAAATAACAACCTACTGACTGTATTTAACTTGATAGGTCTAAACTACCTGCCGATTGGTAAAAACAGCATAAGTCTAAGAGTGAATTATAGGAGACAGACAACAGTTCTCTGGGTTCTCGGCAACAAAGCATACGACCAATTTCAAAATTCCTTCACACAGCACCTTTAACTGGTAACCTAAAAGAAACAAAATACAGCATCATGCACATGTCAACTTTATCTTAAAAAAATGATTCCTGCCAAATTAATTCGCATACACAATCCATGGTGTATATTGCGTTGAAAGATACCTTCATTGTTCGGGACGGTGGGGGGGTGGGGGGGGGGGGCACGGAAAGGCAGTCCGAGACCAAATTGTTAAATTTCAAAACATCACTTACATTTCTTTTGAAATATGTCGACCAGGAGCTGGTCAGTTTCAGACAGGAAACTCTCTATTAAATAAGAGAAACACATAAAAAGGTGGTGATTACTGAACCGTTTCTTTGCTAATTTACACATAATTTGGGCAATCGCAATATGTTAATATTTCTTTGGTTTTGCGTTTTGACATTTTGTTTAACTTATTTAACCCACAGACAGATACACAATGCAAATGGTATATTGCCGTTGTCAGCACCCTGACTTGCTATAAATAACAGAATGAATTCTTCATACTTGATGGCTATATCCGTTTGATAGCTAAATCTGGAATTTGCCAATGGTGATGTTTCAAATATATTTCTCCTACTTTACGGTACATAATTTGGGCAATCGCATAATGCTAATATTTCTTTGGTTTTGCGTTTTGACATTTTGTTTATATTATTTAACCCACAGACAGATGCAAATGTTTTTTTCTCTGAATATAAAGGCTTGTAATGAAAATGCTGACTTTTCTATCTTTGTTTTCGTCCCTTTGCTTTCCCGAATAGCCACAGACAAGCAAGAATCAACAAAAGAATATGATTCAGAGTATTTTGCTGTACTTTGCTGTCTATAAAAAGTATATAATGGCGATTAAAATAAAATGTCATGAAATTACTCTGATACAATAATGTTTCAATCCCGAATAAATAAAATAAATGGAGTGATCCATGTTTATACACACAAATGAACTCGAACAGTATGTGTATAGTATTGAATACATATTTAACATGTAAATTATTGTATATTGTGAATAGTAAAACTGTGACAATCGCATGTAATTATTTTGCTAATTCTTGTGTAAGAATCAGTCATGCAAAAGCAGGAAATTTATTAAAATCATGCAGAAAGTTTTAAAACGGTTACTGTGTTGTATACAGCACAGACATAATGCTCTCAATTTATACAAAAGATGTCGTAACATTTGATTTTTATTGACAAACGCATTGCATATTATGCACGATTTCAGTTATTTATAATTTCAAAACCCGTACGCAATTCTTTAATTAAGAAATAGTAAATGTCTCCATGTATTTCATTGTTATATGAAATATACAAAGGAGTTTGGAAGCGTAGTAATCAAATCACAATCAATTTTTCACATCAAAACGAAGTATAATTCAACGATAAAATATAGGGAACAATTTATTATAATTGCGATTCTAACACGTTAAATTCTTCAAAAATATCCCGAACTTTATTTAACGCGTATTAGTACATCATTGTAATCTTAAACGCGCGATAAGATTGGACGCGCTTGTTAACATACGTCATTTACGGCACGTCGTGCTATTTTAATCGTTAAATAAAAAAGGCTTTTCCCTATATGTTTATTACGGAAAATCAGCCGCTTGTGTTAGAATTGGCCTTCAAATTTGTCCACTGAACGTTGAACGCTGCGCGTAATAACGTCAGACGACAGTCTTCATAACATTATTATTCAACAATCAATATTCGTGATGTCCGACATGTACTTTATTTTAATTTTGTGAAAAATAATGCTCGAAGACCCTTTACCCCACACCCCCTTTTTTAATTTGTTATGTTCAACAAATTGTTGATATATACATTTCTTTCATATGTGTGTCGCTTTGATTTCAAAACGTCTGATTGTTTTGCAATATCATTGAAACAAATACTGCAGTTTTTAGCATATACACATTGGATTTAAAAAAACAATTATACGGCTAATATAATCACTCATTCAATACAGCTTTTTCTGATTGTACGTAGTGCTTACTTAGTTACTATAAAATACGGTGGCACAGAGGTGACATCCGCAACACTTTATTTGTATTGTGGCCACAACTTACTAACTTGTGGCCATAACTTAGTAAGTTGAGGCCACGACTTATTTACTTGTGGCCACAACTTATTAACTTGTGGCCACAACTTATTAAGTTGAGGCCACAAGTAGTTAAGTTGAGGTCACAACTTATTAAGTTGAGGCCACAACTTACTGACTTGTGGCCACAACTTACTAACTTGTGGCCACAACTTATTAAATTGAGGCCACAACTTAATTACTTGTGGCCACAACTTATTAAATTGAGGCCACGACTTAGTTTAGCCAATCAAAACGGCTGTTTCATCTTTGCCGCTTTATGGTAATTACACAGTTAGCACCCCTGATTCAAAAACGTCATTTGTACTCACGTGTTACATTTCAATAGACCAAATCCGGACAGAAAAGACAAGCTGGTGAAGGCATTATGCCAGTACCTGGTTGTTGACAACAAAAAGCCTGCATATGTTCAGTAAGTATAGCTCAACAACAGTCCCATGTAAGGTTGAAAGCGCAAAACTGAGTGTCAAATGAAAAAGACACAGCTTTAGAAGTAGAGTATGCATAGTGTCAAAGGCTTATATACACAGTATGATGTGACGCATGGTTTAGGTAAATACATGTATTTTAATTGTACTTTGATGTATGGCTATAGTGGTTGAGGCCCCATGTATACAAAGCAGAGGCACATGTACTTGAGTTCAACAATATTGTACACATCATCTTTTATGGTCATTATGTTTCAGATTTTCAGAGGGCCTCAAAATCTTAGGTGTTTTGCAAGCAATCCAGTCACATGGCGACGCTATGAAGTCATTCTTCATATATACAAACCAACCTTTAACGGCAGAGGACATATTTCGCCTGTACAAACCGGCCTTATTTAGTCCTGATGGAAGCAATAGAAAGAAGAAAGAGGATGGGACGGTGTCATGGTAGCGAGACATGGTTTTGGACATGGAAGGTCAGTCAAAGAAATTCAGACGTTTGCATAGTTAATTTTGCATAGTTATCAAATAGCATGGTTAGTTTGCTATAATTTTCAGTTAATAACCATGTTTTTAAATTGGAACTGCTGATTCTAAGATAGGTGAATGTCAGCGGATGTCAGGAAGGGCGTTCTTGTAGGCGTCAGCAGTTAGATTCTGTCATATAACCTAGGAATTGAGTATAGGATTAAATTTGGCCAGTAGTAACCTTATACAAAGACCTCACTTGGGATTGCTTTTGTTGTTAATGGGGTCAATGTCAATGTTACTGAGGCTAAAAGTATCAAATGGTTATCACTCAAAAGATTCAAAATAGCATAAGATACTGTAATTATACCCCCAAAACGAAGTTTAGGGGGGTATATAGGAGTCACCCGGTGGTCGGTCGGTCGGTCGGTTGGTCGGTCGGTCGGTCGGGCGGTCTGTTGCATTTTCCTTGTCCGGAGCATAACTTGAAAACTACTGGTTGGAATTCAATACAACTTCATACAATGGTCAAGCACATTGAGAGGAAGTGCAGTGCACAAGAACTATAACTCCATCTTGACTAATTACAGAGTTATTGCCCTTTGTTACTTTTCCTTGTCCGTAGCATAACTTGAAAACTACTGGTTGGAATTCAATACAACTTCATACAATGGTCAAGCACATTGAGAGGAAGTGCAGTGCACAAGAACTATAACTCCATCTTGACTAATTACAGAGTTATTGCCCTTTGTTAGTTTTCCTTGTCCGGAGCATAACTTGAAAACTACTGGTTGGAATTCAATACAACTTCATACAATGGTCAAGCACATTGAGAGAAAGTGCAGTGCACAAGAACTATAACTCCATCTTGACTAATAACAGAGTTATTGCCCTTTGTTACTTTTCCTTGTCCGGAGCATAACTTGAAAACTACTGGTTGGAATTCAATACAACTTCATACAATGGTCAATCACATTGAGAGGAAGTGCAGTGCACAAGAACTATAACTCCATCTTGACTAATTACAGAGTTATTGCCCTTTGTTACTTTTCCTTGTCCGGAGCATAACTTGAAAACTACTGGTTGGAATTCAATACAACTTCATACAATGGTCAAGCACATTGAGAGGAAGTGCAGTGCACAAGAACTATAACTCCATCTTGACTAATTACAGAGTTATTGCCCTTTGTTACTTTTACTTGTCCGGAGCATAACTTGAAAACTACTGGTTGGAATTCAATACAACTTCATACAATGGTCAAGCACATTGAGAGGAAGTGCAGTGCACAAGAACTATAACTCCATCTTGACTAATTACAGAGTTATTGCCCTTTGTTACTTTTCCTTGTCCGGAGCATAACTTGAAAACTACTGGTTGGAATTCAATACAATTTCATACAATGATGAAGCACAATGAGAGGAAGTGCAGTGTACAAGAACCATAACTCTATCTTGACTCATTTCAGAGTTATTGCCCTTTGTTACTTTTACTTGTCCGGAGCATTATTCGAAAACTATTGGTTGGAATTCAATACAACTTCATACAATGGTCAAGCACAATGAGAGGAAGTGCAGTGTACAAGAACCATAACTCTATCTTGACAAATTACAGAGTTATTGCCAAGAACAATATCTCTTTTTAGTTTGTTTGCAAGGTATTCTGTTACTACGAACTTTCTCAGTTTATAAAGCAGTCTTTTGGGGGTATTAATCACATTTAGTGATAGCTCTAGTTTAATTTGGTCAGCAGATCAAACTTGGATAAGGAGGAAGCATCGAGTTGTGATAAGAGTATTTAAGGTTTCATATAATTATTATACTAGTACTACATCTTGTGCTACTGAATAGCACAATTTAAAATAGAACATGTGTCTTAGCCTCAATATGTTAGTACGTATTTAATTAAACATCAAATCAAACATCATGTTTTTTTCAGTCATTTTCTACTGGTGTCTTGTCTGGCGCTCAATTTCTGCATAAATTCAGCAAACAATCCCTATGTTCCCGAAATCCTAGGGGTGGTGGAGCAGACCACCTACACCCCTCTGCCCACACCTGGATCCACGTTTGTCAATGATATCATAGGCAGAGCAGCTTCTAGCACTGAAGTTATTCTTACTGGAAAAAGACACATTCTAATGCTGGTAATTTTGTTGTCTCTTTTCATTTCTTCTTATTTTCATTTCTCGACGAGAGGACAATCTACCATCTCTACTCGCCTTTCTGACAAAACTTGATGAAATACCACCACTTGGTTTCGATTGTGGTGGTTCTATCACATTCTGCCATAGAGAAGAATTGGCTGCTGACGACTCAACCCGAGAGTTTCCACTGATAAACACGTGTAGTTTAGAACTGCAACTACCAATTCTGGACACATACGATATGTTTGTGGAGAGGTTTACTGCTGCTATGTCAGTAGATACGTTTACTCTATTTTAAGCAAATGAGCAGCAATGACCAGTCTCTTCTTAAAGGATGGATTTGTTGTACATTCCATACTCCGTAACATGCATATCAAATTCTGTTTCTTGTTTTACATTATTTACAGTGCACTGGTTATTGACAGGTGATTTGGCAAACCAATAGTTTTACTATTTCACGCATGCGGACTGTGTGTATGAGTGTGCATGTGTTGTGTGGTGCGCCATTTAAACTGTTCACTATGACTGTTTCAGATTTTCAGTTTTATGCCCCTACTGTGTATTAACTATTTGACATAGGCACACCAAACTTAACACAAATGTGTTTCATGATGAGTTGTGGTGCACTCGGGTTTTAAATTTATATCACAGCAGTAACACCAGAGTTATGGCTCTTGACTTACTAATCAGTATTTAAGGCATAATTCATAGGGATAGTTTATGGCATGCATTTTACCAAGGGTCAAGCGCCTGTATAATATAACAGCTTCATCCGCGTTAAATGGCGGAACAAGATTATTTTCACGCATAATGTTGATACATATGTCATACACATTAGCATCACAGCATATCAATGAACGAGGTTCAACTTCGGCACGACAAGCATTAATGTCCCCTTGAGAAACTGGACACAAATAATGTCTAGTATTCCACAAACTTGGATGGTTGAACATTCGTCTAGGCTGGCCAGACGGGGAGTTGCTATTCGATGATGATCTGATTGTATGATTTTCCCACATTGATACTGCTAAATTAAGTTCCGCCTAAAAATAGAAAAGATCATAACCTGTTAAACTCAAATAAGTATTGTACATGTCGCTGTGCGTTGTACACAACCAAAAAGCAAATTCATCGATTCTGGCACAATGCACACATCAATCTGTGATTTCCAATCTATGTATAATTGGTTGAGAGAACGTGGGCAGCGGTGTGTGATATCTATGGAACAGGGCAATTCCATACGGATTTATCTGGAACTAAATATCGGCAATCTCTGTCCGACATGCAAGACATGTGTACACCTCTGCAAGGTTGTGTTCACTTATTGCAGCACAATCGTATTTTGGAAGACTGCACTACACAATGCCAATCGAACTCAAACTTTCTGTTTGCTTTAGACTGTATTTACAGAAATTAACATGAATGAAATACTTCCGATTACACTTACTTGTATCAATGCCGTAAAGCAAAGCCTCACGAGGTTCTTATCCAACTCGTTCCCAGAATAAACTTGGTCTTCCTGTAGACCCTTGAATAAATCCATCCAATATTGTATATGCTGCCCCCACCAGCATTCAATCCGTTGCATTCAATCAATTTTGTGTGCTTGCTCCAGAAATGTAAGCCATGTCGTTCCTTCTGAAATTTCGTTGCATTTCTCGAACCAACACATTTTCAGTCCCGAAATCACCCCTGACCATATATGCAGTGCCGCCGTATTTCTCTACGGTTTCGAGGAAATAGCCAGCGATTACACGGGGATTGTTGTTTGTCTTGTAAGCATTTAACCACAGCATCTTCCTGCTGAAACCACATATACAGCCGTGTATGCACAGTCCGTATGGTTTGAGTTTATCATATCCATCGATATGCCATAAAAAATTTGGTCCAGGTGAGAAGTAAGACCGTCTTGTAAAGCGTCTGGCAGTCCGATGCTGAACGCCTGTGTGTATAAAATATATAACATACATTTAATCAACAATCTTGCAAAGGATATTTGCTATAAATATTGTTTTCACAAGTTTGAACGTCCATGATGCGCAGAGGCACAAAGGGCGTATTGCAAAATCAGGACACAGTTTGGATATTCGGAAATTAAATTGAATTTGGTTGCTGTACATGATGATTATGTACTGTCATATGCAAGTATTACACGATGGATCCATCGGTTCAATTATGGATGGGAGGGCGTTAAGAATGATGCCTCGCCGGATCGCCATTTTAGTTTACATTTTCCATCATGTCAATCTTTTATATGTTTGTGATGTCTCTTCGTTTTACATATATGTATTGTGTGTTTGGTTTGGACACAGAGGATTTGTTGCTTGATACACGCATTGATCAACCTAAATAAATGACATGCTATAAACATTTCACGCTTCTGTATTGAATGTCTGGTTTGTGCAGATGTTATATTATTTAGTTTAAACATAATTTATTCATATATAAACGCATTTACAAATACAATATATAATAACAATATTCAGGATTGAGCAATAAGCTAAACGCTTGTATAGAAGCTCTTTTCCTTATATTATTTGATGTTGACTGTTCCAACTCCACTTTAGTTTACTTTTATTTTTAGAAATGATTGCAGTTAGGGAATAAGGTAGGTTAAATCCACAGTCACACATAAAAAGGATAAACCACGGATGATCAATATTGCACCAAGAGGGGTCATTAAAAGGGCTGTCCGGAAATATGCCAGACAAATAGTTAACAGGACAAACGATGCAAGTATGGTTTCCACAGTTGCGTGGCTACTGATATCCATGACTACAGGCGGACCTCATTGAAACTCCTGTCTACATAACACAGTGTCAATACTGGTACACACCAATGACTGCCGTTGGAGATATTCGAGGTATCCGTAGTACCGTACTATCACCGGTAAAAAACAGATTATTACACTGCGTATAAAAAACTAAAGTACAGCGGTCTATCACGGAAAAGGATGATCCCGCAGACTGAATTCGGTGTGGTCCGCAAATGTAGCCCAGTCCCTGGTGTGACTGGACTAAACCAATTTGAATAATGAGGTCATCTTATAGTATCATTGCAACTAAATTATATGGATAATTACTTTTGAAACATTTAAATGACAAGATATATGCCACCGCTTTGTGTAGCACAAAATGTTATTTTTACAATTGAACCCAAAGTCGTCATCATGGACTAATCTCGTCAGTCCGTTTTACGTACCTATAGGGTCGCATATACGGAGGATGGTGGCCACATCTTGTGTCCGTACGCTCAATCCATTCGCCAAGCATCGTTGTCGCATGATTCTGTAACCATGATTACGTCCAGAATGCTCGATCGAGTTGAGAACAAAGTCAACAACAGAACGAGCGTCACTGTACTCTCTTCGTCTTAACGTCAACGATCTCAGTACTCTGTGCAAATGACGTAAACTTATATCGATTCCATGACTTTCCCTCAAAACGGTGACAATATTATCATATGAAAGGCCTTCCAGAAAGTAATCTGTTATAAGACTATCCCTGTCTTCGTCCGTATTATTCATTTTTGTTGAGTACAAATGGCGTTTTAGTATCAGGGGTGCTAACTGTGTTGTTACCATAAAGCGGCAAAGATGAAACGGCCGTTTTGATTGGCTAAACTAAGTCGTGGCCTCAATTTAATAAGTTGTGGCCACAAGTTATTAAGTTGTGGCCTCAATTTAATAAGTTGTGGCCACAATTTAATAAGTTGGGGCCACAAGTTAATAAGTTGTGGCCACAAGTTAATAAGTTGTGGCCACAAGTTAGTAAGTTGTGGCCTCAACTTAATAAGTTGTGGCCACAAGTAAATAAAGTGTTGCGGATGTCACCTCTGTCCCACCGTAATAAAACGAGTAATTATTATATCAATAAATGCCTTTTAGCTAATTCAACACTATTTACCCGTATATTCAATTCCGAAATTGATATGTTGCTAATATCACAGTTATATAAATAAATAATGATTTGATGTAATACACATGTACAAAGACTTACCTTATATCGTATACCACTTCACTGACATTTGAACACAGAACCTTTTAATTCTCATATTGTACACTGTACGGCATTTTGCAAACAGTCAGCTGTTAAACGGTATAAAAAACAAATTATATCTACTGTATTGACTAACTGAGATTAAATCTATTTTAGTGCGAGAAATGTGTGAATAACGGAAAGTCAATATTTAGACTATGAATGCATTGTTTTAAATCGCACAATTCAAGTGAGAAAATCATGTTTTCCACTATCAATCCAATTGATATTATCATGAATTCTGAATCAAATATTGTTTTAATGACCGCAGTTAAAGGGGGTCTCAAGAAAATGAGACTTATGAAAATGATTATAACTTACATTGTGCATCCATTGTCCAGTTGCCACATTGTATGATTGGTATATTCGTCTGATTGAAAATACATATACAAATTTATTAAATCCGTTCACGATTACAGCTCACCGTTGTACCGTGACTTAGTGTTTGACCCCATTTGCCAACCAATCGCATCGCTTAGATTTTCAAACAAACGTCCTTTTTTATTAAAACTACCTACTCAAATCACTTAATTCATTAAGAGTTCAATCTAAATAGAAAGCACTTTAGCACCGCCCACTATCACGGACCTATATACACATAGTTCCGTGCTACAATAAATGTCGGTGGCTATGCAAAGGTCAAGGGTTTCTTAATTGTTAAAATTTGACTTAATAAACTGTAACTTATACTTAGTGTTTGACCTCATTTGACAACCAATCGAATAGCTCAGATTTTCAAATAAACGTCTTTCTTTTTTATTAAATCTACCAACTGAAATCACTTAGTTTATTATGGAGTTCGCTCCAAATAGAAAGCACTTTAGCTCCGCCCACAATCACGGACCTATATACACATAGGTCCGTCAGTGGATATGCAAAAGGTCAAATAAGGTTAAACACTAAGTAAGTTAAAGTTTATTTAGTCAAATTTTAACAATTAAGAAACCCCAGTTGCTCGCTATCTCTCGCTCCCTTTAGGTTTCTTAATTGTTAATATTTGACTTAAGAAACTCTAACTTATACACAAAAATAAACGATCATAAATAGAATTCGCTATTTTGGACCTTGTCGTGACCATAACATTATTGAATATGGGGAATCGATACACGAATTTCGCGATACCGATAGAACGCGAACATTTGTAGTCTCGTAAATGTGCGACGTCGGTACAACACGAAAAAAGACGCCGAGAACTTTTCTAGGTTTACAGTATTATTGTAAATGAAAACTGTATTATGTTTTAATCAAAACCCTGCAATGAATCAATGAATTTTATCAACTGATTTCAAACAATACGATACCAAATACATAAGTCTTCGACCATTTTTTCAAAACTTTGGACATATTCAAAGGATATTTAATAATTTTTTCCACGAACTTGAAGGCCACAGTTTTTTAAAGCTTTGTTTACGAGACCTTACGACTAGAAGATGTTTTGCTAACTTTAAACATTTAGAAGTTTAAATACATATGGCGTCAGCGTGAAAAATCTATGAAAACCTATTTTAAATACTACATATTAAAGTATAATATAGACATAATAAAAAGAAACGTTCACCCAACTATGCAATACGCAGGTCCTTAACATGTTTGCAAACAGTCAATAAAAGTAATGTAAAAGCATCGCTAACTCCCGACCAAGGTAAAGACAGAATTAATCACGTGGATTTCCTCTGCTTGGGTGCGCGCAGAAAACAGCAAACGCTCAATCAGGATTTTATATACGATCTAGTCAATGCAATACAATGCAATGCAGTCAGTCTGATAGTAACTTTAGGGGTCAAAGTACCGTGTGCAATTTAAGAGGTATTTTGGCAAGTCATTTAAGGAAGCGTTCATCGAGGCCGTCCAAACTTTGCACATTATAATGACATGCAGTATATTCTTTTCCGCAATATTTAGACCCTGTGCGTAAATTATATTTGCACAGGTTATTAATATATTCTGAAATGTCTCTGCTTTTATAAGTCATGCTTCAAAAACATGCGCGGTGTCTTTAACGCTTTGAATAAAAATTCGTCTTGTATATTCTTCTACTGTTTCATATGATTTTCACAGCCAGCTGAACCCCAAATAATGACTCTTGCTTATAACATTTATCTGATTTCTATCAACACTGCCATCAAACGGATAAATCATTAGTTATAGTGCATTACTGTCTTCACGAGTTAATGTTCGTTTTACGAGACACGCAAATAGAACGTTCGTATATTAACGAGAGTGGCATTGTCTCCTTCAGTCATCAGAATCAGCTTAAACTTTTATTTACCTTATTTAATACGCTTTGGTCTAGGCGCATTGCTGTTTATATCAAACTGGTCTGTTATTGTATTATTTACCCGTTCAGACTAGTTATAAAGCACTCTATGTACATATATGACTTCATGAGTTTCCAGTACCCTGTTTCACAGAAAAGTAAACCTGTTTAACTGAATAATATGGTTTTTATCTCTCTCTCTGTATCTTCTTGTTATAATGAAAGTCTTATAGAAATTGTATGCCAGCTATTATTACAAAAAATTTCAGTACAATGTGTATATATTATGTGCTTTATGTTTAGTACCTGCAACAATTCTGTTTTGTTTTCTTGGCACTCTGATTTAATATTATTTTAATTTGCTGCAAGAAATCTCTTTGTTCAAATGTTTAAAGCTTAGCAGTCCTCTTTACGGATATAACGGCTTTTATGCAGAATATGTACGGAACGGGACATCTCTGAAGAGTTTACTTAAAACTGTTTCCTTTAAAAAATTTTGACTTAAACAAATTACAAAATTATTTGATGGTATGTTTAAAGGTCAGGAGAGAAAACTACATTGAAAACCTAAAAAACAACACTGCATTCGTATTCATATTTCCAGTTCGAAGTCAAAATCCTAATAACCAAGAAAATAAGACCAAAGAGGGATAATTGATAATTCAAATATTCTCAAATGATCACTGTGACTTTGTTTGTCTAGTTCTATATTAATCTTTTGTAAACATATTTGATATCCAAAACATGGTCGTGACTTTCTTTCTTACAAATAGAAAAGATAAATAGGATATTCATCATGTGCTAAATGTCCTCTTTCAACATGAAAAGTGACAAGCCCTACTCTCGAGCAAAGGTCACCTATAAACAAAGGCCATTTTCCCCATCTCCCTTGACCGGTCTTTTGTCACAAGTTTGACTGTATATTACAATGTTAAATCATGGTAAAACCTTGTTAACACCCCAGAGGCAAACCTTGTATCATATTAAACCGAAAATAAGTCA
Organism: Saxidomus purpurata; assembly: GCA_022818135.1. NCBI lineage: Eukaryota > Metazoa > Mollusca > Bivalvia > Venerida > Veneridae > Saxidomus > Saxidomus purpurata. The sequence continues at coordinate 42,305,104 of JAFMSR010000006.1, forward strand.
GGGTGTTTGTTTTCATAAACTCGAGTCGAGTTTAAAACTGGGTTAAGTGGGTCAAAACCTCAATCACCCGGTCTAAGCGTACAAAAACCTTAAGAACACTATAGAAGCCATATGTTTGTATCGAATGATAATGAAAGTAATCAGTAATGTTTGTGACGATTAACTCTAGCCTATGATCAAAACTGGGTTTTAGAGATCACAAATTTGGTCATCAGATTCAATCATAAACTGAATATCTGGACATTCTTTAGGCTTCAATTTGTTCCAAATCAGCATGAAAGTTGTTTAAATGTTTGTCTCGATAACTTCTAGTTCGAATCTGGGTTATGTCAGGTCAAAAACTAGGTTGAAATCTTTAAGAAACATGTGAACATTTTAGAAGCTATATTTTGTACCTAATTATCACGAAAGTCTGTCAGAGTTTCTGTCTTAATGGAGTTTAATTTCAGTTTTAAAATCAATTCAATTGATGAACTGTTATGTCGATATCATTTTACCTTTGTACATGTAGGTCCAGGCTGTGCTCTCAGGTGAGCGATATAGGACCATACTTGACATCTTGTTTCTATCTTACACTCTCCTGGAGTACCATCAAACGATGTAGTACGAAAAGTATACAGACCTATTCCTACATTAAAACTTTAAGTCATTATGTCGACAGTAAATGCGCTAAGAATCATAGTTACGTAAATATGGTTCTGCTTGATCGAAAAGTTTATTGAAGAGTAATGTGTCCGATACTTTGTTTTCTAGAGTGAAAATGTTTAGTCTTGAGGAAATATTAATTAAATGCTAGTAAGCGCTTTGAATTTACTAAGAGATCTGGGTTCCAATAATCGCGTTGAATTTATTAAGAGGTCTGGGTTTCAATAAACGGGTTGAATTTACTAAGAGATCTGGGTTCCAATAAACGTGTTGAATTTATTAAGAGATCTGGGTTTCAAAAACGCGTTGAATGTTCTAAGAGATCTGGGTTCCAATAAACGCGTTGAATTAACTAAGAGATCTGGGTTTCAAAAAATGTGTTGAATTTATACTAAGAGATCTGGGTTTCAAATAACGCGTTGAATTTACTAAGAGATCTGGGTTTCAAAAAATGCGTTGAATTTACTAAGAGATCTGGGTTTCAAAAATGCGTTGAATTTACTAAGAGATCTGGGTTTCAAAAAATGTGTTGAATTTACTTAAAGATCTGGGTTTCAAAAAACGCGTTGAATTAACTAAGAGATCTGGGTTCCAATAAGCGCATTGAATTTACTTAAAGATCTGGGTTCCAATAAACGCGTTGAATTTACTAATAGGTATTAGCTCTAAAACAGATTTAGATAATAACTTACTATCGTATTGGTGACAGACACAACGAATAACGTAAGACAGAAATTTTATTCAAATATTTTTATTAATTATACATCAATACCAGTAAAACCATGAAGTTTTCAAACAGTAATATAGTCAAGATAGATAAAATATGAATACTCTTACATAAAAGGCAAGTGAGAAATGTAACTAGTAAACATTGAAGCGGTTGCGATTGCAGTACTTTTCTTCGCAACAAGCGTTAAAGTTTACTTGTACATGTAGAGTACTTAGGCTCATATAGTAACGCAGTGGTTTCGATCACTGGTAACCAAATAGCGTTTGCATTTTTTCTAGGAATGCACTATTACGAATTTATGCTACACACAACCCCGTCTAATAATAATGATGATAATAATGCAGTTATGAATATAAAATGATAAAATGTATCTCAATTTGTTCCTTGTGTCAGTAAAGGCACACCAGACATAATAAGGTGACCTTAGGCGAAACATATGATTTTTACACAGAATTATTAATTATTAATTTGATTAATGATTAAAACTAACGTTATCATGGTAGTCCGAAAATCACATCAAATTCAGTCAAATACTGTAAAAAAAAGTATGTTTACATTTTTTTCACCGGCAAATAAGTAATAGCGATATTATGTTTAGGTGACATTGTTTTTATTTAGGATGAGCATAACTGCAAAGACTTTTACAGACAATTTGTTGTGGCCATCTCTGACCTACATGTATCATATCATGTAGTTCAAGCTGTATTGAGCAAATACAAGCATCAGTTTCTTGTGGCCATCTGTCGTATAATTAAATTCTGGCTTTACTGAACAAATTTGCTGTGGCAATCTGTGGCCTATTAAACACCATAAGTGTGGCTCTATTGAACAAAGACACGCATCAAATTCTTGTGGCCATCTATCTGGCTATCATAAATCATAATTTTGGCTGTACTGAACAGAGACATGTAACATTTTGCTGTGGCCATCTCTGACGTGCCACATCATGTAATTTTGGCTTTATAGAGCAATGACAAGCATCAATTTCCTGTGGCCATCTGTTGCGTATCATTAACAATAATTCTGGCTCTACTGAACAAAGACATGCATCAATTCCCTGTGGACATCTCTGACCTGTCTTAAAATGTTTTTTATAGCTGTATTGAACAAAGACAAGAATCAAATTCATGTGGCCATTTGTCAACTATCCTACACTATAGTTATGGCTGTACTGAACGAAGACATGCATGAAGTTGCTGTGGCCACTTTTGGCCTATAATACACCGTAAGTTTGGATCTATTGAACATTGACAAGCATCAATGGCTCCGTTGTATTGAAGTGTTGCCTAATTAAGTAGTTCCGTTCCATAGCTCTTGACAACACCAAATATGAAATTCACTAAGTTTTAATAGAAGTGTGAATTAATTGCTTTTTAAATGCATTATGAAAAAGCCACAATGCATAGGAAATTTGCCAAGAACAAAAAAGCATAAGACTTTCTTACATGTTTGTAATGATGATATATTTGATAACAAGATAACAATGTACTCGAACGCAGTCCTATATATTTTACATTAAATCTTTATGAATTGTAATAATTATAGATATTTTAATACATGTAATCGTCGTATGTAATGTTTAAATGTCTATTCTATCTATCTGTCCATCCATCCATCCATCTCTTCAAAATGTTAGAACATGAATTTTGTAATTATTAAATTTTATCTAATTAAACCTGACGTGTCACATATAACAACAGAAAGTAACTATTACCATCTACAGTTGCATAGGCTGACTGCATATACAGAGAGCGCAGTTGATGCCACTGGATATCTATTCCTAAAGTTATTGACGGAAACATATGTCTGCAATGCATATGAAACTTAAACCAACTGTTTCAGTCAACTGTTACATTCACATACTAGCATATGGCAGTCATCTCCAAGATATACATTGTATATCTTACCACCAGTCGTCACGCAAAACAACCCCGTGTCAAGGCACTCAATTTCACTCCTGAAAACAAGAGGGCCATGATGGCCCTTTATCGCTCTCCCGAGTACAACTGCTTTTAACATAGTTGCTAGAAATCATCGAAACAACCTTTCTGACATATTTCCAGGATATTTGGGCTGAAAATGTTACCTCTAGAGTGTTAACAAGGTTTTTCCATATTTGGGCTCTGTGACCTAGTTTTTTACCAGATGACCCATATTGGAACTTGAGCTAGAAATCATAGAAACAACCTTTCTGACAAATTGCCAAGATATTTGGGCTGAAAATGTTACCTCTAGAGTATTAACAAGGCTTTTCCATATTTGGGCTCAGTGACCTAGTTTTTGACCCCAGATGACCCATATTGAAACTTGAGCTAGAAATCATCGAAACAACCTTTCTGACAAATTTCCAGGATATTTGGGCTGAAAATGTAACCTCTAGGGTGTTAACAAGGTTTTTCCACATTTGGGCTCTGCGACCTAGTTTTGGACCCCATATGACCCATATTCGAACTTGGACTAGGAATCATCGAAACAACCTTTCTGACAAATTTCAAGGATATTTGGGCTGAAAATGTAACATCTAGAATGTTAACAAGGTTTTTCCATATTTGGGCTCTGTAACCTAGTTTTTGACCCCAGATGACCCATATTCGAACTAGGGCTAGAAATCATCGAAAAACCCTTTCTGACAAATTTCAAGGATATTTGGGCTGAAAATGTAACATCTAGAATGTTAACAAGGTTTTTCCATATTTGGGCTCTGTAACCTAGTTTTGGACCCCAGATGACCCATATTCGAACTAGGGCTAGTAATCATCGATATTTCATCGTTTTTCCATATTCAGGCTGTGTGACCTAGTTTTTGACCCCAGATGACCCATATCCGAACTTGAGCTAGAAATCATCGAAACAACCTTTCTGACAAATTTCCAGGATATTTGGGCTGAAAATGACACCTCTAGAGTGTTAACAAGGTTTTTCCATATTTGGGCTGTGTGACCTAGTTTTTGACCCCAGGTGACCCATATTAAAACTTGAGCTAGAAATCAACCAAACAACCTTTCTGACAAATTGCCAGGATATTTGGACTGAAACAGTAGCCTCTTAGAGCCTTAACAAGATTTTTCTATTTTGGGGTCTTGTGACCTAGTTTTTCATCCGAGATGACCCATATTCGAACTCGTCCGAGTAATTACTGGGACAAACATCCTGACCAAGTTTCGTGACAATTGAGGCAAAAATGTGACCACTAGAGTGTTAACGAACTAAAGTGTGGACGGACGACGGACGACTGACATTCATCGATCCTAATAGCTCACCCTCAGCCAGCTCAGGTGAGCTAAAAAGTTGAAAACACTAAGCCAGATGTGCAACAACTTTATTTCATTTATATTAGACTAATGGCAAACGAGAAAAAGCCAGCGGAAAGGCTTTGTCCGTCATATCTTACTTTTAATGTTCCAGGTCTCTTTAATGAATCTGTTTCAAGAAACTGTTGATCTAAATTGACAGGAGCCAAGGCAAACATCCGCGTATTGCCAGTTTATGTACATTTTATGTATATTATAACCGCCGCACTTGTATATGGATACTGTATTCATTGTAAGCATAATGTGAAAAATTGGCACGTGATATGAAATCTGGAATTGGTATATATGTATTAGAATAACTTTACATCCTCACTAGCTGAAACATTTCCTGACAATACTTGAACAAGAAATTCTCTGATGGACGTTTTTGTATCATTATCATACACAATGGATTTAAACCACAAGCAAAATCAAAGACATAGTACCCTAATGTAACAATGCATAATTTTTATATGAGAATGCAAAGATATGATTTCAAATCATGTCCTTTTCCCGCAGCTACACTGCATACTGTATCAAAAGCATTCCAAACGTCTTTACCAATTACTAAAAAAATGTAACATTTCCTTCAGAATTTGCTTACGTATTAATAGTTTTTGACGACTCTACACTCTCCAGACAATGTCTTATGAGATGGAGTGGAGCTGGAACTTCTTCTGAGAATTTCCTGTACTTTCCAGAGAATTTCTGATTCTAGCGAATTTTATTTCATTTGACCCAAGGAATTTTCTTTTGTTTTTAGTCCATCTCTCCCACGCTTGATTTCGCTTGAAATCGCAGATAAGGACAGTAGCATCTAAAACAAATATGGTAAAAGTGTTATGAACTTTTATCAATATAAACTCATCATAATAGCCAGTGAATTACCTGAGTTAAAAGATCTCAAAAAGTTCAACACCTTTTGTTTAGGTATGTCTCTTGGTGAACGGGCCAGTGAAAAGTTTTGATAGAAAAAGTAATTACATCTTAAAACTTCAAGTTAACATGGGTTGTACATAACCACTAAAGACGCTTTCCATCGCAGAAATCTCACTTTCATCATAATCTGTCATGAAATAAGCTGGTTTTAAATTCTCAAAGTTTTATTTCATAATCTGACGATCTTCAGAGATTGATGGAACTGTTTCATCTTCAGTTAGGAAGGTTTCGACTATCTGGTATTCTACATTGGTTTTTACTGCCAGGAAAAACAGTGGTAGGTCTTACATAGTCGTTTTGTACATTGCATCCAGGAATACGGTTGAACCGTATCGCTCAAGAAATCTTTTTTTGTTTGTTCCTACAACTGGTATATAAATAAAAATCTGGAGCCATGCTAAAACATAAGTTTAAGACTGTACCCTTTTTTGCATGGTTGATTTCATGTATATGATCGAATCAAAGTATGTACGTATGAAAAAAAAAAACTGAATTGTGCGGCACTAGCCAATATAATATAATAAAATATACAAAACAGTCATTCATTTAAACACAAGCACATTTGTTTTTATCAATATTTCTCAAAGAAGCAAAGGCTCAATTACATCATTTTGAAGTTCAAACAATATATGGTTAACTGTTCTATAATTTGATAGTTGCGACTGTATATACGGTTTTTTAATGGTCGCAAATAGTTTAAACGGCGACGGCGTTAGCCGGAGCTGTTAAACTGTTTGCGACCATTAAAACCGTATATACGGTCGCAAATGTCAAAATTACTAAATAGTTAAGCCTATTCTTACGCACATTGGGCCCGTTTCATCAATGTTCTTACGATCAAACGTTCTTATCGTAAGATTTTTGCGTAAGACAATTCTTAAGAAAATTCTTACGACCGTTTCATCAACGCTTTCGTAAGATTGTAGCGATCTTACGAAGTAAACCATTCGTACGAATCATAAACCAACCTGATTTCTCCGGTGTGACTTACGCAAACTTTGATCGTAAGAACATTGATGAAACGGGCCCAATGTGTTTAAATAGATTATACGATAAGTAAAACAGCAAAAACATTGTACAAAATATGAAATGTAAATATGAACCTAAACAAATGTTAACCAAATAAGCAAATGCATTGAATTGGTATTCCCCGACTGACGTGCAACATCTCTGAACGGATAGGGAAGAGAGGTCATTTCCCTGCAGGCCTTCCCTTTTTAGGGGTCAAGTCATCATATTGTCTTTAATTGGTGGAAAGTTATTTTGCCATTAAATTTTAACCACTATTATCAAAATAAATATATAGATTACATAAGGTAAATAGCCTCCTGTGGACCTGGTTCCATAAGGCTCATCTTGTTTCAGGGAATTTGATAGAAAGTCTTGACTTCGTAATTTTTGTCAAATAAAATTAAATTCAGACAGCCAGTTTTAGAAAACAAAATGTTCCTACATAGAAAATTGTCCAACACCTTTGGTGTCTCATTTCTGAAGGGATCAATTTTCTCTTAACAAAATTGGTAAGAAGCCAATGGATGAATATACATTTTGGCAACTGCAGCATATTTTAAACGGCTGATTTTATCGATACTGACTGGAATACAGAGCTGAAACTCTTAGGTTAAGTTATAATACTTCCAAAGATTCTATAATTTATATTTTAGAGGTTATTTGTTCGGCATCAGTTATAATATTTGTTCGGCATCAGTTATAGGGTATGTCCCTTTAACTATGGTGACTGGTGCTCCAGCAGTAAAACCTCTTGTTTGATTGTTTGATGGATGTGGTAGTGGAGTGCAGATATCTTTGACGTAGCTTTGCAAAATTGCTCGTACTGAATCTACGTTTCTGACTCCACTACCGCACGTCTCTTCAATTTTCCTTGCCAGCCTCGGATCGATTGGTTCTGGTGTTATCTTCAATTAATATTGCACAACAAGCTCATATATTATACAAACAACAATTCACCGTTAGTGCCATTGTAATGCCAAGACATTATAAAAGCAGATGAATTGTGAAGGAATTTTCTAACGTAAGATCTAGACTGAAATTCCTACTTTCAACACGGCCCTCGCATATTCATTTCAGTTGACATTGTTTACACAGAGTCTGATATGACTTATAAGTGACGTCTTATCAGGCGAAGTAGTTGACATGCGAATGAAACACATCTATTTCACTATGTTCCAAAAGCATATCGCGGTATGACCCTGATTAATTTCTTTAGAAACTCTTTTTTTTGCAGATCTAAATTAATCTATTTCTCAACAAATGCTTTTTTCTAATTTCTCAACATAATGCCACTTATTTAACCTTTCTGGACGCATGACATATTTATCTGATGACGTTACAGTTTTACGTCACTATTAATTAGCTTATTGAGCAAGGAGGCAATTTAGGGGTGCGCTCAGCATTCACATCATAGTTCTAAATAGCTATAATCTTAAAGGGACATACCCTATAACTGATGCCAAACTAAATAACCTCCAAAATATGAATAATATAATCTTTGGAAGTATCATAACTTAACCTAAAAGTTTCAGTCATTATCGATAAGATCAGCGGTTTAAGATATACTGCAGTACCGTTAACCATTCAATAATTTATGTAGAGTTGTTGTTGTACAATCAATGGGTGGATGTGATTTATTACAGAAACCCTCTATATTGATTAATTGTGGTAAAATGAAGCATTTTTCGCCGTAGGTTCTTCTTTGAAATTGTATTTATTTATCATTTTACGTTCATTGAACACATAATCTATGTTTCGAGAATATAATCTGCTAGATGTAGGGAGTGCCCCTTTAAATATCTGCTGTATAGATTTAGAGTATATGTGTGTGCTGTTCTGTGTGACGAAAATAAAGAAGGAAAAAAGCAGGTGGTGCGTTAGAAGTTTCGTTTAGTATACATGTATATACGTTTCCTTTTAAGAATATCGTGTACTTAAGCCTGATTGAAATCTAACTAAAAAGATTATTAAAATCAATACCCTGCCATGTTTTGTACACATGAATGGGGATATATGAATACCTAAAAGATTTTTTCCACTGAATAGGTTCCCTTTCCATCCAGTGGTTGCTGAGAAGTAGCCTGACAAAAATGTCAATGTCCACTATATCTGGGCTAAAACTCAATGAAAAGTTATCTGAGCGAAATATGCCGAGGATATGCATAAATAAACTAGGTATCAATCACTCCTGTAAAGGTTCATTGATGATATTGAGCCAGTAGTTGCTGAGAAATAGCGCTGACAAAATATGCATAGACACATGGAAATACAGACAGACGGACGGACAATTTGACTCCATTATACCCCTTAAACTTCCTTTACAGGATCTATAGTTATATAGAGATGTATCACATATAAAGATGTAGTAATTTGTGAGTGTTTTACACAGTTTTTCATATAAATATGGAAGACCTTTCGCTTTTAAAAGTGTGAATGTGACCTTCAAGTCAGCAGGACCCCACATTTTTTTCTATTAACATCGTCTCGATGCGTTGCACTTATTACCAAGTTATTTCAAGTCCTGTCACTATTGGCTATGTTAAAATGCGAATACGATACTGTATTTGAAATTAGGATGGACGGACGGACGCGCAAACGCACGGTGGTCCGAGTATATCCTTACGCTTTGAAGCAGTATTTATTTTTTCTATAAAGTTACATTGTGTATATCAACTCCTTGTAAAAATAGCCTACATCATACGACAGGACTATCAAAAGGTGAAAAACTTCTAACTTGAGAGGTTCGTCAAGGAGCAAATCAATTTACTGATGAAGGATTTTGCAGGTTTCAAATCGTATCACCGAACAGCACACTGTTTCAAGGCGACTTTAGTTTATAGCGGAGTATGACCTTAATTTGACCAGTGGTGCAAGATTTAAGGTAAAGGCAGTATCCCTTAGCGAACAGTACTTGACGTCAGAGTAAATAATTCAATTAATGGCGAGTTGATGTCAGGGATCGCTTCCGACAGGCTCGCGATTGGGGTAGGGTTCGGGACCCATACATTATTTTTCATTTTTCATTCAAACACAGACATGACTTATAGTAATATATTCCTGTGTTATTTTTGCGCCGTTTTCATGAAAATTATTCTAATGTTTCAGAAAGAAACGTTTTACATAATTTACCAGTTTATATCCCCGGCAATCGTTCCACATCGCCTTTCATATGACAATGCATACGTTTGGTTTACACCAATATATTTTTATTTTTAGAAAATAATTTTACACACTGTAGATCTAACTGGATATTAATAGTTCTAAAAACGTTTAGAAAAATCTTTGGAATTGATTTCCTATCACATCTTTGGTAAGCCCAATACTGGTGTATAATAATGAGTAAGCATGTATAAAAGATCACAGGCATTACGATTCAAGCTTATCAATATCTAGGCACGTAAAATTGTTTAGACAGTTTCTGTGTAGGTGGAACCAATGAGTATATTTTGTTTCATATGCAAGTTTGTTGTGTAAATTTCTTAGTGGTAGTATTTCTTAAGATCATCTTGATTTTATACAATATATATTAATACACGTGAAACCTAATTAGACACATATTTTATCTACTAATTTATGAGTAAATATTTTATTATTATCTACTTTCTTTCAACATGGTACTATATGTTAACTTAGCTTAATGTATGCTTACCCGTGCTATTTATTAATCTCTTTTACAGCTACTCTTTAATATGTTATTCTTATACTTTGTTTTTCGGAAAATAGCTCAATGACAAGTAGCTAATGTTGATTCCGACGTTAATATATATATAAATAAATATTCTTGTATCTTGGTGTATCTTTAACGTCGATTTTTACCGAATCCGCATTACCTCCCTTGCTTGCTGTTACCGTTTACCCACACAATGTGCGTATAAGTTTATAAAACGGGTAAGATAAAAAGAAACACGTCATTTCACTTCATGAAACATTTTAATTTATTCAAATAAAATATAAGTTTATTAATCCCATTTACGTTTATCTCATAATACAGTTTATTGTGTGAAATATTTAACAAACAAATCTTGAACCGATTCTATAGATAGTCTTAATAGAAGTCAACATTGGCGACAACATGTGCGTCTTTGCATTATACACATTCATGGTTATTGTGCAATTTGAAATATTGCCAGTGAACATGTGCATTGCCTTGTTACCCTGTACGCTGACGTCGATGTTGGACTCGCCATAATTTGAATATGGAGTGGGTGAGGTAATTGTTTCATCAGTCGGACACAGAGAGACAGTGTTGCGTGAACTTTCGCATTTGTCAGGACTTACTGGACATAGTGCCCAACTTACTCTTTCCCGCTCGTCTGCACTGGGCTTGATATAGGATGCCAGACTGCTAGCAATCCTGTGGCCAGTTACAGACATTATCGCACGACTTGAAAACCCTTGTGCATGAAGGGTGCTGGACACATGAGCTCGGATACAATGGTTAGTATACCCAACACTTAATTTTGCTTGTTCAGACATACGGGTCATGAAGCTAGCTAGTGTATTGACACCAACAGCTCTGTTTGCATACCAGATATTTTTCTCATCGGTTACCTTTTGAAGGGGTTTTAAAAGAAGTCATAAGTTTGGATTTAACTTTGAAACACTTTTCAAATGATCTAGTCGGACAAAAGTTACCGCCATTTTCGTACATCCTGTGATTATTTTCAGACTGGCGGCTCTCTAAACCATGATGTGTTTTATCCGCTTCATTGTAAGTCATACATACATTTACATATTTTCTGCCTTTTGCATCAACACCTGTTTTAAAAGAATGCTTTTTCAAATTCCTCAGCCCTTCTTGGCCTCGCCTACAAAACTGACTAATAATTTCAAACATTACTTTATTTTGTAACGTTTGAGCTGTTTCTTCTGAAAATACACCAGATTCATACAATCTTGTTTTAGCTGTGTCTTCTGAAAATACACCAGATTCATACAATCTTGTTTTAGCTGTGTCTTCTGAAAATACACCAGATTCATACAATCTTGTTTTAGCTGTGTCTTCTGAAAATACACCAGATTCATACAATCTTGTTTTAGCTGTGTCTTCTGAAAATACACCAGATTCATACAATCTTGATACATTTCCTTCATAATTTGGCTCTTTGTGCTAACTAATGTCTTTTCCCTCTCTTTTCAGGGATTTTACCAGCCTGGACAGTACCTGGTTTGATGACATAAATTCGAGATCTTTCATCAGATTTATGTTTCTAGATATCGGAGGAGCTGTTAGATGCCTGTTGGTACATTTGTAGCTGCTCTAAGTCCAATTAGTGCAGGTTTAGATTAGTCCTTTCCACTTTTTGTTTTGGACAGCAGCATAAAATTGCTGTAACATGGCATCTAGGTCAGCAACTGGTAAATACGCAAACTCTGATGTGTGATGACCAACTGCTACATTGTATCATCCATTCTGAAAATTTAAGGAATATGTGATCATTCTTACCGTTTAATTTTGTGTTTTTTAATTAAGCTGGCAATAATTGAAATTTGAACTGATAGAAGTTACATGAATTTTGTTCGGGTGTGTCGCTAAATAAATGGGCATGTAAATTATAAACACGTATGTTCAGCGTTCAATCGAGCCGATATCATATTTACACTCGCTGGGATGGCTTTCTATGATACCGTTATATGATAATCTCAAAAGTACAACCTGAAGTAAATTCAGCCAGTTCCACCGCACCCTTTAAAAGTAAAGCTAGATTTACATATTCACCTTTAAATATTTTCTGGTTTAGTGTAGATGGGACGTGTAAGGCATTACATCTTGAGTTATGCGTGCAAAATAGCCATGTGAACCAATATTATCAAGGCTCGGTAATTGATTCATCCCTGTTAAAATATTGCTACTCAGGTCTACCTGTTGACCCACGTGTCTGTTATTAACGTATAGGTTCGAATCCGGTATGTCATCGTCAATGTTGGAATTTTGAGGCGAGTGATCATGCACATTACTTGTGCTAACTTTGCCATATCTGTCAATAAGAGAAATAAATGCCTGCATGTTTTAAAGCTGCTCGCTCTCAGTTGCCGTTGAATTATTTTTTTTTCAAAAATGACATGCTAGCACATAAATTGATTGAAAATGTTGGTTTTACGGCACCACTACACTATATGTTTATATTGGAATTTCAAAAGCGTTTGCAACGGTTTATTATTTGGTAGCGTATTATTTCAAATCTACAGATATACGCAACAGGAATTTATACTGGAACCTTTTTATATGACTATATGTTCTAAAATATGTTATTTTTGTACAGTTTGAGGAACTTAATTTTTTTACCAAAATCTTAGAGCGAGCAGCTTTAAAACATCTAGTGTGTTTTAAGCTTTAGTTTTGACCATTACTTAATATGGTCGTTACTCGATATGGTCATTTTGAAGGATAATAGCACTTTAACCATTCTACTGATTTATGATACAATCTTCAGATTTTTAAAGTAAAAACTCAAAAATGAAATAAGAGATACTCACACTTACTGGGTTAGATATGTAAGTACTCGTGTTCTTAATTAATACAACCTATGCCACAGGATATCTGTCCCATTTTTTGCATGACCATAAACAAGCTATAAGATTTACTTGCATCTGCAAATAATGCAAAGACCGTATTTATAATGACGTTATGTGGCATTCTAAAATGAATGAGATCTTGTATAACGAACATCAAAAAGCTCACCCTGTGAGGTAACTCAATTGTTACTGAACTAGACGGTGCTTTGTCAAACTGCAAAGCCCTCCATGATCAAAAGTGGTATCAAGTCATGTACACTTTCAGTTTGTAGGTCGACCTATGGGTCACAACAGCAGCTCTTACACGATTTCTATATTGTATCCAAGCAGATTTCACGATATCTATATTGCATCCAAGCAGCTTACACAATACCTATATTGTATCCAAGCAGCTTACACAATACCTATATTGCATCCAAGCAGCTTACACAATACCTATATTGTATCCAAGCAGCTTACACAATACCTATATTGCATCCAAGCAGCTTACACAATACCTATATTGCATCCAAGCAGCTTACACGATACCTGTATTGTATCAAACAGCTTACACAATACCTATATTGCATCCAAGCAGCTTACACAATACCTATATTGCATCCAAGCAGCTTACACAATACCTATATTGCATCCAAGCAGCTTACACAATACCTATATTGCATCCAAGCAGCTTACACAATACCTATATTGCATCCAAACAACTTACACAATACCTATATTGCATCCAAGCAGCTTACACAATACCTATATTGCATCCAAGCAGCTTACACAATACCTATATTGCATCCAAGCAGCTTACACAATACCTATATTGCATCCAAGCAGCTTACACAATACCTGTATTGTATCCAAACAACTTACACAATACCTGTATTGTATCCAAGCAGCTTACACAATACCTATATTGTATCCAAGCAGCTTACACAATACCTATATGGTATCCAAGCAGCTTACACGATACCTGTATTGTATCCAAACAACTTACACAATACCTATGTTGTATCCAAGCAGCTTACACAATACCTATATGGTATCCAAGCAGCTTACACAATACCTGTATTGTATCCAAGCAGCTTACACAATACCTGTATTGTATCCAAACAACTTACACAATACCTATATGGTATCCAAGCAGCTTACACAATACCTATATTGTATCCAAGCAGCTTACACGATACCTGTATTGTATCCAAACAACTTACACAATACCTATATGGTATCCAAGCAGCTTACACAATACCTATATGGTATCCAAGCAGCTTACACAATACCTGTATTGTATCCAAGCAGCTTACACGATACCTGTATTGTATCCAAGCAGCTTACACAATACCTGTATTGTATCCAAGCAGCTTACACAATACCTATATTGTATCCAAGCAGCTTACACAATACCTATATTGTATCCAAGCAGCTTACACGATACCTGTATTGTATCCAAACAACTTACACAATACCTATATTGTATCCAAGCAGCTTACACAATACCTGTTTTGTATCCAAGCAGCTTACACAATACCTATATGGTATCCAAGCAGCTTACACAATACCTGTATTGTATCCAAACAACTTACACAATACCTATATTGTATCCAAGCAGCTTACACAATACCTATATGGTATCCAAGCAGCTTACACAATACCTGTATTGTATCCAAACAACTTACACAATACCTATATGGTATCCAAGCAGCTTACACAATACCTATATGGTATCCAAGCAGCTTACACAATACCTATATTGTATCCAAGCAGCTTACACAATACCTATATGGTATCCAAGCAGCTTACACAATACCTGTATTGTATCCAAGCAGCTTACACATTACCTATATGGTATCCAGGCAGCTTACACAATACCTATATTGTATCCAAGCAGCTTACACAATACCTATATGGTATCCAGGCAGCTTACACAATACCTATATGGTATCCAGGCAGCTTACACAATGCCTATATGGTATCCAGGCAGCTTACACAATACCTATATGGTATCCAAGCAGCTTACACAATACCTATATTGTATCCAAGCAGCTTACACAATACCTATATTGTATCCAAGCAGCTTACACAATACCATTATGGTATCCAGGCAGCTTACACAATACCTATATGGTATCCAAGCAGCTTACACAATACCTATATTGTATCCAAGCAGCTTACACGATACTCTCATTGTATCCAAACAACTTACACAATACCTATATTGTATCCAAGCAGCTTACACAATACCTATATGGTATCCAAGCAGCTTACACAATACCTATATTGTATCCAAGCAGCTTACACAATACCTGTATTGTATCCAAGCAGCTTACACAATACCTATATTGTATCCAAGCAGCTTACACAATACCTATATGGTATCCAAGCAGCTTACACAATACCTGTATTGTATCCAAGCAGCTTACACGATACCTGTATTGTATCCAAGCAGCTTACACAATACCTATATGGTATCCAAGCAGCTTACACAATACCTATATGGTATCCAAGCAGCTTACACAATACCTGTATTGTATCCAAGCAGCTTACACGATACCTGTATTGTATCCAAGCAGCTTACACAATACCTATATGGTATCCAGGCAGCTTACACAATACCTATATGGTATCCAAGCAGCTTACACGATACTCTTATTGTATCCAAGCAGCTTACGCAATACCTATGTGATATCCAAGCAGCTTACACGATACTCTTATTGTATCCAAGCAGCTTACACAATACCTATATTGTATCCAAGCAGCAGGTCAGAATTGATTGTCATGCCTGCTTTAGTGCATGAGCATGTATAATTTGATGGCCTGTCTTGCCTTCTACAAATATAAAAAAGTACTGTTTGTCTCTGTTTTGAAGTTCGACAAAATAATTCATACGTTTTTTTTCAATTTATGCGAAGTATAGTTCTGTGTCATCGCACCTGTGTACCACCCGTGCAACAATTACCCCAACCTGCCACTTACAACTTAACAAGAAAACCAATTTAGTTATCTGTATAAATGTTTGGTTTTTGCGTCCAAAGCATTCTGGATGGCGGATAAAAAGCAGGTTCACACTTTGTACTGGCGAGTGAGGGCTGCCATTGTCCGTTCACACAAGTGACGCCAACTGGACCACTAATTCGGTAGCCCGGATCGCAGTCAAACTCCAGTTGATATACTAATTTATTCATTCTCGATTGCAAGGTTTTACAATTAGGCTACTCACTCTCGAGACTCACTCCAGATGGAATCAACCTCACTGAGAAAGAGAGTCAATGTGAAGCTATTGTGACTTGCCTAGGGACTGGTGGGGATCGAAACCGGGGCCCTTCGGTCCTGAGGCGAACGTGCTACCACTGCGCTACGGCGACTCCGCAAGTTTTATTAAGATTTGCTGAGACAGGGTGTATTTAGTTTTCTTCGCCATACTAATCTTATTAATTATCTGCTGCGACGTATGATAATACATTTCTGTGTTTAGAATGTCAGAGAATGAATCCCGTCACAGAGGATCGTAATAAAACGTTAGTTGGAATACTAGATGATGTAATGGAGTCTAAAGCTGGTTTGGCACGTACTTACAAATGATGTCGTTTACCTTCTTATTGACAAATAGTCACAGGCTATTTATAAGAATGGTGCAGTGTTACAGGCTATGTATAAGAATGGTGCAATTTTACAGGCTATGTATAAGAATGGTGCAGTGTTACAGGCTATGTATAAGAATGGTGCAGTGTTACAGGCTATGTATAAGAATGGTGCAGTGTTACAGGCTATGTATAAGAATGGTGCAGTGTTGCAGGCTATGTATAAGAATGGTGCAGTGTTACATGCTATGTATAAGAATGGTGCAGTGTTACAGGCTATGTATAAGAATGGTGCAGTGTTACAGGCTATGTATAAGAATGGTGCAGTGTTACAGGCTATGTATAAGAATGGTGCAGTGTTACAGGCTATGTATAAGAATTGTGCAGTGTTACAGGCTATGTATAAGAATGGTGCAGTGTTTACTTCCACCTGTGATTTAATTATTCTATAAATATTTCCCTTCTTATTTAAATTATTCAAGTAAATATTTTTTTTAAATTAAAAGTAGTGTCTACTCAGACACTGACTGTAATTCCGTACAATGTCTAATCTATCAGTTTGCTATTAAGGTAGTAGACCCCTAATGGGTACCAATTTAAATCATTATAGGCTTAATATTTTCTTAAACTGTATCATTTCAAGGATTTGAAAACAAATTTTAAAAGAAATTTACCGCGAAAAACTAAGTTATAGAAATTTAAATAACCCCACCCCCATTCTGGAATTATTTATAAAAAGACATCACACAAGAAATAAGAAAATACATGTATTTCATTTATTATTCAATAATATGGTACAGATTTGGTATCAGAGTAACAAGAACTATTTTTTCTTTCAGAAAGTATACACCATTTACTGTATTATCAACAAGTTTTATAAAAAATTTATGAAATAATCAGATAGTATTACAATTTTCATGTACCTTTTCGGCCATGTTCAATTTTGAACATCAAAGTGTTTAAGAAAAATTAAAATTTTGTAGAAATGGGGCATGACATTTTGTAAATTTATAATTATCTATAACATTTTGGGAACAGCATGCCAAAAAATCACAATGTTTTACCCTCTCTGTTTAAAATAATTAGAGTTTGTAAACCTCTATCGGCGATTTTAGACGTGTCTGCAAGTAATAAAATCATCAAATAAGCTAATACTTATGTGTAAAAAAATATTTAAACTCTTTTTAGTGTAAAAACAATATAAACATATGTACAAAAATGCAAAATAATGAAAACAAAAAGAAACAGTAAAAACAAAAAAATTTGATTCCGGCTGGATTCGAACCTACGCCCCCAAAAACCTCAAAAGATCTTCAGTCCAAAGCTTTACAACCTAGGCTAGAGCATCAAAATTGAAGATCTACTTCCTTAAAGCATTTTAATATTGCACAAGAATACCACTGATGCAAAGCATCAAAGGGCGCCGAAATTAGTTTCTATTTCAACATTTATTAGTTATACGGTTTTTGCATAAGCCTGACAAAACCGTACAATCGTAGATTTTTGCCGTAAATACATCGTAATAATAGTAATAAAAGTGACCAAATCGTAATCATCCGTGTACTTTTACGAATTTGTGCCATACGTAAGGATTCGTAAGACAAATCCGTGTGTGTGAAGGTAGCATTACTTTTATTCTCATGTTTAATCTGTAAAATTAATCAAAATTAATGCTTCTCAATTTTTATACGTTCTCAAGTAATGTACATGTGTGGCGTTAAATAGCTAAAATTAGCTTTTTGATAAGTAATTGTTATTAGTTTGATTTGAATGAAAAAGAATTATGAATATTTGCAGAAAACATTTAAAATCATGGTAGTTTTAAAGCTGAAAAAAAAACGCAAGAAAACTTATTTTAAAAAATTGGGTTTGACCGGGATTTGAACTCCACTCGTAAAATTAGGTTGTCATCAGCTTACCCACTACACCACGAAGACTGACTTTAAAGCACGTGGTAAAAAATAAGCTGATATTATAATTTTGCAAAACCGATAAGAGAGAAGTTGTTTTACGTTTTCGTATTTTTTCTAAAAGATATGAAAAGGAACATTACAATTAAACAATTACGTTTTAATGAAGGAAATGTGTATAATCAATATTTTAATGTCTATTTCGTATTATTTTAGCATACAGTTAAAACCATTTTTCTTCGCATTCTAATAACCGCTCCTACCATGTACTTCCGGAAAAACTGTTCCATAATAGGCCGCCGCCGCCATCAGCGGCGCCAATAAAATACTTCTTTGCACAGTTCTATGCAAAAACGACAATTTTCAGTTCCAGAACGCGAGAAGTTGAAAGTCACAAATCATACACTCAATTCTTCTCTAAAACGTAGTCAAAAGTATTTAAGTATAAAGTTTGTCTCCAAAATGTGTTTAAACGAAGATATTGGAGTTTGAAAACACTCATGATCGCAGTGAAGTGCAGGTAAATACTTCCCATATATTTTTAGTAAAACAATCGAGTCTGGCCTCAACATCTATCGATTTCGATGAAAATTTTGATAAAAGGCCAGAGCACTTTCGGTTTCTTTTCGTGAAAGCTTCCACCTGTGGAAACAAAGAATCGAGTGAAGCTAACATATAACCCTTGACTAACGGCGTAATTATATTATTTCCTAGCGTACAGAAAACGACTTTTCCTGGTTAAATACGCTTGACCTAGTTAAAAAACACGTTTTCCGCCATTTTCCTCAAGTTTGCTCTCAATTTGCTCACTTAAACCAAGTTTGCTCTCACTATACACCTCCCCCCTATAAAGAGAACAGTTATGAAAGAAGAAATAATTAATTTTGACACTTGTTTTGAACACGTTTCTTGTGTGGATTTTCCAACTACTAAACAGTGAAAATATCAAATCTAACTTTTTGTAACTTTCCTTTTCTCTTGTGACGTTTACATTAAGGTTCCACATGATATTTTTACTTGAAAAATCAGTAAGTGACACACGTGGCGGAAAAGAAATAAAAGTGATCGCATTATATCATTCTGCTTTCATCATCACGCAGTTTTGCATCTCTAACACATTTCAAGGAGCAAAGAGACCATGATAGTATTAGAATAGACGCCATTTGATAAAAGAGAATGCAAATGATGGGCCTTTTCATTCACATACTGACAACTAATTCGTTAAATATGTAAGACAATTTGCAAGTCTAGTACAAATTTTCTATACTTATGAAAGAGTAGAACAATAATAGATATTGACAACAAATGTTTAATCATGTAGCAGTTCTAGTACAATGTATCTATAATTATGAAACAATATAACAACACTATTAAAAGCACATGTATAGTCTTACTTTTGGTACAGTTTTTCTATTACATGTATAATGATACAATAAAACAACAATATTGAAAGCACGTGTCATATCTTATTGCAGATCTTGTACAATCTTTCAAAAGATATAAAACAGTAAACAACAATATCGAAAGCACATGTATAATGTAATTGCAGTTCTGGAGCAATCTTTCTATAGTGATGATACAATATAACAACCATATTGAAAGCACGCGTGTATAATCTTATTGCAGTTCTAGTACAATCTTTCTATAGGTATGATACAATCAAAGCGCTGTGACCGCTGAAGGCCTGGGGGCTATAGGTTAACTCCCCGAAAAACAACTTTTGACATACGTGTTTTGCGCTGAACCTTACCTAAAGCGCGGGTCGAAATATGCAGAGGACGAAATTCAATATATGACAGAATGAATGATTCACAAATATATGGATGGCAGGGAAGTTTGTTTTATTATAAAATGTACGTTAAATGAAAAATAATCACGTAGTCAACATTATAAAATGTTTAAGCCAGTACAAATAATTCGATCTGCGCTTTGTACAACTTCAAGCGATATGATCTGATGATGTGGATCGAAAATTATTGTGTACCAATGACAAGACCTTGAAACAGAAATAAACAAAGCAATACCAGCAATGAAATATAAATACAGTACTGTACAATGTGTATAACAGAGAAAACCAAAAATGATTTTGGGTTACCTTGTAGTTGTAAACGGTTAAACTGTTCACTGGGCCTCGACATGCAGCGTCCTCGATAAATGGCGGGTGAATTTGATCACGTTAGTTCCTTCTCGGCAATGTACGTAAATTATATCTTTTTTTAGAGACATTTATTTTTAGGTAAATATATATGTAATCGTTCGTAAATAACAAAGTTGTCAATGAAATAACATCGGAAATTTGAAAATCAAACTACAAACTCTTATATCGAGCTTCGTACGTTTTCGTAAATTTCCGTAAATATCCGTACTTTTCCGTGATATGCATATGATTATCTTCCGTAACAGCTAACAGCGCATTAATTTCTAAAACAGAAAAAAATGTGTAATGCAACCCTTAAGCTATATATCTTTCTGCAGTCGTTTGAAGATTTATGTACTATTTTTATTTGTAACATGTTCTCATCATATGCGGCATTCAAACAGAAGATTGATCTGGTCTGTCTTGCACTACTTTCGCATAGCGCATGTTTACAGTTGTTATTCGCACATAGCACGGCTAAAATTCTTGCAGGGTTTGAAATGTGGTATACTAACTTAGGCCTTGGGGACTTTCAGTCCCCAGGCCAAAAACAATATTGACAGTACATACATACTCTTATTGCAGTTCTGGTACAATCTTTCTATAGCTATAAAACAACAGAACAACAATATTGAAAGCACATGTAAAATCTTACTGCATTTCTGGAACAATCTTTGTATAGTTATGATACAATAGAACAACAGTGTTGATAGCACGCATGTATAATATTATTGCAGTTCTGGTACAATCTTTGTATAGTTATAATGCAATATAACAAAACTAGATATATCAGTAAATGTTAATAATACCCCCGCAAGACTGCTGTGTCAACTGAAGAAGTTATTAGTGACAGAAATACAGAAAATAGAGTAATGGTTCTTTGCAATAACTTTGTAATGAGTCAAGATAGTATTATGGTTCTTGTACACTGCACTCTCTTAAATTGTCCTAGACCATTGTATGAAGTTTTATTGAATTCCAACCAGCGGATTTCAAGTTATGCTTTGGACAAGGAAAAGTAACAAAAGGCAATAACTCTGTATAAAGTCAAGATAGAATTATTGTTCTTGACAAAAACTCTGTAATGAGTCAAAATAGAGTTATGGTTCTTGTAGACTGCACTTTCTCTTATTGTGCTTAAAGTTGTATTGAATTCCAACCAATAGTTTTTAAGTAATGCTCCGGACAAGAAAAATGCAACTGACCGACCGTCCGACCACAGGCCGACTCCTACACACGCCAAACCACGTTTTGGTGGTATACATTTTGAAAGCACATAATGATCTATTGCATGTTTGGTACAATCTTTGTATAGTAATGAAACAAAAGGCAACAATATTGAAAGCACGCATGCATAATCTTATTGCAGTTATGAAACAATAAAACAAACATATTGAAAGCACATGTAAATTCTTACTGCATTTCTGGTACATGCCTTGTATAGTAGTGACACAATAGAACAACAACATTGACAGCACATGTATAATCTTAATTTAGTTCTGATAAGTCTCGTTCCCGCCAAAACAGTTACATTCGCTGACAGGTATTTCAATATGAGCTGCGTGCTCATGACAGAGACTATAATTATTCCTTGATGTTTTTTTCTATCAGTATGTTTTTATTATCTCTTTTGATGGCGATTCAATTGATTTCTCTGCGGTGATTATTTATAATGCCCTGATCACAAAGATAATCACTAAAACACTGTACAGATTCATTAAGCAGCATAACACAGCAGCCAATAACACGGGGGAGAGAAAGATAACGTTGTAAATATTTACATTTCTTCTGCAAAGAAAACACCAAGAGTTGTCAAACATTTGTTGTGGTACTACCATTATATGCGATTTCTACTACATACTAAAATGTCACGTGTTCTCGTTTTACTGTTCTATAGTCAAATTAAACTATAATTATAATGATGACTACTTCCAGAACCCATTATATGTGTTATAGTACATAAACTGTTTTCAAAGGTCGCAAATATTTCTTTTTGAGCACTTCCCAATGTCGAACGTGGTATTAAATTTAGTACATGTCTAGCTCCTAAGTAAACTTTCATAATGTCTTGACTTTTATTTTCAAAGTAAAACGCTCCGATATTTCGAACTGAACACAGGTGTCTCCTCCACTTTCTATGACTTCTAGTGCTGTGAAGTCTAGAATTTCAAATTGTTCGAGCTTTTCGACTTCACGAACAAAGGTTTCTAATGTCCCCGGACAAATCTCTATATCTTCTATTGTCACAAACATTCCCTCGGTTCTTGGCCAGTGTCGCAGGATAAACAGAATCTGATTACTAATTAACTGAAAATTATTTAGATTTTCACCATCGGTTTGCAAACTGTCATGCTTAATGTTTGTTACATATTCTAACCCAGCCAGTGACACTGTCTGAAGATTGGAAGATTTGTCAAGAATATTTGTAAGTTTTTCGTAAGTAATCTGTACATAGTGAAGTTTCAGATCCCTTAGTCTGGGATACTTGTCAATATGGGCAAATATTTCACTGCCTCCTTCAATAGTACATATTTCGGCCAAGAATTCACGCGAATCGGAATCTAATGGACATGCACACTCTCTATCTTCTTTACAATTTATTCCATCTAGTCTCACTTTTCTCAAACTAGACGAAGTGGTAAGGAGACAAGTTACTTCTGTGTGCGAAAGGTCTATACATCCTATATCTAGTTCGTAGAGGTCTGGTAAAAATCTTATATGGTTAAACACTCCCTTCACCTCTACCATTGTGCACATTTTCATTACTGAAGCATTTCTACGAGTGACTCCAATGCATGAAGTTTTGACAGTTTTGCGAACGCTTGACGTCAGACAACCGCATTCAGACACAGCAACGCAATTGACATTTTTCAATCGAACCTTGTTAAGACAAGGTGCCTCAGCAAGCAATGTTGTTATTTCTAAATGGCTTAAATTAACGCTTACAATGCATAATTCCTGTAATCTAAAATAATGATGTATGTGTTTAAATAGTTCACTACCTAACACGACTTCGCAATTCTTCATATACGAATTGCATTGAACAGATGGAGCATGCATTCGGTGAGATAGCAGACACCCACATGCTTCGTCAGCTGTACATGTTATATCTTTTAATTTAACCTTTTTGAGATCTTGAGAGTCCGACAGAAGACGTACTATATCAGTGTGGTTCAGCTTTAATGTTTGCAATGTAATTTCTTGTACTCTTTGATATCGGTCTATATGTTTTAACATTCCATATCCATCAATTATATTTAATATTTGCACATTGGACACAACAGATATTGGCGCAATCCGACGTCTTCTGTTGCAACTGCAGCTAAATATTCTATTTAATATAGTCATTGAAAGGCTATTGCTTCGCTCATAGGTATAGCAACCACAATTTTGATCCTCTTTACATGTAACACTTCTCATGTCAACTTTTCTAAGATGATTCGAGTCAGACATCAGATATGTTATCTGTGTATGCAGTAAAGAACAGCTAAGGTTAAGCTCTTGTAAGTACTTATATCTCTGCACGACATGCGAATATACTTTATTCAGATCACACACAACGGTCAAAATCTCTACCGGTGACTCATCATAAGAAGTATGTATAGTCGCTGATGGACATTCATACTTGCCAACAATTTCAACATGCAAATCGACAGCCCTTAGGTGAGAAAAACTGGTAAGGAGCTGTTCAACTTGCCTGTGTGTCATACGTACATTCCAAATTTTAATCCCATTGAGTTCTGTTCTACATACGTAGTTCAGGAATTTTAAGAATTTTTCGTCAGACACAGACAGGTAATTCATCTT
Organism: Saxidomus purpurata; assembly: GCA_022818135.1. Classification (NCBI taxonomy): domain Eukaryota; kingdom Metazoa; phylum Mollusca; class Bivalvia; order Venerida; family Veneridae; genus Saxidomus; species Saxidomus purpurata. Next base: position 42,329,658 of record JAFMSR010000006.1, read on the forward strand.
AATCATTAAATTTTTATAACCACAATTCAGGCTTTCAGTGGCAATACGAAATACGACCTTTGAAATTATTGCTCTTGCATGGTCTGTTTCTGAGCGAGAACTATCCAAATTTGTGTCAATATTCTTAATATGGTCAACTAAAAGTAAGGCAACACTTGGACAAAGTCCGCCAACAAACTGAAAGACGTTTGACACTGTGAATATTTTGTCAGGACTGCTGCATACCTCTCTTATAAGATTCACACATGCATCGGGTTTATAAGAAATGTAGAGAGCGGCATAGAATTCTTGAAAGGATTTATGGAGAAAAGCAACTGTCCTTTCACGATACAAGAGGGATTTGCCTATCACTGGCCTTTGAGATAGAATTCCCAACTTAGAACACAGTTCCAAATCTAGTTCATAACGTTTTAAATCCCGATCCCGAAATATTAACTTTGAATTTTCAGTGGCAGAAAACAATGTACCGAAAGACAGTTTTGCCAGTTGCAGTAAAATGTCTGAAAACCGGTTAAGATTATGAAAATCTGTGTGATCTAAGCAATCTGCTAGTGGTTTCGATCTTAAGAGACTTTTGTCCATTTTACTTGAAAATTCTTTGTCTTCTTTATTTCTGTTTAGACCATGTTCTATTAACAGATCTACTACGGCACCGTATATTTGGCAGATTGAGGTTTTCAATTTTCCATTCTCTAGCCAAAGGCACAAAAGTAACTTAAGTACCAATGGTGATGCCGAAAGTTCTGACAAATGTTTGTTTTCCATTTCGTTTAAAAACCGACTTAATAACAACTCTGACTTTTTTGATGAGACAATTTTCTTTGCCTGTCTAAGAAATAACCTAATGAGTCGTTTTGAATTGTCAATTTTCATTTGAATTATGTTTATCTCTTTTTGTTTATGTTTGCTTGTTTGTGTTAGGGACAGTAATTTCCATGGGCGAGTTGTTACTAAAATTTGACACTTGTTTACGCTATCGGTCTTTGGAAACCCTATAATCTCAGAAGGACTGTATGCTGTGCCTTGCGGCGCAGACCATTCATCTAACCCATCTAAAATTACAAGGCATTTTATTTCTGCTGAGTTAATTATGGACTTTAAGACGCTTTTGTCAATTTGCAGCTGATTTGTTATCATTTCTTCTATTTTTGATTCGTCTGAAGTGTGTCTAAGGGAGACAAAAAATAAGAAATCAAAAAGTTTCATTGTCTCTACATTTTCTTTCTCAATGGTATTTTCTTTCTCTGACTCTTCATGTCCATTTTTATCTTCATTTAGTTCATCCCCTGTATAACTAGTCTCTTCAAAAATGCCTTCTTCGTCGTGCTTATCGACCATGAGTTTTGAGTCAGTCTGTCCGACAGTACCCAGCTTATACACATCAGTATAAGTATGCGCATTGCACCATACAGATGTAAGCTTTCTACAGAATGTTGTCTTTCCAACCCCTGGATCGGCAATCACAAATACAGTATTTACAGGCTGATAATCATCGTAAAGCATATCTCGATAACATTTTACCTCTTTTTGTTGCTTCATTTTGGGACCTTTTGCCAATATAGCCTCTGGAAATGCTGAGATTTTTTGCGAGATATTGGTCTCTTCCATTTGCAGAGGAACATACAAATCGTCAACATGAATTTCAGAGCCAGGCGTTAAAGGTGACAGCTCAGTTTTTACGTAATATTCTTGATATAAAGCAATAAGTCCGTCTTTTACCCCTGCAACGATACAAGATAATATTATACATTGTCATGTTTATAACTAACATTTAGTTACTATGCGTGCCTGAAGAAATGTACGACGTTGTATTATCAAAACAAAACTAAAGATGCATTCTCAGATCTGTTCATCCCATTCTTTTAAGTGTCTTCTTTCAACTATTGCATAAATGTTAAAATTTCTAACCCGTATTTCTGTATTTTAAATAACTATGGCTTGCAAGGTTCGAAATTGAAAAATTCCCGCAAGGTGGTGCCCTCTATAATGCATACATCATTTAGGTTTTTATAACCTAGTTTAACAACTTTGACCCCGTGACCTTAGTTGAGAATTTGACCATAATATGACCATATTCAAACTCCCTTCGCGCCTAGATATCATACATAGGCATATCATACCGACCAATTTTCATTAAGATCCAATACGTAAAATATTCAACCTCCTGAATTGCATTACACAAACGTTATTTCTATGATTTGACCCTGTGACCTAGTTTTTGACCCTGGACTGACCAATTGTACGAACTCGACTTAGATTACGTCAAGGTTTCAACTCATTTTCTGCCCAAGTTAAAACACTGCAAGGTCCAATGAAAAATGCAACGTCAATTACAAACACGGCTTTTCTATTATTTGACCCTGTGACCTAGTTTTTGACCCTAGATAACCCATGTTCGAACTCGACCTAGATTTATGAGACAATCATACTGACCAAGTTTCATGAAAGTACAATGAAAAATGTAACCTCTATTGCATGCACAACGTTTTTCTATGATTTGACCCCGTGACCTAGTTTTTAACCCTAGATGACCCATATTGAAACATGATCTAGATTATATCAAGGCACTCATAGAGATTTAATGAAAAATGCAGCCCCAATTGCATACCTTTACAAGATTTAAGTGACCTAGGACCATGGACAACACATGTTCGAACTCGACTAAGATTTATCAGACGACGGACACCAAGTAAGAATACATAATGTAACCTCTACCTTATGAGCAACGTCATGTTGCCCAGGCCTGAGTTTTAACCTAGAGATATTAAAACTGCTAGTTATTCAACTAAATGTTTTGATCGTTTAATGCCATGTCTGGGGTATAGGTATTACGATAGGACGCAGAATGAGCAAGGCACCCACCTATTTTGAAAATATTTTCATACTACAGATTTGGTGCGATAGGTGTTAATTTCTTTCTACTTTCCAAACTGTTTCATGGCTGAAGTCTTTGCATAATATGTAATAAATGAATTACATACCTTTCCATCTGTTAGTTATATCCCTTCCATTTTGCAACGTTTCAATTATGGCAGTTGTATCTTTGTCCTTTTCAATGCTTTCTAGGTAATCCACTAAAATCGTCTGCTTGGACAGAGTCAGAAAGCGTTTGAAACTTGTGTAGCCTCCATCACCCCTTCGACGTATCTGGTTTATAATCGCTCTGTTTTTTACCGTTGTTAGTGGCAGCTCCTAAAAAGTAACATCCATTTGTTAATATTCTCTTCCGGTAAACAGTAAGAGTACAAGTAAAATTGAAAAACATAATTTTAACATTTTTTTACAATATAAGCTTACCATGCGCCATATTTCCCATACAACTATTAGAAACCATTAGGAAAGAAATTAAACAACTTGCAAATAGATTAATTTCCAAAGCTCAAACTACTTTATCTCATCCTGTAAAAAGGCTATAAAATATAATGACAAACACTTTAATTTCTTCTTTTGCGTTTAAATCTTCATACAACTCTTGAAGATTTACTTCACACTTTGACAGATGAACAATCCTGATACGAAAATTATTGTTTCGGAAGGTAGTTTGGATGCGGTCACCTTTAATAGAATAATGGTCCTTATAGAGAAAAAATACTCTTTGTGCACCAATTTCTAATTGGTTAGAAAATTCTCTTTTAAATCAATCAAATAAATACTCTTAAAATATTGTTTAAATTTGGATTGTCACTTTGAACAGTAATATAAATTCAGTACAAATAATTACATTGATATCTCTACAGTCGCTGAACTTCAGGAATCCTTCCTGTTGCATCATGTCCACAATCGGTGTAGGGTCCATGTAATCTATGAGTAAAGTGAACCCTCGGTCTAAAATTCTTCCGGGAATGCTTGCTTCTCTCCATCTTATGTTGTTCAAGGGTACTGAATATGAGTTGTAATTTGTGTTATAACTTGTGCGAAATATATGCTGATCAATTTTCGCAAAGTTTATTTCATACAAAATAGTATTTTTCTGCATTCGGCAAACACTTTTGTCATTTAAAATCACAGCAGATCATGTTCAGCCTGCACATACGCGCCAACCAGTGCAGATCATGATCAGTCTGCCCATCCGTGCAGTCTGGCTATAATCTGCACTGTTTATTATTCAGTTAAAACTTTTCACTCAATTTTTATTCCTTTGAACAATTAATGGTACTGTCCATAATGAGAGATAGACAAGTCCGTTTTCGAAATTCACCGGGATAAGGGTTAATTTACATTGACAGAAGACTAAAGTCATTTAATTATTAGTCAACTAATATTAGCAGTGACATCATCATGCACTACTGAAAAGTGCTCGCTCTAAAAGCTGGCATCATGGAGACGCTTCACTGAAGCTTGAATGTTATATTCAGTAACCAACCTTGAACTTACCATGTTAAATTTTCTAAAATGGACGTGTCATCTGTCTGTTTGGGACAGTCTGTTTGGGACAGTATCATTACTTGTTTGAAGAAGTGCGTGTTGAAAACTTGCAGATTGAATAACGAAGATGTACACATGATATTATTATTACTATTATTATTATTATTATTATTTTATTTTATTATTATTATTATTTTATTATTATTATTATAACAAAACAACAACTAATTATAATTGTTAGTTTTTTATCACAACTGAGATCTAAGTCTTTCAAGATGCCTGTTTGACCTAATCTATACTCATACATGAAGTGGCACTTCAAACATTTACTTGACTTCCTTTCCCGAAGTGTCTCTTACAACGAAAGCTATTCAAAAGTTTATTTTAACGTACATTTTCATAGGTCAGTAACTTTTTTAAAATGCTAAATAGCTGTTTTTCATATATTGCGATTGTTATGTCTGTGCGTAATTTTTCTCAAAATAGTTATTTTATATTCACACGTAAAACAAGTGACCAAATATGTCTAGAGGACTGTTTGACGTGGCTACACACAAAAAGAAAACAACAATATTTCTGTGAAAGGCACATGATCTCGTTGGATGTTACATTAACTAGCATCACTTATACATGTTTAAACGAATAAAACATTTATAAAGATGCATAATGAATTTATGAATAATGCATTTCAACTTGTACAGTACCTTTTACATTGTTTTAAAGTATCTTGTACCCAGTTCTAAGGTAGCATGTACATATTTCTCAGGTAATTTGTACATATATAGTTCTTGGATAACCGGCAAGTTGTACATACTTTTAGATAATGTATACACAGTTCACGCGTACTCTTTACATAGTTGTCGGTTACATTGCACAAATTCTCAGATTATTGGTACACATTTCTTGGGTAACCCGTTCTGTTTTCAAGTAACTTGCATACAGTTTTAAATAATATGTATACAGTTCTCAAGTATTCTGTACAAACTGCTCAGGTAACTTGTACATAACTTTAAGAATAGTTGTACATAGGTCTTGGGTACAATGTTCAGTTCCAAGGTCAATCGCACAAAGTTTTAGATACTATGTACACAGTTCTCAAGTACTCTGAACACAGTTCTCAGGTAACTTGTCTATACTTAACTATCAGTTAATTTGTACGTAGGTCTTGGAAAAGCTGTTCAGTTCCCAGGTAACTTGCACACCATTTTAGATAATATGTACACATTTCTCAAGTACTTTGTACACTCTTCTCAGGTACGTTGCATATAATTCTAAGGTTATTAGTTCATAGATCATGGGTACATCGTTCAGTTCTGTGGATACTTGTACACAGTTTACGATAATGTGAAGATAATTTTCAAGTACTTTCTACAAAGTCTGTATATTACTTGTATACAAGAATGTTTACACAAGAAACAGAAACGTAAAGGTGACAATAATTTAGAACACAGTGCTGTAAGGGTAAGGCTAACTTAAAGGTATTTACCTTCTTCAGAATTCTCTTCATCATCGGTGATCCTACTTCCCGCTTCAGCTTCTTTATCGGAACTTCCCTCTCCTAGTATATCTGCAAACAATAAACAATATATGCCACACCACTCCTGAATCGTATAGAACTGAGTAAAAATCTACCTTGTACAGTCCGTTGTCTAAATCAACAACATACTGACAACAACTTTTAAAAAACTAGAGTATTGCGAAGCAGCGATGCAGGCACAACCTTCGTCTGGATTGTCTTAGTAGCTCCAGATTTATTGCCCTTGAATGTTTTTTTCTAATTTGTTAACACAGGTGAGAGTAGCGTACCTGGGACCCAAACAGTGCATTTTAGTTGAAAAATACCCTAGTTACTATATATCAATTGATATATAGTCATTATGCTATTTTTAACTAACATTCACTGTTTGGGTCCCTGCTACGCTACACTCACCTGTGTTTGTTAAATATAAAAAAATAAACTTCTATTCCTCTGAAACTGGCTACATTTGTATCAAAATTTAATTGTAATTGGCACAAATAATCTAATGGGCATTCTTTCTAATATCTACCTCCTACAATCTCTGTCCCCATTGCATTTCCGTCCCATGGGGGAAGGGCCTGATATCTTTAAAATGTTTATGTTTACAAAAGAAAGGTTGTTAGAATTTGATTATTATTTGGCACAAGTAATCAACATTGCAGTTTCTAATAATGGAAAATTTAGAAAATTGATATTTTAAGAATGAAGCTCTTTAGGAGATGAAGTGCTTTTCTTACAAATTTTACATAAAAGCGTAAGAAGTTTTCTTTTCTGATACTAATAGTGCCGATTTAATTTAACATACAACAGTTAGATATCTAATTTCTTCATAATTGTTTTTTGCAAAAACATTATCCCTATAGACATTAAGCCCGGTGCTGCGATGAAATTTTCAAAATGTTTTTTAAAGACTTGACAACATTTGATTATGTTTTACAGCTTCGTAGTATCTAACAACGAAAATTTAGAAAATGGATTTTTCAGGAAAAGAGGCTCTTGTCTTACCCGTTCTATGGATAAACTTAAGATGTTTAGATAGGATCCCCTCAGTTATGAGGGCCCATCTGTGAGCTAGTACACTCTATATTTGTTTTACATTTTTGTTTTCAAAAACTGTTAAGTCAGTATTGTCGTATAAGGGACGTTTTTATTTCGTTTAAGCTTCTGAAAACTATCCAATATGCCTTAAAACCACTGTGGTTAATTACTCACTGTATTTGTACTTAACAAACACACTTCCCAGTTGGTCTTTTCATGTGAATTGTCTAATCGGAGGGGGAAATGAATTCACAGACTGTGCTTGTTATAGTTATTTTTCTTGAAATTAAAATTTAAGTTGCTGAAGACGCCTGTTTGACCCAGCCTATACTCATATGTGAAGTGATACTTCAAAAATTTATTTCACTTCCTTTTCGCGAAGTGTCTCTTTCAACGAAAGCTTTTTAGAAGAGTATTTAAACACATTTTCATGAGTCAGTAACTTTTTAAAAGATGTTTAATTGTTGTTTTCAATATATTGCGATTGTTATGCCTAACGTTTCTCAAAATAGTTACTCTATATTCATACGTGAAACAAGTAGCCTTCCCTGGTGGGACCTATTTTGACCGTATAAATATGACTAGAGGACTGATTGACATGCCTACGCACCAGATACCTTTCTTCTGGACCTTGCGAATAAATGGTGCTTTAAGAACCGTCACAAGTGAAAGTCATTAATTTCAATGAATTTCAACTTGTATAATATAACCTTTTACATAGTTTTCAAGTTATTTGTACACAGTTCTAAGGTAACATGTACATATTTCTCAGATTATGTGGAGGACTTGTCACCACATTGAAAGTATTGCTTTCTTTTTTACATAAAACATTTAAATCCATACTTTTCACTTTTGATATTCCACTGAATTTTCCATTTATTTCTTTTTATTTTACAACACACAAAAACTCAACAATCATTTACTCCAAAGTACTATTAGCCCCTTTCTACCATATCCGTTGCTCTTTTATACACAGATAGTCATGTGACTATAGTCGACAAGTGTGTTTAGGAGCCTATAACAATAAAATCAAGCGGGGGGATATATATGCATGAAATTAAGTAGCAAATTATAACTCAAATATAATCAAATTATGCGGGAATCTTAAAGTCTACTGTAGTAGCTTAGGAGCATTTATGCACTAAAAAAACATGAATATTATAATATTTGACCTTCACGACAGGTTATTTGTATATAGTTCTTTGATAACCTCTTTTGTTTTCAGGCAACTTGTACATAGTTTAAGATAATGTGTACACAGCTCTCAGTTCTCGGTTTCAAATTCTCAGAGTATTTGTACACTTTTCTTGGGAAACCTATTCTGTTTCAAGTAACTTGCACACCGTTTCAGTTAATAAGTCTTATTTCTCAAAAACTATGTACACTCTTCTCAGGCAAGTTGTACTACTTAAATCTCAGGTTATTTTTACATAGGTCTTGGGTACACTGTTCATGTCTCGGGTAACTTGCACACAGTTTTAGATAAACTGTGCACAGTTCTCAAGTATTCTGTACAAAGCCTGTATGTTACTTGTATAAACACAATAATGTTTAATACTAGAAACAAACATGAAAAGGAGACGGTAATTTAGAACACAGTGTTGCAAGGGTATTTACCTTCTTTAGAATTCTCTTCATCATTGGCGGTCCCATTTCCCGATTCCGATTCTTTATCGGAAACTTCCCCTCCTTGTATATCTGCAAACAATAAACAATATATATCATTCAAGATTCGTAAAAGACTGTGTGACTTCCTTCCAGGACTAAGTCTACCCTAATCTAGATCAATCACACACTGATAACTTTTCAAATGAAACTTATTGTTTTACACTAAAATATGTATTGTTTCTCATGTTTTTTTTAATTACAGTTAAACTTCGTTCGCTCGAACTCGAAGGGACCGTCGATTTTAGTTCGAGGGATCGGTAGTTCGAGCCATCGAGGTTCACCATTCATGGGTTGTTATAATGTAGAAACTTGAATATGATACGCATTTTAACCCATGTTTCCCAAAATTAGTGCGTATTATACACTATGCTTGAACCTCAGACAATTTGTCCCAACAGCAAAAATTGTTAAATCGACGAAATTCAGTTAAACTTTTGCATTTGTTGTGACTACCTCCTTTTTGAAGAGCACTAAGCGGGTGAGTCTAAATGTATATACATTACTGGTCAATCGAAACATCATTTATAATTGAACAATTTAGCAGTCCACTAATTTCCATATCATTCTACTCGACAATTTCATCCGTCGTTTTAGAATATGGAAACTCTATTGCAGCTTAAGGTAGTGAATGTGTAATGAGTACTTCATGTTTAACGATAATTTGGAATATTTTTGATTGTATAGCTGTACCTATTTTGTACTATGGCGCAGTGGTTAGAGCGTCTGCTTTGAGATCAAGAGGTCCTGAGTTCAATCCCCGAAGGAGCCAAAACTTTTTTTCGTTATTTTTTCTTTTTTAGTTTTCAAATTGAATAACATGAAAAATAATACCATTTTACAAGCTTTGAAAACTGTATCTTAATTTTCCTTGATTTTATCAAGCTGTACAATTACTTAACAATTACCGTGCTCATTTTAAAAACTTTGATATCTCAAAAGGTAGACGGTGAAACATTTTCATTTTCTCTTATATTTCAATTCATATACTATATATAAAAGTTTTACAATCAATAGTGATGCCCCTACTCCGAATCTTTTGCTACAGTCGTGTATATGTACATGTGTGATATGTCTCGTGGCAAAATTAGGCAAATTGTATACCCTAGTTTTTGGCATTATTGCATATTTTTTGTTACACATGTTAAGCTTGTAGAATTATAATACATGTTTTGTAATTCTACATTGCTCGTTATACTTTTTGGAACCTAGAACAAAAATAAATGTAAATAAATACTTGCAAACATACCTATTTTAATTTTTAGGGTACTTTTTAATATGATCAGTATTTCTTAAGTGGGGGTAGGGCAACACAAAACGAAATTAATTTTTAATTAATCGGTGAAATGTCTTTAAATTTTGCACACTAGTCGGTTAACAGATGTAGAATATATAAATATTAAGTTTAATGTGTTTTGAAATAGTGTCAATTAGACCCGCACTACCTTAAGCTGTTTGCGTGCCATGTCATGTACCGGTAAAACCCAAGAAATACCGACAATTTAAACGCAATGCATATAAACTCTGAATTTCTCTAAAATGGCTGAATGTATTTTATATACTTATATATCAAATGAAAGAATAATTTTGAACCAGCCTCCTTATATCACCTTTGTGAGACTTTCGACTGAATAAGACTATAAATGACGTAGGGGTCGTCAATCAAAAGTCAGAAAAATGGCAGTTTGGCGGTGATTCGGACCTGTAGAATGAAAGAAAAGTATACAACGGGTCTGTTATGTTTCTTATTACAAATCAGTATCACCAGATAATCATTCCAAAAAATATTCAGTTTCTCACTTTAAAAAATCACGACACCCAAAGGTCAAGATCGCCGTCAAACTGTCATTTTTCTGATTTTTGAGTGACGATCCCTACGTCATTTATTGTCTTAAAACAACCAAATTGCAGTCAAAAAGCCCTCAAAAGTGATATCAGGAGGCAGGTTTAAAATTATTCTTTAATTTGATATATAAATATATAAAATACATTCAGCCGTTCTAGATATATTCAAAATTAAACACCTCAAATGCAATACTTTTTTTACCGAGTATATGTGAAATTTCATAATGCACGTGAGATAGTTGCAGGTCGTAGTGGTCCTAATTTTTTAGGATACATGTACCGCTTTCCGAAATTCAAGGCAGAAAGTGCAAATATTACTTTAAAGCTTCTTACCTTTTTTGATTAGTTCCGTTTCATCCATTTTATGAATTAAACTTCACTTTTATTGCAATCTATTCCAGTTCACGAATTTGTTATCACACTGAGGTTTGTCCTCAAATGATCAAAGCAAGCAGGAACCATGTCATAGAAATGAACATTATAGTATAGTTGTATTTTTCTTATTTAACATCAATTTTAGCAGCAATGTCATCTGTCTGTGACGACATTAGATATAAAATAATCAGCAGCTGTACATTTTTAAACTGAAAAGGTTTGCATCGAATTCTCAGAACTCTCACTTTAATCACTCAGCTTTTCCAAGATAAAAACAGTACTATTAAAAGATGCAAGTGCATATACATACTAAAAGTAACGAACTTCTACGAAGGATGTTTCGCTGAAATCACTTAAGCTGTCTCATAACACTATTATAATATATTTATATATTTGTATCCTGTTTCACGATTTGCTGTGTTTATCTTGCACACTTGAAGTTTATATGTCAGCATAAACTTCCAGTACTACTTTCAACCACTTGCTCTCATTTGAGTGTGGTGTTGTTTTCTTCTGTTTCTCTAAGTTGTGTGTATAAAGTTCAAAAGTTCAAAAAATATCCATTTATTACCGGCGACACAGGAAAAGAAGCCTTCAGATAAAATTCTTGGAAATCAGTTGCGAAATTCAGCGTCCTATGACCAATAGTTGCCAAAACAACATGTTGAATGTAAGTGATTTTGAATGGGGTCATATATATTTGATTACAAAATTATTTACCCTTTCAATACAATGTATATATCACAATCAGTAAATAGTTATATGTGATCTTTCAAAGACATTTTCAAATAACTATCACTAAAATTTTGTAAAAATCATTTCGAATAGTAGTTAACATGGCAATAGTCCCTGAAAATTTGAATAAAAAAAGTTAATTATAGTATCTAACAGTTTTTGGCATTTATTTCGTATTTAAAGAGGATGCTAAAATACCTATTTGATTTATGATTTCATCAATTATGTTATTAATTACCCAATTCTCCTTTTGCCGTTAAGCTGATCATATATATGATACATGTATACACTTTTAATAAAAGCTATCTTTTCAACTAGACATAACCAGGTATGAATGTGATAAGTCCTTCTTATTTCATAAAAAAAAACGTTCACCCCTCGAATTACAAATTTGCCTGATTTGTGTCGTTGATGAAAGACTGAAAAATATCATTGTTCAATTCGATAATTCAAGGTCATAATAAATAATTAGAAATTAACATTTGGAAGTCACCACACGATTAAGGAAACAATATATTTTTCGCGGTACACAATTAATGGTACAATTATCACGTTTGAAGTCAAGAATTCACATGCACTTATAAATATAAAGCGGACGGAATAAGGTAAGTCTCTAGCGTTTGTTATTCTCAAGCGGCCATCTCCTTTTTAGTCGTTTAAAAACAATATCTCTTGATAAATATATAATAGTTTCTTCTTGAGGCGTGTGCTAACATTTAATTTGTGACTGAAAATTGTCTAGCCCTGCTCGCAAAATCAGTTGTGTGACCTATATAATACATAATGCGGTGTCGTTTCTGCTAGAGAAATATTTCTTGATTTTAGCATGCTGTTTCATGTTCATTAGAAGTACATTTAATTGATAGTGAGAGTGTTCCATCATAATAGGCTTCAGAACCCTTTGAAGTAAATTCTGATATGCCATTATGACATTTTTCAGCAGTAATTTACTTTTCGAGCTTTGGGTATTTATTCTGAATTGACACTCGAAAAACTATATATGTTCTAATATGTTGAGCTGTCCAAACATCGAAGTATCCGAACCCTAAAGCAGTTAACTTGAGTGGTGCTGGAACACAGACAACTCGTCGGGAAAATGCCGCAATACGTCTGCAGAAATCTCAACTTACAAAAAAACTTGAGACAGCTTTCATATGCCATCGGCTAAATAAACGAAGGGATATACAAATGCCATCATCAGAACATTAGCGAAATGAAATTGTGTATGATTCTTTAGTTACAATATTTCATGTACATGTAAAGAGGGCAAACAAATATTTTGAAGCAATACTTTACCACGATTAAAATATAGTTATGTGATCATAATTGCACATCATTACCTGTGGTTAGGTATATGGTATACCACGAGCCTTTAGTCAAATGTTAAAGTTACCATAACTGAAGCTTGTACTAAATGGGACAGTCCGTCAACTTGCTTTTGTTTGTGTTGTCTTTTTGGGTCCACCATCTCGTTCAGGAGCGGACACCCGTCAACATTGCTCTTTTTCATGGGTTAAGATAACATTGCTGAAGTGAACACTTTTTTTACAAAAGAAGTAGCCGGAGTTTAACCAACCTTGTTCTATATTATTTGGTTACATGGGCTAACTCTGTTACTGGTCAGATCAACTTGTTTTTGACAGTCAGTTGTGGCAACTTGGAACAAATTGATGAACAGTTCATTTGCTTTATTAATGCAACACTAAATTTTCATGGTGTCATATATTACTGACAATTTTGTAATATCAAAAGGCAGAAGATCAACAATACTGTCTCCTATGTTACCATGTGACTTTTTTTAACTAGCCTTAGCACGAAGTGCTCACGGTGACCTTTTTGGATTGTTGGATGTCCGGCGTCTGCCCGGCGTCCATCGTTTACATTTGCTTCAAATGACATCTCCTCTGAAACCACCAGGGCAATGTTGATAAAACTTGGCAGGAACGTTCCTTGCTCAAAGCTCTACCACATTTGCTAAGAGCATTCCATTACATGCAGAACTCAGGTTGTCATAGCACTGGAAAGACGAAACTTTAAAAATCTTCTTGTCTGAAACCAAAAGACACATGACTTAGATATTTGGCGTGTAGCATTGCCTAGTGGACCTCTACCAAAACTGTTCAAATCATGAGCACAGGTTCAAAAATGACCACGCCCTGGGGGTCACTTGATTTTATATAGGTTTCTAAAGGAAACACTGGAAAGGAAAAACTTTGAAACTCTTCTTCTCTGAAGTCACGAGTGTCAAAGGTTTGATATTCGGCATGTGACATTTGCTAGCTGACCTCAGCTAAACTTGTTTAGGCACAGAGCTTTAATATTTAGCACGTAGCATTACCTCCACAAAACTTGTTCAAATCTTGACCTTGGGGTCAATACTGGCTCAACCCGGGGGTCACTTGTTTACATAGGCATATAGAAAAACGTTTAAAATTTTCTCCTCCAAAACCACAATGTATCAGCTAAGATAATAGTATTTGGTGTGTCACATTGTCTAGTGGTCCTCCACCAAGTTTGTTCACACCCACTGGCCACTGGTTTCCATAAACTTTAATAGGAAAAACTTAATTGGATCCGAAAGCATAAGGCCTAGAGCTTCAATATTTAGGATATAGCATTGTCTATTGAACTTCTACCGAGTTTGTTCAAACCTTGCTCCTGTGATCAATATTAGCCCGCCCGGGTGTCACTTGTTTACCATAGACTTATATAGGTAACGTTTAAGAATATTCTTCTCCAAAACTACATTTAGTATGTAGCATTATATTGTGGACATCTACCAAGTTTGTTCAAATCATGCCACCGGGGACAAATTTGACCCTGACACGTGGGGTTACTTGTTATATGAAAAATAAATCTCCTGCAAAAACATACTGTCTAAAGTTTAGATATTTAATATGTAGCATTATATAGTAGACTTCTATCAAGTTTGTTCAGATCTTGCCCCTCGGGTCAATATTGCCCCATCCGGGGATCACTTGTTTTATATAGACTTATACTAGGAAATCCTTTAAAAATCTTCTTGTTCAAAACGACAAAGTATAAAACTTAGATATTTGATGTGTAGCATTGTCTAGATACCCTCTAATATGTTTGTTCTAATCATGCCCATGGGGGTCAAAATTGACCACGTCCTGGGGTCCCTTGTTTGTATATAAAGATACAGGAAAAGCCAAACTTCCAATGAGTTCCTATAGCAACAAGCGACTTACCTAGCAACCAGTGACCTCGTAAGCAACCAGTTACTTTTCGTATCAACTTGTGAGTTCCTGAGCAAAGATTCTTCCTCTAGGAACAAGTTACTTCCAGTGCCATTGATTATTTTAGCAACAACTTAGTTCTTTAGCAACCAGCGAGCTCCCTTAGCAACCAATGACATCTAAGGCAACCAGTTACTTCCTTAGCAAACACCCCTGGCAGTCAGTGAGATCCTTTGCAACCAATGACATAATTAGAATCAGTGTCTTCCTCTAGCAACCATTAACTTCCTTAGCAACCACTTAGTCCCCTAGCAACCATAGACCTTCTAAGTCCCCTAACAACCAGTGACTTCCGATAGCAACCACTGACTTCTCAATTAGTTGAGTTTCGCAAGAACGCCTCCCTCTGAATCCATGTTGGAGGTCATAAATTATGTTAAAAGTGTTGAAGTGTGAAAATAGATGAGAAGCAATGATGTGTTCGAGAGTTTTACAGAGAATACAGGTGAGGGAGATAGGTCGATAATTTGCTGGGTCACTGGTGTCACCTTTTTATATATCGGACACACGTTGGCCCTTGTCCAGTCATGGGGAATATTACCAGATGATAACGATTTCTGAAAGAGAACGGCTATGGTATCTGCAATTTCATGCCTCAGCTTCTTCAACACAGTTGGTCTGATCTGATCTGGGCCCGCTGCTTTGTTGGCTTTAAGGTTGGCAAGAAGATTAACAACACCGGACTTGCTGATACACTCCGTATTACCCGCTGCAGTGATGACAGATTATTGACTGGATGACAGACTTCAAGAATTTTTGTCGACCAACAGGCAGGTAAGATATCTGGCTATGATAACGTTCTAATGAAAGCAATGGCATTTTCGTATAAACGAACATGTTGTCCAGTAAATGAAGGTGTTTTTAGGTAGTTTTTGACTCGATTTTCCAATTATTAACATATTTATGACGATTTAAATATCACACCTTTGATCCAGAACGTGAAAATGTTTGTTTTCGCTTCAAAATTCTTTTTAATTGAAAGAATTCGAGTAATTTTGTGTTATACACGAATACATTCATCTCTCAGGAGCATGTACACCAAATATAAGCCGCACACGTCTTTTCTGGAAAGAGTTACAGGCTTCCAACTTAGTCCGGGTAGAGAAAAATTGCTGCCTTGATGGGCAGAAACGTTTCTTGAAGGCTGTATTGTATGACAGAAACGCTAAGAGATCGGCTAACAATTTGACAGAAATACGAAATCGCTCTTTCACTGATTTCTCTAATTTTTACATTCTTTGATATGGAATAGAAGAGTCTAACTATCATTTGTTACATCTTCTCGGGTTAGAAAGTATACTGCATAATTTACGCCGAATAGGTGTTTCATTGACAATTTGTTTTAACAACAAAATCATATAAGATATATGTGGTAAATTGTTATTTCATAAACGGTACAGCGTCTAAGCTCTTGTTTCTAAGTTCATGTTATTCTTTTTTATACGCCCGAAGGGACGAATTATTTAATACCCCCAGTCGTCCGTCTGTCCGTCCTTCCGTCCGTCTGTTAGCAAATTAATTTTTGTGCTGATAACTCCTCATTCATGATTGAACGGAATTTGTTCAAACTTTCAGGGATGGCTTTCATTGACACGTAGATGTGCATAAGGGAGATGATTTTTGGATCCGCCCTTGTTCAGCGTACTTATGGCCCTCTGTTACTTTACATAAGCAAATTCTTGTGCGGATAACCCCTCATTCATTATTCAACGGAATAAAACCAAAAATATTAGAAACTGTATATCTGAACATGCTTTCTATATTACAGATAATCTATTAGTAATAGATTAAAAGTAATTTTTAATTTTACAGAAAATTGTTGTGGACATATTGGAAAGAATGTATTGAATGTTTCTATATCATATTAATCCAAAGTCTGAAGACAAAACTGTTTTATAGCCGTGGGACTTGGCTATATTTTCGTACTTTAAACCTATCTTTTATATCAGTTAAATTGTTCAAAAGTTTTATACTTGGTTTTAATACTAGCTGAGACGAATATTTTGAGGATTTGTTACTTGCATGAATAATTTAGTAACAATTTACATGTAGTATGTTGGTTCTGTAGAATTGGTTGGCTTCTTTATGACTTGCGTTTTGTCAGTTGATGAAAATTGACATTATGATAGAAATGTTATAAATAAGTTAAATTTTGCAGATGTTTCTATGTCTTGTTTTTGTATAAAGTATTATTATTGTATGCTATTTGTTTGATATTAATAAAAGTAAATCTTTAAAAATTCTTTTAAGCTCTCCTGAGCTCAGGTGAGCTTCTAGATTCTGGATGTCTATTGTATCTGAGGTTTTTTCTTCAACACTTGAAACACTCACCGAGACTTATACTGTCGAAATTTAAAAGTGAGTGTCCTTGTCCAGTCCCATCCTTAATATCTTCTTGATGCATGCATAATTCTGGTGGTCATGGCAACCAGATTAAAAAGTTAAGAAATTTTCTTGCTAGAAACCACATTAGTAAACCTTTGCTTCAAAACAAAAATAATATCAAACAGGGAATGCCACGTACCAAAAACCACGTACCACGTACCATTTTATTCTTAATAATGCCCATTTGGGGATGAAGCTAGAACAATTCCGTTCAGTCTGAAGAGGAGTTATCAGCACAAATATTTAAGGACGAGAGACGACAGGGGTATGTTACATAGTCGTCCCTTCGGGCGTAAAAAAAATACTGAACTTAAAACGCTTAGCTGTAACGTAAATAATCGATACCAATATATTTATATATTTTGTTGGAATCAAATTGTCAATCGAAACACCATCGGCGTATTATGTATTTCGATTTCAACCCGAGAGATTAACAATGAAGAAACTCTTCTATTCCAATCGAAAGATGTAAAAATTAGAGAAATCGCATTTTATTCTTTATTATACATCCTTACCGGTATCAGCTTCATCAAAACTTGCCATCAGAATTTTACTATGTAGTGATTTTCATCAGACAACAAATTGATTTATAAACATTCACATTCTTTCATATGAAACGAAAAAACATACTGGATCAAAGGTGTGTAAATGTATAAATATGATTGATGGAAAAATCCTAAAAACACTCATTTTGGACAACATGGTTTATACGCTATATTAAATATCATCATTTCAAAATCATCATGCGCGTTCTTTCATAGAGCGGGATAGGGATCCATGCATTAGGGATTTTCAGTGTTAATTTGACTCAAGAATAGTAATCGAATTGAATCGGACAGGGTTTTGATTCAAAGGTATAGGTTCAAAAGGTATTCCTTTACTTTAATACCTGAAGGGAAGATGAAATCAGTCTTGTCAGTTGTACTATGTAGTGATTTTCAACAACAAATTGATTTATACAGTCACATAAAATGACTAATGACTGAAATTTGAGAACTTTGTCCCCATTTTGGTAGATCTGACCAGTTAGCTGGAGTTTATAGTTTAGTTAAACAGAACGTTCCTTCTCACAGGGAAAATCCAGGTAGGACTCCTGACACTAAACAGGTGTGCTTCTTTGAAGTAGTCAAAATCAATAAAACATGTGTTGTATATATTTTAAGCTCCGAAAGCATTGCAAAGTGTATTTAAAGCATTAAATTGCAGTACTCATACCTCTAAAACCATTCAATTTTAGTAAAAGATTAATAATCAGTAAGTGTACTTCATTTATTGTGTTTACCCTAGACAGTTCTTCAGCAAATGACATTAATTTATTTCATCAATGATGTGGGAAACGATCATCGAATATTCAAAATAAAATCGATCTAATCGATTCCGGAAGCTTTTCGATCAATTATGCGATTACAATCGATCATCGGAACATCCCTAGTATTTACAGTATTGCATAGGGCTGAGATATCTTAATTTCTGGATACAATTTTGTTTCAAAGAAAACGGTGATGTTCCAGAGAACACTGATTGGAACTGATGGTTAAGTATATGTTAGCCTTGTCAGTATTATTTGATTTAAGAATACCTGTTATTTGATCTTTAAGTGGGGAAACATTTTGGTAGTCTTGCTTGGAGTGTTTTTATTAATGTGTATAGTTTTTAGTAGAGAATTTACTTTGTGTGTCCGTGCCATCATTATCAGCAATGTCAAAAATGTTTTCTAGGCAGGAAATGTGGGATTTTGTTTTGTTTTAATAATAGCTTTTATTTTCTTGAATTTACTCCATTGTTCATGATTAGATTTGTTTTTCTTTGCTTTTTAATACAGGTGGTCTCTTTTATGAATTAACTGTTGTATTCCTTTTGTTACCCATGGTAAACACTTTTTGGTTCCAATTCTTTTCAATGGTGCATAGTTTGATATTCGAGCTTCAATATTTTTTTTGAATTGAGCCCATAGGTCCTCAACTGAAAGAGAGTCTGATTGTTGTGTTATTTCTTGGCTGGAGAATTGCATAAAAGTCCTAAACTCTGGCCAATTTGCTTTACTATAGAGGTGACATATTCGGGGCTTTTGTTTAAGAATAGTTGGCCTTATATTGACTATTGTAGAAATGACAATGGTCAGAGGTACCTTGGATTATTTCAACTTTGTTAACAAGAGTATGGTTTGAAGTTTGGAAAAGGTCAAGTATACTTTGGTTTCTAGTATTTTCGCTAACCATCTGTGTGATGCTGTGATCTTCCAGGACCTCCAGGAACTTATCATACACTGTACTGGTGCCGCAGCCTGGTTTGAAAGAAGGAGTATGTTCGGAGTCCAATGTCAGTTTTGGGAAGTTAAAATCTCCAATAATCAAAGGAACCGAATTATTGCCGCCACATCAACAAACTGGTTTTTTACATACATAATCACCTAAACAACACGCAATTAAATTAATTATCTATTATCCTTTGAAATTCGCTTATTAATATAAGTTGTTTCAAAGGAACCGAATTGCACTAAAAATACTTCTTTTAACTGCAGACTCAAACAACTTTTTGCACAATTATTTTAGAAAATAACAACAAACTCAATTATTATATACATCACCATTTATTCAATACGCAAAATAACAATGATTCATTATTTTTTTTATTAGCAAAGGCACTTAATTATTTCTGCAAAGTACCACTAATAATTCCATACTAAGATTTAATTATACCATAAAACAAAAATATGTTTACATCTATATGATATACTCTTATTTGTATACTGGGGCCGAAATGGACATAAAGTGAGGCCAGAATGTCATATGGCCGAAACGTCATCACAATTTTCTTGAGGCCGAAACGTACTGGGGCCGAAACGTCTGGATTCGCTTCAGATGGTAGTAGGCTGTTTTTTGATAGTATCAAGACTCCACCTCCTTTGCCAGTGGACCGGTCCCTGCAAAAAACTGGGTGAATTATACAAATTTATACAAAATAGTTCGAAATAGTCAAATCTTAACATTTTTTCTTTTATAAATTTCGTTTTGGAGAAATCGAAAAGCCTTTTTTCACTGATACATGGGTTAAGGATTTTTTCAAAATAATTCCCGAAAAAACTTGCGTCAGCGATTAGCGATCTACTTAATAAATGAATCACTCTTGTATGTATTAATTTGTCACAAATACATACAAGTCCGATAAATAAATATACTAAACGACGGTCGTCCTTGAAGACCGGAGACCGTCAGAGACCGGAGACCGTCGAATAGTTTACCTCCTGAAGATCATGCGGATGACTACGGATTTCACGTGGGGAAAACAAATTTGCAGTTTTGAAAGAAGAATTTCTATACAATGTCTAGTGCCGGGGACTGGTGTTTGATTGAAAGCGATCCCGGTGTCTTTACAGAATTGATTAAAGGATTTGGTAAGCCTTTTATATGACCAAATGACCTTGGTTCAGCAAATATTCTGAATAAACAATTCCAGTCTGTATTTTCAGGTGTTTCTGTCTTGTCTCTGTCCCAGTCGGCAGTTGTGCACGAATGCCTTAGGAAAACGGAAACGTCCTATAATACATAAACGTGTACATAAACTACATAGTGTTGCTGTAAGAGGTTTATGCATGATTCAAGTTGGATTATTGTGATTCAGTCTATACTATTGGATTTATTATTGGACTTATTATCTCAGCAGTGCAGCTGGGAGTGCCACTATTCAAGAGTGGGGATTTACCTATACAACAACAACAACAATGCCCGACATATTGCAATTGACCCCAAATACATCAAAACTTAAAAGAGGATAAGGCTGCTTGCCCAGATATAGCCTATTTAATTTGGCGTTTCAGTGTGACCCTTTCACAGATCTGATATTTTATCACTGTCACACCTCTACACCTAATTTTAAAGTGCTCAAAACTGGGCAGAAATCCGACGAAAGGAATGACCCTGTTTGTAGTGACTTTTTAAAGTGTTTCCGAAATATATCACATTTAAACTTTGTGTGCGACAAGAAAAAACATTTATCTCGAAGGAAATAACATTGCTTTCCTGATTACATTTATTCAACATAAAAGAATTTGACGGCGAAACTGTTACCACCGTATTCTATAACGCAAATAAACCGGTGCAGCAGTAATTTTCAGCACTGTCAATTACGCACACACTGTTTAACAGTGCAGTCAACCGATTTCGCCAGCGCACATATGATACGATTGTGCATAACCAACCGATGCTTCTCACTTAGAATGTAAGATTAATAAAGCATAGAATAATTTATGTTAAATTCTTCTCATATGAAAACAAAGAATGCATACTGAACAAAAATATTTACATATAGATCTAGCATATTGTACAGTTTCGTTAACTTATAATATGGTAGTGTAATCTGGTCACCAAAAGTGATAAGTAATTTCAAGAATCATTGATATTCGGGAAAGGTGTTTCCTCGGCTTTCATCGCTGATCTCTATGCGTATTTAATTCTAAAATGTACAAAATATTTTAATAGCTTATAACAATACAAGGTCTTTCAAATAGTATGGTCCGGAAACGAGAGTAATACGATAAATAACTTGCCTCGGATCACGTGACAAACATCCGGGTACCCGCCATTTTGGAAAAAGAAAGAAAATATTGAAACTTTATATCTACGTATATCTCGATATTTTACCAATCAATTTGACCAACAAAGAGATCCTTAATACAATATATGCATTCCCTTATCATAATATGACATTATTTTTTCCCGATGTTTTGGTTTAGTTGAGTTTACGCATTGGAAAGTTGACTTGATATGAACGTTTTTTTCACGAATGGTTGAAAGCCGAAAACCGACCTAATTTTAGCGCTTCTTTCCTACTTGCATGGTGTTCATGGGATTGATGTAAAATCTTTTTCTCATAGATTTAAGTCTAATGTATGTCTGTTATGTCTTAGATTTTCGTATTTCACCCGTATTTTAATTTTCTGGGACGGTTAGATCCGATCAAACTCTAAAAAATGGCGTCAACGGTGAATTTTTTCGCGATTCGGTGATATTTTGTGCCCAGTTTTTCACTGTATATTTAGGGTCAAATGATAGAAAATTGCTCATTAAAATGTAAATTAAGGGTTATATTTTGTTTGTTATGAATTAGATTTTCGTTTTTTTATTTAATAACATAATAACGTACAGTTTTGTAAGACCAATATCGCGAGTCAAATTACCATCGATCGCTAAAACGCGCGCAAGACGGAATAGCATGGACCGTGTTTAACTCGCGTTTAAAACAAAAGTTTATTATATATAAAGGTTTTAATTTCACAGTTTTACAGAACATTTTCTCAGCTTTCCAATTATACCATTTTTTAAATTAAAATTGGTATTTAAATGACAAAATGACGGGCAGTTTTGCATACAACTATCGGACAAAATACCAGTTAACTCGCTCGGCGTGATAAATACACGGTGTGATAATCGCTTCCAGGTAAAAATCGATAACCGAGACAAGATTATCAGTACGATAAGACGTTTATAGAGGGCGTTTCTAGACCATACTATTTGAAAGACCTTGTAACAATATGATTGAAAATATAATAATAAAATTATAATAATGAAGACTTAATTTATAGTGGATAACATATTTGGCGCAAGACCAATTTTCAATTCAATAATAATTCTATGTTGTTTTTTTTACTTAAATTTTTTTGTTTGAAATTAATTGAATCTTAAGTATGAGTCTATGGTAAAGACCGAATTTTCACATTTTACTGAATGAAGATATGAACGCGATCTAATAATGCGATTGGTTAACTGGCTAGTGTGCGAAGCCGAGTATAAGAGTATAAGAAAGCAAAATATACTATAGTTGCTTGTTTTTTAGCTTGACTTTTCTATGAAAAGGGGAGCTATCCTACTCGCCCCAGCGTCGGCGTTGGTGTCACACCTTGGTTAAGTTTTTCGTACCACCACACTTTATTTCAAAAGTATTAGAGGTATGGCTTTGAAACTTACCATACTTGTTTACCATCATAACCTCCATCTACAGACAAGAGTACACAACTCTGTCAAGGTTTTTGACAGAATTATGGCCCTTTTTTGACTTAGAAAGTGTATCAATGAGCTTGGTTAAGTTTTTCGTACCACCTCACTTTATTTCAAAACCATTGGAGGTATTGCTTTGAAACTAACCATACTTGTTTACCATCATGACCTACATCAACAGACAAGAGTACATAACTCTGTCAAGTTTTTTTGAGATATTACTTTGAAAGTTGGAGTACTTATGTACCATCATGAGACTTATCTGTTTGGTAAAATCCACTTATTGCCTTAACCCTTTGAGATATTGCTTTGAAACTTTGAATGTTTGTTAACATCATTACCCCCATCTGTAGGCAAGAGAAGGTAACTCTGTCAGGGATTTGTTTTAAAAATTAAGGCCCTTTATCGACTTAGAATCTTGGTTAAGTTTTTCATACCAGTCCACTTTTTTACTAAACTGTTTGAGATATTAATTTGAAAGTTAGAATACTTGTTTACCATCATGATCCCCAAACATGGGTGGGAGAAGGTAATTTTGTCAAGAATTTTATTTGAATTATGGCCCTTTTTGACTTAGAAACTCAGTTAAAATTTTCATTCTTGTCCACTTGTTGACTTAACCATTTGAGATATTACTTTGAAAGTTGGAGTACTTATGTACCATCATGAGACCTATCTGTAAGCAAGAGAAGATAACTCTGTGAAAATGTTTCTTGATTTGTACTTAGAAATTCCTAGTTAAAGTCTTGTGTGCCCAAAACTGTCAAAGTTTTGTTTTACTGGCAAGCACTAAAAAAGTCGAGCATGCTGTCCTACTGACAGCTCTTGTTTAGAAAAAGTTCTCCTGTTGTTTTCCATAATGATTGCATATTATAATAATTCGATTGAATTATTAGAATGTGAAATTCTGACCGTCGTTTTAACCTCTTAATTATTCTAGCATTCTTCTAATTAGAAAAAAAAGTTGTTATCAGACTTTTAAAAATATTTATTTTATGCTAACTAATGGACTTAGTAGTGATCTGACAGTGGAATATAGTGATGACATATTTATCATATCAGTCACAGTGTGTGTGATAAAGGTCTGTCGGAATGACTTTTATCTTTTCTGCATATTAATAATCTAGCTTAAGTTTTAATAGCATAAAATTAAAAGGAAAGTTGTTGGTTATGAGTATAAATGGAATGTATCTCAATTCAAACTGATAAAATTTCGCATTTTCAATCGAGCTCAGCACTCGTGAAAATTTCAAATTTCTATCACTTTTCATTCAGATATATTCCATATACACCTCAAACAAACAAGTGTCCTCTATTAATTAATTGCTAAAACCAAACACGTGTATAATGTATATAAAATTTGATAGTTATTTGTGTGGTAAGGGTAGTCTAAAAATATTATTTAATTATTTAATAAACCCATTGAACATATAAATTATTTCAGGCAGCCATATTTAACATTTGACTGAATTAGTAATACAAAAAAGTTAACATTCCCGCTTCAGCGATCTAAAAAAAATATTGAAATTTTCAACTATTGATATTAAAATATCTACACAAAATTACGCTGAATTTTATTAAAAAAAAATGTTCCCATAATAGTTATTAGCTTTTAAAAGCTTTTATTAATTTGAATAGATCGTTATGGTCTATAAGAATTTGTGTGCCAAAACTCATAAGTAAAATGTTCATTTTCGTTGAAATCTGGGTCCCAATATATTAGGACCCTATTTGAATATGCCGCCTTTTTGGACATCTTGCCAATCATGCAAAGAAACTTGCTCAATAAAATGCACTTTTTGAAAGTAACATTAGTTTTTTTAGCTCACCTGGCACAAAGTGCCAGAGTGAGCTATTAAGATCACTCTCCATGTGGGGTCCGTCGTACATCGTCCGTCTGTCCACCATTTCCTTCAAACGACATCTCCTCTGAAACCACTGGGCCAATGTTGATGAAACTTTGCAGGGATGTACCTTGCATGAAGCTCTATCAAAGTTCTTCAAAGAATTCCATGCCATGCAGAACTCTGGTTGCTATGGCAACATATAGGAAAAACTTTGAAAATCTTCTTATCTGATACCACAAGGCCTAGAGCTTAGATATTTGGCATGTAGCATTGTCTAGTGGACCTCTACCAAGATTGTTCAAATTATGACCCCCGGGTCAAAATTGACCCAGCGCGGGTGGTCACTTAGTTTTGCATAGGTTTATATAGGGAAAAGTTAAAAACATTTCTTCTCTGAAACCACAAGGCCTAGAGCTTAGATATTTGGCATGTAGCATTGTCTAGTGGACCTCTAACAAGATTGTTCAAATTATGACCCCCGGATCAAAATTGACCCCACGGGGGTGGTCACTTAGTTTTGCATAGGCTTATATAGAAAAAACTTTAAAAATCTTCTTCTCTGAAACCACATGGCCTAGAGCTAAGATATTTGGCATGTAGCATTGTCTAGTGGACCTCTACCAAGATTGTTCAAATTATGACCCCCGGATCAAAATTGACCCCACGGGGGTGGTCACTTAGTTTTGCATAGGCTTATATAGGAAAAACTTTAAAAATCTTCTTCTCTGAAACCACAAGGCCTAGAGCTTAGGTATTTGGCATGTCACATTGTCTAGTGGACCTTTACCAAGATTGTTCAAATTATGACCCCCGGATCAAAATTGACACCGCATGGGGGTCATTTAGTTTTACATAGGCTTATATAGGAAAAACTTTAAAAATCTTCTTCTCTGAAACCACAAGGCCTAGAGCTAAGATATTTGGCATGTAGCATTGCCTAGTAGACCTCTTCAAAGTTTGTTCAAATTATGCCCCTGGGGTCAAAATTGACCTTGCCCGGGAGGAGGTCACTTGTTTTACAAAGACGTATATATGAAAACCTATTTGGTATATAACATTATCTAGTGATCTTCCACCAGGCAAGTGGACTTGTACCAAGGTGAGCGATATAGGGCCATCTTGGCCCTCTTGTTTGTATAGAGTTTGAAGTTATGCTTAAATGTTTAATCGTATGGTTGTTAACAGGTTGTGAAGGTGTGCAGGTAGAAGAAATATGGAGCTTAGATGATGACACTTTGAAGAATCTCAAGTAAGCTTTGTCAGTGTATTCTGTCCAAGAAAGTACTCTCCTATCTTAGAAGAGTGTTTTAGCTCACCAGATAACTTTTTGCTCAAAGATGATCTATTGTAATGATTCCCCATTGTCTGTCGTCTGTGTGTTCATACTTGCCTGTAATATAAACACTCTAGAGGTCACAATTTGACATTAAATCTTCATGAAAATTGGTCACCATGTTTATCTCACATCATTTGTAGGTCATATTTGAATTTGGGTCAGCTGCAGTCAAAAACTAGGTTACACATTCAAAAGAAAAACTTCATTTACGCTAAAGAGGTCACATTAAGATATTAATCAATCAGCATGACAGTTTACTAAGATTAATCTAAATCTGGGTCACTTGGGGTCAAAAACTAATTCAAACCGTTTTAAATTAAAGAAAAAACCTAAAACAAATCAAACTTATACCTTGTTAACACTCTGGAGGTCACATTTAATACCCAGTTTTCATGAAATTAGGTCAGAGTCTTTGTCTTCATGATCTCTAGCTCAAGATTAAATGTTTTTTATCTGGGTTTGAACACAGATACTCTGGGTTTGGACAGGGAAAAAAATTGAAACTCTTTCTACAAATTCTCATTTTCACCCTAGTATGTCATATAAATAGAAGATATGCAACACGCCAGAGCGCATTTATACTTAAAAGTTGATTTCTCTGCAAAATTACCATATAGTATCAACCCTGCATACATTTAGGTCACTACAGTAAATGCATATCTGGTTCTATGTTTTCATCTCGTATTAAATGTACCACCAGACCAGGATCACAATATCATAGAGGCTGGTGTCTGCATGTTATACAAGTTCTTGTTTCAGGCAAAATTAAAATCTTTGTGTTTTCTTGCTGTTTTCATTTTCATGCTATTTTATGAATAAGGGTATTCACTAGACAGAAATGTATTTGTTTACAGACCAGTCCATGGGTTGATATTTCTGTTTAAATGGGTACCAGACACTGAGCCAGATGGTTCCATTGTGCAAGACAGCCGACTGGAAAAAATATTCTTTGCTAAACAGGTAATATTTAAAATTCTATAACACGTCAAAGTTTCTGCATTGCATTTTGGTTAAGTAAGAAGTAATAATAATAGGTTATTTAACATTGCACTGTACAATACGGAGATATATTTGGACGAGTACCCAGCTACGAGTATAGGTTATAGGTCTATATTACAGGAATAAACAAATTTATTGCGAGGGAGCGTTAGCGAACCGATGCAATAAGTTTTTTTATTTCTGTAATATGGACCTATAACCGGCTTACAGTTTTCCCATATACAGACAATATTTGTATTAAAATATATAGAGATTTAGGGCGGAGCTTAGCTCTGTGATGTCACAGTCTTACTTATTGGAAAAATAAGTGAAATAATTATTTTCATATTGGAGATATTGAGTCAATATGGAGAATACAATTAGCTTTTTTGAATGAAATAGGGACATTTGATTGGATTGGAAAGTAGGGCAAACTGTAAGTCCAAATATAACTCCATATTGTACAGTACAATATTAAATAACTTTTTATTCTATATCTATTTTATTTTAGTTTAAATTAAAAATGATTCACTGAATATTGTATTTCTGCCTTTTCTTCGTTTTTGTGTTTACAAGCAAACAACAAATAATTCTGATTTCAAGATGCTGAAACAAACTCTGTACATAAAGCGCCTACTTCACCCGATTTTCATTCGGATCATTTTCACCCGTTTCGGGCTTTATCGCATGTTTAACATGGGACTGTTAGTCCAAATATGGAAAAAATACATGATTTTTTGTACGAACGTGCATCCAATATGTAGGGATGTAATCGATTCAAACGATATGGATATATCAACGATAACACACTTTCGATTCGATATCGATTGCCGTTTTGAAAAATCGTATATCGAATGTTTTACCGTGCATTGATCTACAGTTTAACGTTCGATAATTCCATCAAAACTCAACCGGAATATAAACAATCACTCTACCAAGAGTTCCGTGCTTTGAATGATAATTTAATGAAATGTGGTCTCGTAGGCAAAAATATTTCAGCCCTGCAAGGGTTGATATATATTATAGACCAGAACCATATGTTTAGTACAAAATTTAATAAACTCAAGAGATTTGATAGAATATGTAGTCGGTGACTTTTTTACGCCCATGTAACGATATATCGCTGTATCGTCGATATTTCTAAATTGATATATCGATACAAAAATTTTAATCGATGACATCCCTACCAATATGGTAATATATTGTACGGTCACATGTTGCAAATAAACTTTTACGATTGGATAAATAAAATTGATATAGAATAATAGCCCATATCTCTATACGCGGGAAAGTTTGCAGTTCCGTAATAGGACAGAAGGGGTCTAGTACTGGAATGATGGTTCAAAGGACAACTGTAGAGTTCCTGTAGTAATTTGCTAACCTCGAGGCCTGCAAAATGTGGTCTTATTACTGAATAGGTCTTGTTGAAACCTTTATACAATGGAATTGACCATTTAGTCTTAATATTGTTAATATTGAGGGCTGTCTTAGTGCATTGTATGTTATGGTGTAAATAGCAGAACTGTACTGTAGCTCACCTGAGCACAACTTGTTTTTGTTTTTTTATTTATACTAATTTATTTTAGCTTGATTGTGAAGAAAGCTTGTAGCTTATCTAGTCACTCTCGAGTCCGCTTTTAGGAAAGACCAGTACTGGTGTCATATGAGGAGGTACGGTCGTGACCCGGGCAGGGCTCGAACCCGCATCCTCCGGGATGAGCAGCAGACACCTTAACCTCTACACCACCGCTCCCCTTGAATTGTGAACTGTTGTGATCATCCTCTATGTCTGTTGTTGTGCATCTTAACATTTTGTTTCAAACAAATTTCATTCCAAAATTGGCCAAATTCAATCAGACGTCACGAAAATGTTCTTCAATGGCCCTCTGTCAAAAGTGTTTCAAGAATTCCAATTAAATACACTCTTGTGTCTTGCTAGTCAGAAACAGTCGTCAAGATTTCAAAATGATTTCACCACAATTATTAAGCTGATCCTTTATTAATATGTTCAGATAAACCTTAATTGTAAAATGTGGCAGTTAGGTGTGTAGGCCAGTGTTCCCTATATTGCAATACACTAAACTTAAATGCATGTACATTTGCACCTTGAAAATATTTTGTAAGAGTGCTCAGCCAAGTTTGTTCCAGAGATTTTGATATGTTAAAATTAATAACATTGCTGCTGCAGAGGGACTGGTTTCCCATCTTGATTATGTGGTGAATTAAAAAAAAACTACCTCTTAGAAAGTACTGTGACTCTCTACAAACAGTGTTCAGGAGATACAGATTTGTCAAAAATATGGCCAGTTTGGGAAGGG
This sequence comes from Saxidomus purpurata, assembly GCA_022818135.1. Lineage (NCBI taxonomy): Eukaryota > Metazoa > Mollusca > Bivalvia > Venerida > Veneridae > Saxidomus > Saxidomus purpurata. Next base: position 42,359,317 of record JAFMSR010000006.1, read on the forward strand.
ACAATTTCTGTTCTACGAATGTAGAAAACACTATTAATATCTCAGAAATTAATGGCTATATATGTCCAATCCCAGGGGGGTTGGCGGGTGTCCAGGGGCTACATTGGAGCTGAGGTGGGTGTTATAGGGCCACTACAAACCTCTTGTACAGAGTAATTTATGTTATTTGCTGACATAAATGAAAATAATAAAATTGATGGATTACCAATTTTTGACCAGGAATAGTCAAAATGGACTGTACTGTATTTAAGTGTATAATATTATAAAAGATCGTCAGTTTTAAGTTTGATTAAATTTTGTGTAACTTGCTTCAAGGTCATGGTATATGTTACATTTGTAGTTTTTCAGTTTTCCTAAAAGTTCTAAAGAACTACACATTCAAGATGACCAAAAGAGAAGAAATGTTCAGTCATAGAAAAAGAACAATTTTTGATAGTATATATGGAAATGGAGACTTCAAAAATACAAGTATTGTAATGATCTCCTTCAGAACCAATGCAGATCATCAACAGCCTGCACCTGTATGCTGCAGTCTGATGTGCAAATGTTACCTATATTTTGCATGATTGTATTTTCTAGGTTATAAACAATGCGTGTGCCACACAAGCAATCCTGAGTATATTACTAAACTGCAGTCATCCAGATCTAAAACTTGGTGAATCACTTTCATCTTTTAAAGAATTTTCACAGAACTTTGATCCAGCAGTAAGTACAGAATTTTGACCCAGTACATAATTTTGATCCTGCAGTTAGCATAAGGTTGTGATCCAGCAGTATGTATAGAACTTTGACCCAGCAGTAAGTACAGAATTTTGATCCTGCAGTTAGCATAAAGTTGTGATCCAGCAGTATGTATAGAACTTTGACCCAGCAGTAAGTACAGAATTTTGATCCTGCAGTTAGCATAAAGTTGTGATCCAGCAGTATGTACAGAACTTTGACCCAGCAGTATGTACAGAACTTTGACCCAGCAGTATGTATAGAACTTTGACCCAGCAGTAAGTACAGAATTTTGATCCTGCAGTTAGCATAAAGTTGTGATCCAGCAGTATGTACAGAACTTTGACCCAGCAGTATGTACAGAACTTTGACCCAGCAGTATGTATAGAACTTTGACCCAGCAGTAAGTACAGCATTTTGATCCTGCAGTTAGCATAAAGTTGTGATCCAGCAGTATGTACAGAACTTTGACCCAGCAGTAAGTACAGAATTTTGATCCTGCAGTTAGCATAAAGTTGTGATCCAGCAGTATGTACAGAACTTTGACCCAGCAGTAAGTACAGAATTTTGATCCTGCAGTTAGCATAAAGTTGTGATCCAGCAGTATGTACAGAACTTTGACCCAGCAGTAAGTACAGAATTTTGATCCTGCAGTTAGCATAAAGTTGTGATCCAGCAGTATGTATAGAACTTTGACCCAGCAGTAAGTACAGAATTTTGATCCTGCAGTTAGCATAAAGTTGTGATCCAGCAGTATGTACAGAACTGTGACTCTGCAACTAGTATAGAGCTTTGACCCAGCAGTAAGTAATCACAAGGTCTAGAGGTTAGATATTTGGTCTAGTGTGTTCAAGTCTTGTGCCAGGAGACAAAGTTGACCACACCCGGTGGGGGTCACTGATTTTTATAGACTTATATTGGTACAACTTTAAAATTCTTCTTCTCAGATACCACAACTTGCTTAGAGCTTAGGTATTTGGAACACATATGTATCATTGCCAAGTGGACCTCTAGCAAATTTGTTCAAATCATGCAATGGGGTCAGAATTGATCCTGCCGGGGGGGGGGGGGGGGTCACTGGGAAAAACTAAAAATGTCTTCTTCTGCAAAACCACAAGGTCTAGAGCTTAGATGTTTAGTAGGTTGTATTGTCTAGTGGACCTCTACCAAGTGTGTTCAGATATTGCCACGGGGGTCAGTATTGGCATTGCCCGGGGGCCACTCGTTTTACATAGACAGAAAATGTTGAAAAATCTTCTTCACCAAAACCACAAGGCCTAGAAGTTCAAAATATGTCACTAGGGTCAAAGTTGACCACGCCTGCCAGAGAGGGCGTCCCTTGTCTGTATATAGAGTTACAGGAAAAACCTAGCTTCCAGTGAATTCCTGTAGCAGCCAGCAAGTTACCAAGCAACCACTAACTTCCCTTAGGAACAAATAATTCCCATAGCAACCAATGACTTCCCCTAGCAACCAGTGACTTCCCTAGCAACCTTTAGCATCTTTTTGCCACCAGTAACTTCCTTAACAGCCAGTAAAGTCCTTGGCAACTAGCAACAGTTGTCTATTTTTTTATCACTGGCTTCCCAGTGATTCCCTTAGCAACCACGCACTGGTACTGAGGTGAGTTATATAGGGCCATCATGGCCATCTTGTATTATTGAATAATATTGATTGCTCAAGATGTATATTTGCTTGATACAAGGATTGATCTTTCAACTCTTTCTGGACTTAGGAGTTGCATTGTGATGTTGTACTCAGTTCAGTTTTGAAGTGCTTACAGCCAGGCTAGAATTACAACAATACATGTATGTATTTGGTGTGTATAATTTATTTGTAGTACTCTTAATGTTGGATAAATATAGAAACTGGAACTGTATAATAGTGTTGCAGCTGAATTCAACATACTCCACAGCTATACAGTGGCCATTTGTAAGGCCTGACTTGCCTTTGTTATCTTGAGTTTTTGTAAAGTCACAGTTTGTATTTGCACTTCTGATAAAAAAAAATTGTATTAAAAATTTGCCATGCTTATCTGTTTCAGTTACGAGGGCTCAGTTTAAGTAACTCTGATGTGATTAAACATGTCCATAACAGCTTCTCTAGGTAAGAGACTTGTTTTTTAGTTAACTTACAGAATATACAATATCGTGGCTTCAGTTTGAAGGGTAATTCATTGTGCCAAGGTAGTAATATGATTTTGCTGTCTTATTCTTCACAAAATAGCTGGCACTTGACAGATCGTAAAAGTACAGACACTTCAAACTGTGTTATGCATCTAGGTATTCTGAAACAGTTTTGATACAAATGATTAAAGTATGCTTATCCAAAGTCAATTCTTCTCATTTAGGGGCATAATATGTGTCACATTATGGTGACAGCATTTCTTGTTTTATATCTCTTATGATGTTACTGCTGATTTTGTTTAAAACAGCATTTTGTTGATAAATCACATATTAGTCATACTATTTCAAAAAAGCATAAAGTGTTGAGTAGAAAGCTCTCCGCATATATATTCTATCCTTAACTGCTGATTTAGGTATTCCTTTCCTGATGTATTTATTCCTTTCCTGATGTATTTATTCCTTTCCTGATTTATGTATTCCTTACCAGAGTAAAGTATTCCTTTCCTGAGGTATTTATTCTTTGCATGATTTATGTATTCCTTTCCTGATTTATCTATTCCTTTCCTGATTTATCTATTCCTATTCTGAGTTATATATTCTTTGCCTGATTTATGTATTCCTTTCCTGATTTCTTTTTTCCTTTCCTGAGTTATGTATTCTTTTCCTGAGTTATGTATTCTTTGCCTGATTTGCGTATGTCTTAATCCTTTCCTGTTTTCAGACAACAGATGTTTGAATTTGATGAGAAACAAGCTAAGAAAGATGACGATGTATTTCATTTTGTTGGTTATATTCCTATAGAGGGTAGATTATATGAATTAGATGGACTGAAAGATGGACCTATAGATTTAGGTAGGTTATATTAAAGAAAATGAGCTGGGAATGTACACACAAAAGCAAGGCATAGTGAATTGTACTGTTTTAGTTTTATCTAGGTGGCTAATGGGGATTGAGATTTCTGTTTTGAGCTCACCTGAGCACGAAGTGTAAAGTGCTCAAAGGTTAGCTGTCGTGATCACCAATTGTCTGTCATCTCACACTTGCCGTGTTAACACTCTGATGTGCAATCTTCATATAAATTGTTCAGCATGTTTAACTCTATTTCTAGGTCAAGTTAAAATCTGGGTCACATGGGGTCAAAAACGAGGTCATGTGTTCAAATCAAAGAAAAACCTTGTTAACACTCTTGAGGCCACATTTGTTAACCAATCATCAAGAAAACTAGTCAGAATGCATATCTTAATGATTTCCAGGTCAGGTTCGAAACTGGGTCACTTGAGGTAAAAAACTAGGTCACTAGAAAAAATCAAATTAAAACATTGTTAGCACTGTAGAGGCGACATGTAATACCCAACTGTTATGAAATTTTGTCAGAATGTTTGTCTTGGTGATTTCTAGGTCAAGATTGAATGTGGGTCACCTGTGATTAAAAACTAGATCACCAGGTCAAATAAAAGAAAATCCATTTTTAGACTAGACATGTAAATTGGTCAGAATGTTTGTGTTGTCTAGACTAAGATTGAATCTTAGGCACATTGGGTCATATATTCAGGTGAGCGATATAGGGCCATCTTGGCGCTCTTTTTACCGCTACTGCTACAGTAGAAACAAACCCTGATATATTCTGAATAAAGTAGGTCACTGATTGCCTGTTTTTAGCTCGACTTTTCTATGAAAAGGGGAGCTATCCTACTCGCGTCGGCGTTGGTGTCACACCTTGGTTAAGTTTTTCGTACCACCCCACTTTATTTCAGAAGTATTAGAGGTATGGCTTTGAAACTTACCATACTTGTTTACCATCATAACCTCCATCTACAGACAAGAGTACATAACTCTGTCAAGGTTTTTGACAGAATTATGGCCCTTTTTTTACTTAAAAAGTGTATTGAGCTTGGTTAAGTTTTTTGTACCACCTCACTTTATTTCAAAACCATTGGAGGTATTGCTTTGAAACTAACCATACTTGTTTACCATCACGACCTTCATCAACAGACAAGAGGACATAACTCTGTCAAGGTTTTTGACAGAATTATGCCCCTTTTTTACTTAGAAAATACATTGAATATGGGTAAAATCCACTTATTGCCTTAACCCTTTGAGATATTGCTTTGAAACTTTTAATGCTATTTCACATCATTACCCCCATCTGTACGCAAGAGAAGGTAACTCTGTCAGGGATTTGTTTTAAAAATTAAGGCCTTTTATCGACTTAGAATCTTGGTTAAGTTTTTCGTACCAGTCCACTTTTTGACTGAACTGTTTGAGATATTAATTTGAAAGTTGGAATACTTGTTTACTATCATGATCCAAAAACATGGGCAGGAGAAGGTAATTCTGTCAAGGATTTTATTTGAATTATGGCCCTTTTTGACTTAGAATTTCAGTTAAAATTTTCATTCTTGTCCACTTGTTGACTTAACCATTTGAGATATTACTTTGGAAGTTGGAGTTCTTATGTGCCATCATGAGACCTATCTGTAAGCAAGAGAAGATAACTCTGTGAAAATGTTTCTTGATTTGTACTTAGAAATTCCTAGTTAAAGTCTTGTGTGCCCTTAACTGTCAAAGTTTTGTTTTATAGGCAAGCACTAAAAAAGTCGAGCGCGCTGTCCTTCTGACAGCTCTTGTTTGCTATATTTTACATGTATAAGAGTACTGTAGAAAGTGTATTATCATGATGGTTCACAGAGCTCTTGGCACTTGATAAACCTCTATCTCTCAGATATAATTACCCACCTTTGATAAAGTCTTCTTAAAAACATCAGGTTCAAATGTAAACAGACAAGCAAACTAGGGTAAGATGCATTGGAAGGAAATCCGGCTATTGAACTTTACGTGTATATCTTAGAATAATGTTGCTAATTTTAATTTAAGGTGGTTTAAATTTTGATTTAAGGTGGTTTAATTTGTATGTGTCTTCAATATACAGGTAGCATTTCAGACGGGGCTGATTGGTTAGACATGGTGAAGCCTGTCCTTGAAAAAAGGATGCAGAAGTAAGTAAAAATATGTGTTGTTTGTATTAGGGGTAAAACAACTTCTAGATGTTTTATGAATAGTCGGAGGTTTATTAAATAATGATATAAATGATTACAGAACAAGATGACCAGATAACATTGAGATGAAAGTATATTTTTGAAAATTTGGGTCTGGGATTGAGTAGCCCTGGGAGAAGAGCATCCTGGGCAACTTCATTTGTTGGCAGGCGCTTTTTCTTGGTTAATCTTTTACAGGATTAACAATTACAGTTGTTAAATTTTGCTATTTTTCTCTTATTCAGAATCATCATGAAAGACTTAATTGCAAATAATTAGAGAATTTTCCTTTTTCACATTTGAAGCTTGCAAATATTAAGCTTATCTGCCATCCAATTTTTGCAAATTTTTTGTCACGTAAAGAGAATCCATTTTTCAATAATGTTCCACTTGTGTCCTGTTAACAATTAACAGTAAATGGTCTGAATTCTCTAATTACAGGTACAGTGCTGGTGAAATCCATTTTAATCTGATGGCCATTGTGTCAGACAGAAAGTTGTGCTATGAAATGAGATTAAAAGAATTGTGTGCACAATCGGAGGTACATATTTCTTTTACATTTTATGACAAAAATTTTGTAGGATACTGAAAAAAAGCAAATTGTATCAACAGCAAATTTTCATTCCCAGTTACTTGTTCTGCTGTTATTGTCACCAAGTCTGTTATGTGAAATTACACAGCAGATAGCGCCCTACAAAAGTGAAGACACCTTAAATAATTTTAACCCATTTCATGTAAACATTTTAAGATCACTTCAAGAGATCTGTATCCATTTGTTTCCCCCTAATCTTATTTTATATATATCTTGATACATTGATACATATTACTAATGACTTATAAAGAGACACTTTATGAGTGTCAATGACATATTTTTTGGCACAAAATGAGAGGAGATATGCAAAATATTTGATGATCTATAAATAGATACAGATGCTGGAATTTCCACAATTTTATACAGCTACATCAGTGTTACATGTATCCGGTTTGTCCCCACAGTGATGATTGTTTATATGAAGTTAACATATAAACTTTTGATCTTGATTATCAGCATATTTCACAGCTAGTCAGAAAATATTTGAACAGTTTGGAGTAAATTAAGGGCTTATAGTATTAACTTATGCACCTTACATTGAATGGGGTCTTACAGTTCCAGTAACTCATAGTAAACATACTCAAGGATAACTTACAAAAGTCCTGGTGATAACTTGGGCTTGTACAAGCCACTGATGAGACTCAAACCTGTAACCCTAAGTTGTCCCTCGCCTCTATGGTCGGGGCTAAAGAAAGTTGAATGAAAATTATAGATAGATGTATTGAATGACAATAATGATGGCCCTCTAGTTCTTAAAGCAATAAGCTACAATGTTGGTAATTGGCTTGGTAATAATACTGTTTCTGCCATGATAAAACTGATGATAGGATAAAATTGTTCCCTTTTTGAGTCTCAGTGATCGAATTGAGAAGTTCCAATGTGATATATGTTTAATTCAACAGACAGGTGGTATGGAGACAGATTTATTGAAGTCACAGATAAGTCAGTTACAGATCCTAGTGGCAGAAGAAGAACGAAAAATGAAAAAATACAAGGTAGGAAAATACAGGTCACGAGACAGCAGTGCCAAAGTAAAACAGAACAGTTGCTGTTTATTTTGGAACTGTTCACTGAATACTTCAGTTTGTTTTGAGTAATGGTCCATATTGTAGGAAATTTTGTTTCAGCATCTTTTTCTTGGGGGTAGGGGGTATTGTTGTGAATCTAGATGGCAATGTATATTACTATTAAGAATATAAGTAGTTTTCATGTAAAAGGTAGCTGTATGAAATGTAATGAAAAAAAGATGTTACATAAATCAATAAGGAAACAATTTCATGTATTGTAACCGGTACCTGTCTTTTAGCTCCTGGTACTGTTTATAACATATCAAAGACCATAGTTATAATATTTTATCTCAGTTCAAGGAACTGTTTCTGTACAGCTTTTAGAATTGGTTTGAAAGTCAATGTAGAATTCCTGACGTACTTATCACTCTTGTTTTGTAGTAAATTATGCTTGTATGACTGCTTACTTTGTCAGGGTTTATTGTATCATATGTAAGACACAGGCAACATGAAATAGAATTGTACTGAAGCATGATTTTTTATACGCCCGAAGGGGACATATTATGTTATCGCCTCGGTGTCTGTCTGTCCGTCCGTCTGTCTGTCCGTCCGTCCGTCAGTCCGTTAGCAATTTCCCTTCCGCTCTGTAACTCTTGAACCCCCTGAAGGATTTCGAAGAAACCTGACACAAATGTTAACCAGACTGAGACGACGTGCAGAAGCAATGTTCCGGATGGCTGGATTCAAGGCCAAGGTCATACTTAGGGATCAAAGGTCATATGATTTTGTTTCCCTTCCGCTCTGTAACTCTTGAACCCCGTGAAGGATTTCGAAGAAACCTGACACAAATGTTAACCAGACTGAGATGACGTGCAGAAGCAATGTTCCGGATGGCTGGATTCAAGGTCAAGGTCATACTCAGGGGTCAAAGGTCATATGACTTTTTCCCTTCCGCTCTGTAACTCTTGAACCCCGTGAATGATTTTGAAGAAACCTGACACAAATGTTTACCACATTGAGACGATGTGCAGAAGCCATGTTCCGGATGGCTCGCTTCAAGGTCAAACTTAGGGGTTCAAAGGTCATATGACTTTTTTTTCCTTCCGCTCTGTAACTCTTGAACCCCATGAAGGATTTCGAAGAAACCTGACACAATTGTTTACCACATTGAGACGATGTGCAGAAGCCATGTTCCGGATGGCTCACTTCAAGGTCAAGGTCACACTTAGGGTTCAAGCGTCATATAACTGTGTGGATATTGCTCTGCATTTGCTCTTGATTACAGTGCTCTTGTTGCCCTTGAATTATCGAAAATTATGAAATTAGCCTTCTCAGCTCATAGTTCAAACAGGTGAATTAGCCTTGTCTGCTCTATAGTTCTAGCAGGTTTTACAAAACAAATGAACTGCCAGATACTGAGTTATGCCTCCTTGACGGGCGTATTTTGTGACAGTTTGGCACTCTTGTTTTATATAACTTCAATTTTGTTTGCTTAATTTTTTATCTCGGCCAAGTTCGATAACCAGCCAAGTCAACCCAGGCACTTTTGGATTATGGCCCTTGAATTATGCAAAATTGGCCAAATTACCCTTGTCCGCTCTCTAAGTCAAGCAGTTTTCATCTGATCTTCACCAAACTTGATGAAAATATTGGTGGGCATAATATCTAGGCCAAGTTCAATAACCAGCCAAATCGCCATAGGCACTTTTCGATTATGGCCCTTGAATTATGCAAAATTGGCCAAATTAGCCTTGTCCGCTGTCTAAGTCAAACAGTTTTCATGTCATCTTCACCAAACTTGTTGAAAATATTTGTTGGCATAATATCTAGGCCAAGTTCGATAATCAGCCAAATCGCCTTAGGCAGTTTTTGATTATGGCCCTTGAATTATCGAAAAATGATGAAATTTAAGCCTTCTCAGCTCTCAACTGCCGGATACTGAGTTATTTCTCTCTGACGGGCGTATTTTGTGACAGTTTGGCACTCTTGTTTTGTTATATTTCAGATTGAAAACATTCGAAGAAAACATAATTACCTCCCTTTTATTATGGAATTATTAAAAATATTGTCTGAGAAAGGACAGTTACTGCCACTAGTGGAAAAGGTATTTTCTCTAATTTTATTTCTTCTTTTTATGTAGAAAGGAACAATCTAAAGAGATACTGCCCTTCAAAGTGTGTGTTACACGTTTAAGAAAGACATCTATCACTGATTAAAGGAGTAGCAAAGTTCTAAGATTTGAGTCTTATCAAAGTTCTAACTAACATAAATGAAACAGTATGACAGCATAGTGAGAACCTTTATCCTGGTCCAAAAATTAAATAAAAAGTTTTATAATTTTTATAAATATACTATAGTAACTGTTGTTAAATAAAACTTTATTTATTATAGGCCAAAGAAAAAGCCGAGAAGAAAAAAGAAGAGAAGGTCAAAGCTAAATAGAACCTCACAACTTATGATATGGTAAAGTTTGTGAATTCAGTGTCTACACATACAGTTAAACTTGTGATAGTAGTCCCCTCAGTTCAGCAGTCTTACTGTTACATGAAAACAATGTATGATGGTGTCATCCAGTTGGCCATTTTTATATCAAATGTACCAGGAGAAGATGGTCATCTATGTTGTGTGGCTAATTTTTTACATCAAGAATGAATAAATTGGTATAAAGTAATTACCTTATGAAGAGTTGGAACTTTGTCTATTTACTGTCAGAACGAGTGCCCAGTTAACTTAAGGAGATGTGTGTTATAGCAAGTTAATGTTATTCAATAGAAAGAGACTTGCGGTTTCATTGGCCAGTTGGGACTAGTAACAATCTGATTTGTTACTCAATAAAAACAATTAAAGTTTAAAATATTGTTAAGATAAGGAGGCCAGGAATGGCTGAAAAGAACATACTTTGATATTATAAAACAGGGTTCCCAAGTTACCCGAAAAGCGGGAAAAAGTCTGGAATATCAAAAAGTCTGTTCAATAACAATCGTGGATGCTATCTACAAAGATCTTACTAGTCTACAGTGTGCAATTTACATACTTGTATCACATACTTCATACATAGTCCGAAAACAAGCAATGAAATATCTATGATGTTAAAATGTTCGCAATATTTCACTGTAGAACCTTGAATGTTTCGTAGCAAAATCCTTGAAAAAGGTTGGGGAAAAGACTGGAATTTGCAAAAAAAAACTTGAAAAAGTCTGGAATTTTACTTGCAGAAAATTGTGGGAACCCTGGATATATAAACTGCCCCAATTTTAACTTGTTAATACACAGGTGATGTAGTTTTTTTTGTTTTTTTGTTTTTAGGGAACAGTTTATACACCCACAGATGTGTTCTTGCTGGAGACAGATTTATTCACAAACCTCAATGGAATCAGTGAAAATTGTTTTTGTGGCAGACTGTGTACTTTTGAGTCATTTTATTAAGAAATTTATACAGGTGAAAACATAAACAATAAAATCACCAGGGATGAAAGTACGGGAAGTTCCACAAAAACCCGGCAGACAAAGAGAGATTTAATTTAAAGATATAATGCTCTTGATGTTTGTAAACAATGTTGTGTTGTATTTCAAGTTATGTGTGAAGGGGTGCAACTCATAATGGCTGAAACTACAGATATTTATAGCAAGCCTATTAAGTATTTATTTGTTGAAAAAGATACAGTAGTTTGCAGCCTGTAAATTGTATTATTTTGAAAGTGTAATACAGAATCAATACAGGAATGAGAACATTTTGTAATGGAAGTTTTAGAAATTAAGAAGTATTCATAGAATAACATCCTAACCGAACAAGTGCTCAGGGCTTTCTAAGTGAAGATAGTTCTGTGGAAAATTGTAACCATTGTGACAGAATTTTTCTTTTAAAGCATACGTCTTAAAGTATTTTCTTGTTACTTGAAGTAGTTTTTAATAAGACATGTTTTAATTTTTATTGCATGTTTTTGTTATTAGATTGAAAATTTGTGTAAATCCATTGTAAGACATCAAGGAAACATGCTTGATGTAACTCCTGCTTTTAAAGGAATTCAAATAGTTTCTGGAAAATTCCCTAACTATTTTAGCTCATCTGAGCTGAAAGTGCTCATGGTCAGCTATTGTGACCGTGTGTCGTCCGTCACCATGCATTATGACATCTGTTGAACCACTCGGCCAATTTCAACCAAACTATATAGCATTGTTCTTTCATTGGTCCTCTACCAAAATTCATCTGCGCCAATTTCAACTACTTGTACCACAGGATTGTTCTTTGGTTGATTTTCTACCGAAAGTGCTTGAACGGTGCTGCTCAGCTTCACAAAATGGCCACTAGAGCTAAAAATAGAAAATTCTCTAACCAGCATCTCCTCCTTAACCACTTGGCCAGTTTCAACCAAACTGCAGGATTTATCATTGGATGGTCCTGTACCAAAATTGTCAAAACAGTTCTGCTCCATTGCACGTAATCGCTGCCAGAGCAAAAAAAACAGAAAAACCTTTAAACAACATCTTTTTAACCGCTGGACCAGTTTCAGCTTCGCAGGATTGTCACTTGGATTGTCCTATATCAAAATTGCTCACAGAGCTCTGCTCCAATGCACAATTATGATCTTTTTATCGTGAATTGTGCAGATCTGATTATGTATTGCAGATGTTCTCTGTTAACTCAGGTGAGCAATACCAGGCCAATAGGCCTTGTTATAACAGTAACTGATAATGCTGCAAATTTGCCTTATTCACAAGATGTTGCAATAGCAGTTATAGATACGCATTTTTGACTGCTAGTAAATAATTTGTTAAATAAAGAGCTATGACCTTTTTCAGGTAACATTTGGTGCACCCTTCCTACAAATGTTTTTATGCTGTAATGTTTGACTCTTCCTTTGAAAATGTCAGCCTATTTTCTTATGTAAGATGTTAAATCATGAATAAAAAGTTCTTTTTGATAAGTCTTTTGTGTTTAAATCTTGTTCCTCCTTCGATCAATACTTTGTTTTGTACAGCATTTATGTTTCATTTTTAGATCACCTGGCACAAAGTGCCAGAGTGAACTACTATTAGGATCGCATTCCGTCCGGCGTCCAGCCGTCCACCATTTCCTTCAAACGACATCCCCTCTGAAACCACTGGGCCAATGTTGATGAAACTTTGTAGGGATGTACCTTCCATGAAGCTCTATCAAAGTTGTTCAAAGAATTTCATTCCATTCAGAACTCTGGTTGCTATGGCAACAAATGGGAACAACTTTAAAAATCTTCTTCTCTGAAACCAGATGGCCTAGAGCTTAGATTTTTGGCATGTAGCATTGTCTAGTGGACCTCTAGTAAGATTGTTCAAATTATGACCCCTGGGTCAAAATTGACCCTGTGCAGGTGGTCACTTAGTTTTGCATAGGTTTTTATAGGAAAAACTTTAAAAATCTTCTCTGAAACCACAAGGTCTTGAGCTTAGATATTTGGCATGTAGCATTGCCAAGTAGACCTCTTCAAAGTTTGTTCAAATTATGCCCCTGGGGTCAAAATGTGCCTTTCCCTGGTGGGGGGGGGGTCATTTGTTTTACAAAGACGTATATAGGAAGACATATTTGGTATATAACATTGTCTAGTGATCTTCCACCAGGCAAGTGGACTTGTACCAAGGTGAGCAATATAGGGCCATCTTGGCCCTCTTGTTTATCTGAAGTAAGCTGCTACTGTCATGCAAAGATCTCCATTACTTTTAGCTTAATTTTTTGAAGAAAAAGGGAGCCAGCCTGCTTGCCGTGGTGTCTGCATTGAATTTCTGTACTACCTCGCTTGTTTTCAAATTTTCGATTTTCAATTGCAGGTACTGCTTTCAAACTTACAGTACTTACTTACCATCAATTTCTCAATTAAGAGACGAGAGTACATAACTTCTGAAGGTTTTTGTCAGAATTATGACACTTCTTAGATTAGAAATAAACTTTGATGTTGGGTGATATATTGCCGTGAAACTCCTGTCTGCATCATAACTCCAATCTGAAGACAAGAAAAGGTAAAGGATATATGCCCTTTAATGTGTGTATATATATATAGGATGCCATTACCTTTAAACTCTTTGACCTTATGGGAAGGGACGAGGCACTGGCGCCAGAGTACTGAACTGCCCTGTAATTTTAACAAAATACCAAAAAAAAAATATACCTAAATAACACCCTATCATGAAAAAATACACAAAAAATGGTAAAAAGTCATTTTCTGACAAACCCCGTATACACTGTTCTATATTATTCACATGGTGTTGAACGAGAACGGGGGCCCATAACCGCCTCTTTTTTGTAATATTCAAGCAAGCATTTGAAGATCAAAGCTGGTCCGCCTTGATCAAGACAATATATTTATCTACCAAACTGGTAAGTAACACCTTTTAAAAAGCTCACCGTTTCTATAAAATTCTTTAAGAATATTGAGCTATGCTCTCTCCATTTTCCTGATATTTTCCGTCACTGCTGACTTCCGGTTCACCTCAAATAACCTTTGAAACACGCCAATGGTTATGAACTTGAAGGGATGTACCTTCCATGAAGCTTTTTACAAATTGTTTTTACAGTATATCTCTTTCCTGTACCTGCTTGTCCACAAATTAACAGATAATGGCAACAAATGGGCATCAACTTGCCAAAATTCTGCATTGTTTACATCCGAAAACACCAATTTGGCACTAGTGCTTAAATATTTGGCATGAATATTTTCAACCAATGAAAACTTATTGTTACAAAATTGAAAGGTGGACCGAAGGGCAGTAAGAAAAACACTAGGAGAAGGAGAGCCAAATAGCGCAATTTCTTGAAGTTTTTTATAGGAACGAAGCTTTTTAAAAATCTTACTCTGCCACTTGGTAGCTAAATATATTGTCTGTTAAAGCATTGCCGATGTTGATCTTCACTTGCTTTTGAAAGTTTGTTACAAAAGTTATGCCCCTGGGGTCAAAAAAGCCTTAACCCATGGAATAATATAGAACGTTACCATCAATTTCTTTAACAGACAATGACTTTATACCATTTTTTGAAGGTTTTTTTCATGAATTAGACACGTGTTAATTATAGGTAATATTTTGGTATGTTAGTTAATATTACATGGCAGTACAGTACTGTATAATCAGTTAACTCCATTCTGAAGACAAGAAAATGACTTTTTACCTTTTTTGTGTATTTTTTCATGATAGGGTGTTATTTAGGTAATATTTTGGTATTTAGTTAAAATTACATGGCAGTTCAGTACTCTGGTGCCAGTGGGACGAGGGTCTTGCATACAATATGTCTTTATGTGCCCTGGGGTCAATATTGGCTCTGCTCGGGGGTGTCTTTGTTTTATTTAGGAAAATATTTTAAACTCTCCAAAACCATAAGGTCTACAGCTTACATTAATAGTAGCATTGTCTACCAAGTTTGTTCAGATCATGCCCCTTGGGTTAAAATTAACAACAACCTAGGGGCTCATTGCCTATAGTGAATAAGAATAATTTAGCATCCAATTAGTTCCTATAGCAACCAGCAACTTACCTGACGACCACTGACTTCCTGAGCAACTTTTAGCATCCTCTTCACACCAGTAACTTCCTTAGCAACCAGCAGCTTCCTTTTGGAACAAGATGTGACTTCCTTTGCAACTAGACTTCCTTTGTGACAGTTTAGTCACCTAACACCAAGTGGGTTTCCTAAGAAACTAATGTCTTCCTAAGCAACCAGTTACTACCCCTAGCAACCAGTTACTGCCTAAGCCACCTTTAGAATCCTCTTGCCGCGAGTGACTTCCTTAGCAACCATTGACATCCTCAGCAACTAGCAATAGTTGACTTCCTTTGGCAATCGCCGACTTGCCCTAGTGACAAGTGATTTCCTTAGCAAGCACTGACTTTCGGACAGCTTTTTACTATTAACTATCAGTGATTTCTTTGGCAACCAGTGGCTTTCAGTACAAGATAGAAGAATCTTTATTTTAAAGTCGGTCAAACATAAGTATACAACACTCGCTCGAAGCTATTTACCGACTAAAACAAAGACAAATTAAAAAATGTAACAACAACCTGTTGTAAGAGAAATATGATGTTTGATCAATTATTAAATATGACTATCGGCATTAAACATAAGACAATTTGATCACATGATATAGGCAATACGCATAAAAATAGTCTAAGAAAAGTTCATAAGTGAGCCGTTTCATAAAGATAACAAGATGGCCCTATATCGCTCACCTGTGACCTACTTATAACCATATGTGACCAAACTTCAAACGTAAACCATATATCATAAAGAAACATTCGGTTTTACCTTGACAAGACAAACCTAACCAATTTACATGATGATTGGCTATTAAATGTAACTTCTATAGTACCAACAAGGTTTACTCGGAATTGACCTGGTGACCTAGTTTGAAATCCCGGGTGATCCACACAAGCATTCTTACCAAGTGCCATGATGATTGGGTTGTAAATGTCACTTTTATGGCATACCCAAGGTGTTTAACCATTAGATTTAGATTTGACCTGAAATGACTTATATTCAAACTTGACCTAGATTTAATAAAGGCAGTTATTCTGACCTAAATTTTTAATTTCACGAAGATCGAATGAAAATGCAACCTCTATTGAACATACAAGGTTTTTCTATTATTTGACCCTGTGACTTTATGACTAAAATCTATTCTACATACATTAAGTATTCTTTAAAAAGTAGAAATGCTCTTCTCAGGATAAGTACACTTAACAGGTTTAGAAACGCAAAGATTTCCCCTGTTGAACATTTTTATTTGAATGACGCTATTGTTTTTATTTCTATTTAAGTCATTTTTTGCGATGAATTATTAAAACTTTTACAAGAATTCAATTTTATATTATTGATGTTGTGTATGAAATTTGAATAAATTTAAAACACGATAACACTGTTAAAATAAATATTTTGTCACTTTTGCGTTTCTAAACCTGTTGAGTGTATATTAAATGTAAAGCACTTGTTCATTCTAGCATTGTTGCAATGTCATTTATTGTCACTTTAGCAGCTGCATTACATTTTAGTTCACTTTCCCTGTATAAATTCACTAAAAGAGCAACTTTTGCCAAGTCAAAATTCAGGCCGCATTTACATATAATTATACAAACAAAAATAATATCAAACAGGGAATGCCACGTACCAAAAACGCAGCCTCCCCAAAACGAGCCCCACAGCACCCAGAAGTGCATACCACCAACACACACACACGCACGCACGCGCGGGTACGCAACACACACACACAACAACAATCATGTACACACACAAAATACACTACCAACACACACAAGCATACAAAGCAAGCAAAGAGCAAATCCCCCGGACGAATAACGGAAACAGTGGCACCGCCTTGGAACGGTCAGTGGCAAAAACACCACTGGGGAGCTTAAACCGGTTTATGGTGCGCACCCAACCTCACTCTTACCCCCAAGTTTCTTGTACAAGACATTACGTTAAGTACTGTTTACGACTTGTCAAAGATTTGTTCATATGTAAACAACTTAGCAACTTGGGCAACTTTTTTTCAAAATTAGGGTGACAAGAAATGAGGTAACTTTCTCTTGCGAGAAGAGTACCTGTTTCTATTTTGTCACAATTTCTTAGACGTCAACCAGTGATAAGAGGAGTTTTGGAAACTTCTTCTATGCCAAATTTGCCATACATCTCATATTACTGGTTTGACATCCAAGACTGGCCAATACTCTCTCTCGCACAAGGTAAATATCTCGCATCTTGTCAAATAAATTTGGACAAATGTTACCCAGTATGGGCGATTCTTATAAAGTCATAAATAGTAATTATTTTAACGTCTTGTACAAAAAAACTTGTATAAATGTAAGCACGGCCTAAGTGCGTACATTCAATGTCGGTGTCACGTCTTGGCAGAACGCTTCATATACAATTACCATTGTTACATGTATCCGATTACCATGTTATTTGATAGATATGGTGATATTATATGGTATGACAATGCATCAAAAGTAGACCGGTTTTATAGATAAGTTTAAATGTTGTTTTTTCCTTTCACGTATGGCCCTAAATTTGATATATGTTGCTTCGAATTCAGTTCCAACAGTGAACCATAATTATGCTTCGTTTTGCAATGTTTTGTTATGAATGTTGATTGCTGACCTTCTACAGATTTCCAAATATTCCGAAATTCTGATACCAACTGAGCCCAGTTTTGTACTAGATTTAGGTACTATGATATAACGTAACATCACCAAAACAGTAAGTGGGAATCACTGTGCGAAATGATAAATCATTAGAACATGATAGCCGCCACATGTTCCGTAAGTATAAAATCAACACAAATACTCCGTAAAATAACCTCGTAACATTATTGTTGCACTGTTATATTTGAAACTTTTATGTATATTGTGTTTATGACCCACATATTTCTTTGTCTTCCATCTTTATCTAAATTTATCAGCACAGAAGGTAGTGGAGTATAACATATTTGAAAAGAAGAGGTACATTTGTATATGATACTTTATAACTTTTCTTCACCTATTTTTGTTTTTGGTACGTGGCATTCCCTGTTTGATATTATTTTTGTTTTTTTGTGTTGATATGGTTGTACAAAGTATACTAGTAAGCTTGTTTGGTTTAAAGAAATGACATTAAAGTATACAGTACATGACACAATGTACTAAGATATTGACTTATGCACATGAAACATTTTGAAATGAAACTGTCCACTGTCCACTGCCCACTTTCCATCGACTACAAAACATGTATTCCTTCATTATACATGTAGTAAAATGAGACGTTTGACCACAATATCAATTTTCCTTATACTGAGTAATCCGCTAATGAAGAACCAAATTTCCGCTATTATTATCCTTAGTTTTAGAAAGAAAGTTCTGTAGCTTATTGAATCGCTCTCGAACACTCATTCCAGATGTCATTACGCTCGCTCGCGAGAGAGAGGCAGCGAGTTTTTCATCACTGCAACCCATTTACAGCTGGATGGACTGAGTCCTAGATCTTTGCTGGGACTTTCTGTTGTGTTTCTGTCTTTCTGTTTAATTGTTATAAACTTGGTAGATTTTCCCTAAATGTCTTCATGTGTTTAGATTTGAAGCAAATTTTATAAAGGTCTGTCCATAAGAGCATTTATATTAACTTGTATTCTTGGATGAGACCTTGTCATGTCTCCTACCATGCCTATACCTAACAAAATGTAATTTTTCTGAGTCCAGAAAAGGAGAGATTTACCTGCAATTTCCGGTCAGTTTCAGCCAAAAACTGAATTTGATTGGTTACCAAAATGTAGGTCAATCGTGTTGACCGATGGGATCTATGAGTGCGATTGACCTAGTTTCTTCACAGTTTCCTTTTCACGAATCATATCTACTGCCTTCTCAGCAATCATTATAGTAGGTGCGTTTATATTTCCTGATGTAAAGTTTGGAAATACCGAAGCATCCATGACTCTGGGCCCTTAATGCCCTTTAATCTAAGCTTAGGATCAACCACAGCTGTTGGATTATCCTCAGCACCCATTTTACAAGTTCCGGACTGATGATACTCTGACAAGGCAATATGGCGAACGAGGCATTCCCAGTATTCATACATTCGATATTAAAAGTCGGATCAAACTTTCATTTTCATGTGGTTGACATTTTCTTGCATTCTCTACTTTTTGATGCATTCTCCTTTACTTTTTCATGCATTCTCCTTTACTTTTTCATGCATTCTCCTCTACTTTTTCATGCATTCTCCTATACTTTTTCATGCATTCTCCTTTACTTTTTCATGCATTCTCTTTTACTTTTTCATGCATTCTCCTTTACTTTTTCATGCATTCTCCTTTACTTTTTCATGCATCCTCTACCTTTTCATGCATTGTCAATCTTTGCATGCATTCTCTACCTTCTTTACCTTTTCATGCAATGCTTGAAAACTGTTGTTTACATATCTATCGGTTTCATCACTGTCACATTATCTATAATCAAAATGTGAGATATTTCGCCATTTGTATTTGATACTTAATACACACATTTGCGATATTCACCCCTGTTTTCAAACTGTACAATTGAATGGATTCTTTTGTTATAAATAATCCGACAACAACAAAGGGGTGGGTTTATAGCACCATTGGCGTCATGTCAATTACGATGTAACGTTACAGTGAGTTAACTCTTCTGATCCAAACATACCTTTTCAGTATTCTATTGAACTGAAACAGTGAAAACTATACAAAGTTAATTTACATGATGATTGAAATACTTTTCTCCATTATTATATTTGAAAATTAATTATGATATATACTAGTATGACATGTTTAATGTAAAGTTGGGGTGTGTTAGTACCCATTTGCAATATTCTACTTTGTTCTTACAAAAACAGGTGACTAATATGGCACAAGAAACTATGACATATGTACACAAAGTGAAGTTAACTCTTCTGCTGTAAAAAACTAAAACCTTTATTTAATTTTTCTACTCTTTGTCTCAACCATATGAAATATCTTAATTCTTTGCCAACTAGATTTTAAATGACAGGCTTGAAATGCTTTTCTACATTTCTATATTTGAAAATAAATAAAGTTATTATACTAGTATGTAAACACTGTATTTTAGTAAATTTGGTCACATAAAAAGGCTCCAGTATTTCATGTCACATAAATCTCTTGATAAAAAAAAATTCAAAGGCAGTTGCAAACGGTTTTGAAATATTCATATACTTATGTAGAGGTCCTGTACCCAACCTTATAAGCCAGATGTCTGCAAATTTCTACCGATTTGCTTATTTTTTTTTTTAGCCTTATTGAAATTTATGAATAAATGCCAATTTTTTCAAAATATTTTTTTCAACTGAACTGATAATGTTGCAGCTTTAATAACAAAAGACTGTTCATATCAAACCTATTCATGCTTTATTTTTTTACTACAAGTATTACAGTAAATGATATCAAAAATTTATTACACAGGGGCGATTATTGACCCACCTACTGATATTATATACAAATTTATCTCTCCTCCAATTAAATACTTGTCAAATCTTTTTTTTATATGTAATGTAATACCAAGTAATATCACCGAAGGTAAAGAATGTGTAAATAATTTGACATATTTAGTACCTGGACACAAATGATAACTTTCTGCCTTCACAAGAGATCTACTTTTTTAGCACAGACCCTTGCCCATTTCAGTCAAGTTTATGTTAAAGACCACCTCCAAATAAAGATCATTATGTGAATAAAGAGAATAAAGGCCATTTACTTTTCAGCTATTGTGTCTTACCTCCGGTGAATAGAGAAGTCTGTTAACCGGAACTTCAAAGGCTTCTTCCAGTCAGTGGTCTTTGTTCACGAGTTTGACTGTACATGCTTATGAACACACTAAACTCGTGTATAAATGATCAAGTCTACTGAATTATAACTTTATGCGTTTATTCTGTGATTAACCTATTGTTTATAAGTTTCGTAATTGGCTAATTGTCTAATGGTTTTTGATATTTTACAAGTGACACAACTCGAAGATTGTAAGTGCATTTGAAAGATAAGTTTTTTTTCTTCTATATTCCTTATAAACACACACGTTGACTATAAGTCCTTCATTCTAAAACTAACATTTATTGAATCAGAGTACAATTCTTGACGTCAATTGTTTACAAAGTATTACAATTTTATTTTCAAAATAACGATTTTACTTGCGATTTTAACCTAGTCATGTAGTTAAAATATATGCGCCCTAGTTTTTTTGTAAAACCCTATAAAATAAACTTCGGTACGCACAGATTAATAGCTTCATAAATTATAAGCAATTCGTACATCAATTTATATTGCCTATGTAATAGGGAAGTTACTGCTGCGGGTTGCACTTACACTGTACATGTATATAATGACATTTTTGCACATTCAGCTTATTGTGAGCATGGACATTTGTCGATTTTCTAAATGAAATATCAAGTTTAAAAGTCAAAGGCCAGTGTCATTACCTAGGTACAAGTAATTATTAATCCGTAAGGCTTGAGGGAAATCTTTGGCACTGCCAATCAGGAAGACAAGAGCGTCGGTAATGCCGATGGATGCTCCTAAAAGAATTCGTTTTTCCTAATGACTGGCGGACATCGTTTGTTCTTACTGTTAAAACAAACAACTTTGAATTAATTTGGGTGAAAATTGTAATACTGTTTTGTACATGTAGATTACATATTCCACAAGAACATGGAAATAGGGAGAAAAGCTAGGGTTGTGGTACTTCCTTTCTCTCAATGCCTTCATTTATTGTGTGAAATAACCATGATTTGAGCTCTGTCCTTGCAAAACATATTACTAGGAAATAATTGAATCAAGCAAGGCGGAGTTACGGTTCTTGGAAGCTCCAATTGCCATCAGTACCCATATTCATTGTGTGACATATCAAGCATATTTGTTGAGTGGATTTCGATTTTCAAGCATAACATCAAATGTTAATGGGAGATTATTCATAAAATTTATATTAGAAAGTGGTGTAATTTCTCAGTTTATGGTTTTAGATATAACACTCACTCATACATGACTCTATCAATGTTTTAGATATAACACTCACTCATACATGACTCTATCTTTGTTTTAGATATAACACTCACTCATACATGACTCTATCTATGTTTTAGATATAACACTCACTCATACATGACTCTATCTATGTTTTAGATATAACACTCACTCATACATGACTCTATCTATGTTTTAGATATAACACTCACTCATACAGACTCTATCTATGTTTTAGATATAACACTCACTCATACATAACTCTATCTATGTTTTAGATATAACACTCACTCATACATAACTCTATCTATGTGTAAAATATCACGTAAACCAAATAAATACAAATGTAGTTTTGATAACTTCTCTCAATATCACTGTGTATAAATCAAGTTTTTTTTTATATTGTACGGGCACGCATGATTTAATATGATAAAGGGTGATTTAATCAAACGTTTTGATGACTGCACTCAGTCTAACTTGCCTCTACCAATTTGTGAACTATTAACTGAATCCCTTACTTAGTTTTGTAGTTATGTTTGGACAAGCATAATTTAATAATGAGAGATAATTAAACACGTTATTACTGCTCCTCTCCATATATTCTATCATAGTGTGGCAAATTATCTCAGTTCACAATAAATACTATAATTTAACAATACAAGAGATGAGATGTTTGGTAGTAGACAAATGTCAAAATGCCTGAATAAATTTTTCCTGACTAAGGGAGCATTCCACAGAAGAACGTGTTTGTCATTTATCTCAAAACCGGTCTTGACATAGAAAAATACTATATTCCAAGAAAGCGAATGTGATTGTATAAAGATTTAAACTACTCCGGGTTTTCCTACCACATTTGATACAGTGAGTGATTTTAATGCATGCTTAAAAGAACGAATTAACTGAAAATTTACAGAATTTTCCTGTAAGATGCTAACAGTAATCTTGATAATACTGCGAAGGAAGAATTTGGCGTTCATAATATGTCTGTATTGACGTTCTCAACTGTTTTTCTTGTGGTAATCCTAATGTAGAGTGTAGCTGATATGTGCAACTTTGAGAAACCCCCTTAAATTAGCAACATCGTTATAGACTAGGTTTCATTTTATAATGTTAGTTTTCAAAGTACTAAACAATTCAATATTTTTTAATTTACTGTTCTGTTACCAGATGCACATTGTTCAACAAAGCTATCTTCTGCAGTTGGTAATGTATTTACGTTAGATAATAATATAACATGTAAGTTATTCATTTCAAGACTGTTCTAACAAACCAGTCAGAAATACAACATCACATTTTGTAATAGTAAATTTTATTGTTCTATGTGTAAAACGTAATATGTAGCCTTTTAAATTATAAACATTTTTGATAAAAATCACAAGCGACATTTCCTCCTTCAGTGCATGAAACTTTAAATTTAAGTTAAAATTTAAAATGAACAAATCTCGAACGCATGCTGAGCACTCTGACTGCTAGTGTAATTAGCGCATTGTAAATTTTGAGTAAGCCGCCGACGCGGGCGCCGCCATATTGAAACAGTGACGTTACGCTCTATGGGAAAACTATTAAAAATACGATTTTTGACTCAACATCAAATAAAAAGAAAAAACAAAAAACATGGCTAGAGATATCGTTATTCTACTTTGAAAAAAGAAACTGTAAGCGAATATTTGTGTTAAATGGCTCAGCAATGGAGGTCTCAAAATTAGGTGGGACAGACTTTAGCTGTCTTTTTCAACCCAAGAGCTTCTAAATAACGATGCTAGGCAACGAGTATGGAGATAATGGCACATGTGTCGACATAAAAAATAGAGTAGTGAATATTTAAAATGAAATTTAAATCATGAAAACCGTAGTTATCTCCGCAAAAAGCAAAGGTTTAGTCACTAAGACAATGATGGTCCCATTCGGAGCTATTTATACCCGTCTTAAAGATATATTACCCAACACAATGGTACAATAGCTTTGCCACAATATTGATTATAGTGCGTTATGATAAAAATAATGCTGAAAACACAGTAGATGCCTTTAAAAACGTGCAAGTAAAAGATATTTCTCTTATTAAAGGGACTATCCCTACATCTAGCAGATTATTTCCCCGAAACATAAATGATGTGTTCAATGAACGAAATATGTAAAATAAATACATTTTTAAAGAACAACGCATATCGAAAAATGCCTCATTTTAGCAAAAAATAATCACCAAATAGGCCTTCTGTAAAAATAGCATCCACCCTTTTACTGTACAACAACAACTTAACATAGAGTATTGAACGGTTTACGGTACCGCAATATATTTTTAAATGCTGATTTTACCGATACTGACTGGAATGTATAGCTTAAGTTTCCAGGTAAAGCAATGATACTTGCAAATACTCTATTATTTATGTTTTTGAAGTTATTTCGTTTGACACCAGTTATAGGGAGTGTCCCTTTAACGTGTAAAAGTAAGATACACGTAACAGAAAGGGTTGGTTTTCAGTTTTGACTAGGATAGTCAAATAAGATTTTCACAGATTTCTTGATATTTAATAGCAATTCAATCATGCTATACAGAGTTATATGTTTAGTAACAACACTTCGGCGATCTCAATTCTTCAAAGCCTATAAATAAGTGAAATGTCTTCATGAAAATTATTATGGTCACTTTGAAGTTTTATATCATTTTACTTGTGTCATATTCTTTATTACACTTTTTCCCTTTACACTGTTTATATAAAACCTTGTGATATAAGCATGTAATTAATATATATGTCCACTTGTTTACTAACATACACAAAAAGTATACTAAAACACTTAGCATGAATTTTTGTACTGTACCACTCGGTTCGGGATAAACAGATACAAGCTTTTAAAAATCTGACCTGTCTCCCTTTCGGAGAAAAGGCGATACATAGGGATAGCTTTGTCCGTCGGTACGTCTGTCCGTCCGTCCGTCACATAAACTTAACGTTAGCTATAACTTTGCCATTTTTTAAGATTTATTCACCAAGTTTTACAATTGTATTGCTGATGACAAAAGGGTCGTGATGAGGCCAGATTTTGTTGGTCAAGGTCATATTGGACAGAGTAATGCCCCTTTTTGTACTTAGTTTTTGTCACGAAAACATAACGTTGGCTAAAACTTTGTCATTTCTTAAGATTTCTTCATCTAACTTTCAACTTGCATTGCTCATGACAAAAGGTTGCGATTTCGCCAAATTTTGTAGACAAAGGTCATGTTTGGCAGAGTTATGCCCCTTTTTGTAATAAGATTTTGTCATTAAAGTATGGGCTATTCTGACAAAGCTTAAGAGGGCGACATAGATGTTCTACTGAACACCCATCTAGTTATCATATTCACAGCTTCAAAATTTTGGCAGATTTTCCCGAAATTTCTTAACAGAGTCTTTTCCAAGAATCATATCTGCTGCTTTTTCAGCAATCATAACAGTCGGTGCATTTATATTTCCTGATGTAACGTTCGGGAATACCGAAGCATCCACAACCCTGAGCCCTGTAATGCCTTTGACTCTTAGCTGTGGGTCAACAACCGATGTTGGGTTATTTATAGCGCCCATTCTACATGTACCTGAATGATGATACTCTGTTACGGCAACATGGCGCACGAAGCATTCCCAGTATTCATCTGTTCGATATTTATATTCGGAGCAGACTTTCATTTTCATTTGGTTGACGTCGACACCTAATTCCCGAAAAGTTTTTGTTTCTGTAAGGTTTTCCCAAATTCTTATCCCCTCTAGGAACGTTTCAACATCAGTTGTGTCAGTTAAATAACCTGCATCAATTTTAGGGTAATCAAAAGGGTCTGTACTTCTGAGCGTAATGCGTCCTGTACTTTTTGGACGAGTCGGACAAATGACTGTGGTAAAACCATGCGCAGTTGCATCACTCTCTAAAGATTGATCTTTCAAATCGTCGTTTAAATTGAATATGTTATCCCGGAAAAGAAGACTTACGAAAATTATCTGAATATCTGGATAAGTCTTTCCGCGTTGATTTTTATTAAGATGTAGGAAAGCTGACCCGTCTAAACCACCGACAGATAAAGGGCCATCACCGAAAACAATGTATTGAAACAATGGCCACCAACCTGTGACTTTAGCCGGTGTTATACTGTAAGGTTTGTTAATGTTGCTGTACATAAAAAGCATTTGGTGATCTTGGAGATTTTCACCAACTGGTAGGTTAGCGACTAAAGGAATTTTCATCTCAGCCAAATGTTTCTCCGGTCCAACACCCGACAACATGAGTAACTGCGGGGAATTGATAGCACCGGCAGACAGGATGATTTCCTTCCTTGATGTCACATATATTTTTTTACCGTCTCTTATGAAGTAAACGCCTTGAGCATAACTACTTTTTATATCAATTTTAGTAACAAAACTTTTTAAAGAAATATGCAAATTTTCTCGCCCGTTAGCTCTTCCAAGATACTCTAAGCCGGTACTACTGCGGACACCATTTCGTATCATCTTCTGAACAATACTGAAACCTTCCTGATCTTCACCGTTATAATCTGTTACGTTATAACCAAGTTCTTGTCCTGCTCTGAGGTACATATTGGTTAACTCTGTCAAATATCCATGCGAGACTGCAAGAGGTCCACCTTTGCTATGATATTTTGATGTTTGTAACTCATCAATTTGAATATCTTCTGCTTTAAGAAAGTATGGTAAGACATCTTTAAAACTCCAGCCTTCACATCCTGCATATGCCCATTCATCAAAATCAAAAGGACTTCCACGTGTATATTGCATGGCATTCAAAATACCGCTTCCACCGAGAACTCGACCACGTGGCCAAAAACTTTTCTTGTCTTTTAGTCCTTGGCACGACTGTTTTTGTGGCTCCGTGTAAAACTGCCAATCATGTTCTGTATGTTGAAGGGCAGACCACATCAAAGGAATGTGGAAATTATCGCTTTCATCATAATGTCCCCCGGCTTCAAGAAGCAAGACTTTTAATTCCTTATCTTCGGAAAGTCTTGCAGCAACCACGGAACCAGCCGATCCCGCTCCAATTACAATATAGTCATACTCATTGTCTGGAAATCTTTCCAATACATCAAGCCTATCACTTGCCTTGTTCTTATAGTATTTATAAGCAAATGCTAGTACGAGGATAATAGCAGCGGTTGTTCTAAGTTTCATCTCTGAAACTGAAAATAAAAGAAACATAAGTGATATGTGAATTTAAATGATGTAATTATCACCGCGCATTTAATTCGTCTAATCATCTTACAGTATGTGTCGATGCAAGGATACAGAAGAAGAAAATATGTGTTCAAAACCTTTTCCGTTTAATGTTAGGTATATCTGCTGTCTGTTACTGCACTGACTTTTCTTTACAGACAAGGTAGTCTGAAAGACTGCTCTTTCCCCAGCGGCATGAAGGAGTATAAAGAGGATAACCTTGATCCCCAAGGGTGACTTTCACCTTAAGTAGGCTAAGTTGAAACATGCATTCTGCAAATTATCTCGATGAGATCATTTGACCAAACGTTCAGGAAATAGACCTCAGGGTGTATGATAGTTATGAACCAATTACCCCTAAGAGTGATACTAGTCTTGCATTAGCGCGGTCGTATTAAGGAAATGATTATTTGATCCAAGTTTCATGAAAATCCTTTCAGGGGTTTAGGAGTTAACGAACGGACACGAAGTAGCAATGACCCTAAATTGTGGCCTTGAATTTGAGCTAGTGGAGCTGGAACATTGTTTCTGCACGTCGTCTTGATGAGATGGACAGTTGACTAAAGTTATTTAGGAGTTATGGAGCGGACACTTAAACCAATAACGCCTCAGTGCAGGCGGGTTTGCAACATGGGTTCTGCACGTCGTCTTGTTTTGTCTTTGTCGGACAGCTAACAGACTGCTGTCGAAAATAAGAAACACAGACTACTAAAACTGTACTTCACCAAAAAATGTTAAAAAAATAACTGTAACATTGTCTTTTGATCGAATCCTTGCCATAACCACTGTGTTATTTATAGGTCAGAGAAAAATATATTGACGGATTTGTATGCGATTTGTTTATATGAAAACTCATATGTACCAATGTCAGGTTTATAATAAAAAATTTACATTCTGCTCCAGAAAAGCCAAAACTATGACGATATATACACAAAAACTACTGTATAGATAACTTCGCCGTATAATTTAACTAAAGCTACTTACTTTTCAGATACTTTATTCACATAGCTATGCACTAAATATCCTATTTGTGTTAAATCGAAATTATGGTGCGATTCGCAATATGAAACTTTACGGATCATTAAATATGTTGAAAGCAGTCGTATATGTAGAAGGATTATCACCGTATGTAGATGATATCAAAGTCTTCCTTTCAAAAAAAAAATACCCGTCTACTTATTGCGTAAGCATTGTATTGTATTGCCAAGTGCCGGTTATAATACTTTAAGAGAAGAACCTGTAAAATTATCTGATCTGTTTAATACTATGTACCTACTGAGCGTTGATAAATTTGACTTTTGGCATTGTTATGGATGAAGTGTTGTATTCATTTCTAAATTGGTTTTAAAACCAACCTATCCATAGTTCAGATATATGATACATGTACATATAAAACATCTTAAATGTTATTTTAATATCAAGGTTTGTATTCATTTCTAAATAGGTTTTAAAACCTATTCATAGTTAAGTTATATGTTACATATAAAACATCTTAAATGTTATTTTATATCAAGGTTTGTATTCATTTCTAAATAGGTTTTAAAACCCATTCATAGTTCAGATATATGTTACATATAAAACATCTGAAATGTTATTTTAATATCAAGGTTTGTACTCATTTCTAAATTTGTTTTAAAACCTATTCATAGTTAAGTTATATGTTACATATAAAAACTCTTAAATGTTACTTTTAATATCAAGGTTTGTATTCATTTCTAAATTGGTTTTAAAACCAACCTATCCATAGTTCAGATATATGATACATGTACATATAAAACATCTTAAATGTTATTTTAATATCAAGGTTTGTATTCATTTCTAAATTGGTTTTAAAACCAACCTATCCATAGTTCAGATATATGATACATGTACATATAAAACATCTTAAATGTTATTTTAATATCAAGGTTTGTATTCATTTCTAAATAGGTTTTAAAACCTATTCATAGTTAAGTTATATGTTACATATAAAACATCTTAAATGTTATTTTATATCAAGGTTTGTATTCATTTCTAAATAGGTTTTAAAACCTATTCATAGTTCAGATATATGTTACATATAAAACATCTGAAATGTTATTTTAATATCAAGGTTTGTACTCATTTCTAAATTTGTTTTAAAACCTATTCATAGTTAAGTTATATGTTACATATAAAAACTCTTAAATGTTACTTTAATATCAAGGTTTGTATTCATTTCTAAATTGGTTTTAAAACCAACCTATCCATAGTTCAGATATATGATACATGTACATATAAAACATCTTAAATGTTATTTTAATATCAAGGTTTGTATTCATTTCTAAATTGGTTTTAAAACCAACCTATCCATAGTTCAGATATATGATACATGTACATATAAAACATCTTAAATGTTATTTTAATATCAAGGTTTGTATTCATTTCTAAATAGGTTTTAAAACCTATTCATAGTTAAGTTATATGTTACATATAAAACATCTTAAATGTTATTTTAATATCAAGGTTTGTATTAATTTCTAAATAGGTTTTAAAACCTATTCATAGTTAAGTTATATGTTACATATAAAACATCTGAAATGTTATTTTAATATCAAGGGTTGTACTCATTTCTAAATTTGTTTTAAAACCTATTCATAGTTAAGTTATATGTTACATATAAAAACTCTTAAATGTTACTTTAATATCAAGGTTTGTATTCATTTCTAAATTGGTTTTAAAACCAACCTATCCATAGTTCAGATATATGATACATGTACATATAAAACATCTTAAATGTTATTTTAATATCAAGGTTTGTATTCATTTCTAAATTGGTTTTAAAACCTATTCATAGTTCAGATATATGTTACATATAAAACATCTTAAATCTTATTTTAATATCAAGGTTTGTATTCATTTTTAATTCCTTTTTTTCAGAGCTATTCATAGTGCCGTTATATGTCACATATGTCACATCTCCTATGACGTCTAATGATGTTGGAATAGTTAAAAGTAGCACTCGTGCCAACCGTTATCATTTTGATAAGCTTGAGCATAATACTAGATGAGAAAATAATCCTATACACATTTGGTCACATAGTGTAGATACAGATTTGTGATCGATGATATTAAAAATGTAAATGACTCGTTCCGACACACTAGCCGTAAAAAATGTTATTAATGTTATGATATATACTCCGTATTCCGGTAGTTCAAGTTACCCATAGCATTCCAATTTATGAGCGACAATGTTTGTGAATAGGTAAAAATTCCAATTATATAACTCATTCAAATAGTTGTAAATGATTAGGTTTTTTTTTGTTCTTTCAAATAACTTTGATCATTTACATATTGTCCAACATGACAAGGTCTTTTCTTTCCTTTCTTCAAAATATAATAGCCATGTGGATGATGACTGCAAGATGCGATTGTTGTAAGTAGTAAGTATTTTTCTGACACTAGTTTTTCAAGTGATTATGTAACTCAGAATCTTGTTACAGTTTATACTATTCAAATACAATAAAATTGTCATAAAAGCTTGCTATTAGAATTTCCAAACTTAAATGAAATCATTTACCAAATTACAAAGGTAACACAAAAGATAGGGTTATACATTCTAACACTTTAGTAGGCCACATTGTCAACGTAATTTTGGTGGTAATCTTTTAATTACTTTTCAAGTACGTACTTATGATTAATTAATGTTAAACAAAGTCTTGGGGAATCATCTATGATTAAAATTGCTATTATATTTAGTATTATTCAGTAGTTTATATTCCCTAAGGATGTTCAATTTATAGTTCAAACAATCATTTTAGCTCGACTTTTTCACACATTTGTTAAGTTTTTCGTACCACCCCACTTTGTCACACCTTGGTTAAGTTTTTCGTACCACCCCACTTTATTTCAAAACCATTATAGGTATAGCTTTGAAACTTGCCATACTTGTTTACCATCATAACCTCCATCAACAGACAAGAGTACATAACTCTGTCAAGCTTTTTGTCAGAATTATGGCCCTTTTTCGATTTAGAAAATGCATTGAGCTTGGTTAAGTTTTTCGTACCACCTCACTTTATGTCAAAACCATTATAGAAACTGCTTTGAAACTTACCATACTTATTTTTCATCATTACCTCCAAGTCAAGAGTACATAACTCTGTGAAGGTTTTTGTTAGGACTATGCCCCTGCTTGACTTAGAAAATACATTGTATATAAGTAAAATCCACTTATTGACTTAGCCCCTTGAGATATTGCTTTGAAACATTGAATACTTGTTTGCATAATTATCCCCATCTGTAGACAAGAGACGGTTACTCTGTCAAGGATATTTTTAAAAATTAAGTCCCTTTATTGACTTAGAACCTCGATTAAATTTTAGTAACAGTTCACTTTTTGACTGAACTGTTGAAAGTTGGAATACTTGTTTACCATCATGATCCCTAAATGCAGGCAGGAGAAGGTAACTCTGTCAAAGATTTCATTTGAATTATGGCCCTTTTCTACTTAGAAACTCGGTTAAATTTCTCATTCTTGTCCACATGTTGACTTATTGGCAAGCACTGAAAAAAAGCCGAGCGCGCTGTCCTACTGACAGCTCTTGTTATGATCTTGAGAAAAATATTTTGGATATTCTTGCTGACTTTGATAACTGTAGTTTCTGCGTCTTTGGGGACGTTTTAATGCAAAAAGACGCGAATTACTTGATGTTACAGAAATTAATCTTTATGCTGCAAAGGATAATCTTTATTATGTTAGAAAGCAAGAAGTTGACGTTAATAAATCTGTCTGTATTGGAGTCGAGACTAGCTGATATGTGCAAATTTGATAAACCTACTTGATAATGTTGCAAAGCAAGAATTTGGCTTAATAGTCTGTCTGCATTGGTTTTCCCCAACTGAGTGTTTTTCTTGTGATATCCATAATGAAGATAAACATAGTCTCGACTAGCTGATATGTGCATGTTGATAAGCTACTTGTATTAGCTGGTTGTGTAATACAAGTTGTAGTGTCATAGAATATGTTATATACACCTGGAAAAAAGTTAAGCAACCCCTGAGATATTTAGTTCTAAAATGTTCGTGGGAAATTCAAATCAAATATCATTATTGGAATTAACAAAATAGGCGATCCATAAAAGAGCTGTGACCAGTCATTGACAGAGCACAGAACCGTTCGGAAACGCCTAAGAGCACCTGGCTCAGCATGTAGAAGGGTCATCAAACGACCACTATTGACAGATGAGCATCAGATAATTCGTTTAGCACGTCAAACATGGAATCTGAGGACATGGCGGAAAATCTATTGGTCAGATGAAAGTAAGCCCTTGCTACACGTCACGGATGGACGAATGAGGGTTTGGAGGCACATAAATGCAGCATATACACTCAGAAACATCAGACCAACTGTGCCGTACGGTGGCGGGTCAGTTATGGTATAGGGATGTATTTCACATGAGTGCAAGCGTGACTTGATCACCATACAGGGCAAACTGACAGGAGATCGTTACATTAGAGACGTCCTGGATCCAAGTATTGTTCCTCATTTCGACAACCATCCGCTCGCTACAAGACCTGTGTACAGGATGACAACGCAAGACCTCATCGTTCTCGGGCAGTTATTGAATATCTTCGGCAAAACGCTGTCTTTATTCTACCGTGACCGACCAGGAGTCCAGATCTTAATCCGTTAGAGCCGGTCTGGGATATAATCGCTCGTCAAATACAGAAAATGGAACCCCCTTTAGGAGAATAAATAGATATTCCAAACTTATCTGTTATATAAAAGGTTGGTACATTGCTTCTGCTATTGATATGCAATTAAACCTTTTTA
Organism: Saxidomus purpurata; assembly: GCA_022818135.1. NCBI lineage: Eukaryota > Metazoa > Mollusca > Bivalvia > Venerida > Veneridae > Saxidomus > Saxidomus purpurata. Next base: position 42,392,254 of record JAFMSR010000006.1, read on the forward strand.
ATACTATTATTGTTTCAATAAGTCTGTATAGATCTCTAAGGTTTTGTGAATAGAAAATATATACATTGATGAACGTTTTCAGATATGATATGCTCTTACAATGAATTAAGGAAACTTTTTAAAAGATGATTTTGTAATTATACTAATACATTCAATTTTAGAAAATTTATAAACAAGCCAACATTACTCAAACTGTCAATATTCCATAACATGTAGCTATATTTTCTCCCTTTCTTTTACATTCTGGTGTTTTTCTGTTATCAAAACTTAGTAGCATATTGTAGCATGAATAATATGCATTTGGAATTATGTATATAATTGTGTTTTGATTGTGTTTTTTTTTATTTTGTGAATTCTTATTTAATTTCTTCCAGAAGGTCTTAGACCCATGTGGCAATATAATGTTATGTTATATGTTATATACCACTAATTATGTACGTCGGTTTATGATATGTATACTCATACGACTCAGCAGGATCTTGCATTTTGATCATTATTAGATTACCCTCTAATCAACCTTTATCATTTCCACCGAGAATGGTTTAAAGCACAGAGCAAAGACACAAAGTTATCACCTTCAGCTGAAGAGCTTCTAAATAACAATGCCCGGAAAAGTGTTTGGGGTCAAATGTGTCGACAAACAAAACATTTCTTGAAATTCAGGCGTTTTCAAAAGTGACAATTTGAGAATAGTTAGATAAAATTACTCAGTCCTTGATTATTATTCTCAAAAACCGATGTAGTGCTATTGTGGCTTTGATCGTCGGTTGAATGTTAAATAATTTTAGTAGCCTGTTTCGCGTACCAAATTACATTGTTTAGCATTTTAGTGCATGTACAGAAGCAGGCCATGTAAGCATATACAATACTTACTGAAATACACAAATAGGATGCAGAAAATATTTCGCACAACATTGTATGGCATACCACCCGGGTCGGAAATGCACATATACCACAAGGTGTAAAAGGGTTTTACTTGCAGGCACAATAGGAAATATATTTTAAAGGGAGTGTCAGGGCTTATGTAATCATAATCACGTGAATGTCCTATACTGTGCACATAGAAAATCAAACCATCAACATTTTTTACTTTATGTTACTATACCAGATAATATAAAACCATCCTAACATATTGGGCTTCAATTGTTTTGGTACTGTTATTATTTTCATATCATATGATCAAAGGATTAGTTATGACCTTCAATGGATTAGTTACGACATTCAAGAGATTACTTATGATCTTTAAGGGAGTTGTTATGACCTATAGCTTTTAGACGAAGATACCTTTTTAAAGGTGTTTTGTGTTAAATGTGTGACAAGATTCAGGTAGTCTTGGTCGTAAGAAATAACAAAATCAGCAGCAACTCGTACATCTGTAATAATAGAAGTTATAATAATAATAATAATAATAATAATAATAATAACAATGTTTTATATGTTGATAATGTTACTGTTTTCTCTTAGTCAATAAGTTGCTAGTCATCTTTTATATAAGTGTAGAAAATCATTGCTAATCAGTTCACACTTGATCTGATCAAAGGTGATAATAGATTGTTTAAGCTGTTTCTTAGTATCTCATTTGAGCATATTTTTCTCCTCAGTTTCTTAACTTATGGTGTTGTTTTTTATGGCAGTTTTTAAGAAATGGATTAGCAATGATTATCTAACTTTTAACATGTGTAATATTAACTAAATTAAATTATATAGCTATAAGCTTAAATGTGATTGTACCTATGTGATAATCTAAATTATTCTTAACTTATTGAAACTGTACTTACTGTGTAGATAAAAAATCTGAATGAAATGATCTATGCTTTGATCAACAGATTCATAATCTGACTATACCTTTTTAAACCTCAATGTATACATGTAATTTTATTTCACAGCTATTGTACTTGTGTTGATCTTATACACCTGTTAAAAATTGTCGGTTATAAAAGCTCTACAGAGCTTATGTTCACATGTTATTATGTCTTGCCGACTTAAAATAAATCTTATCTTATCTATCTTATCTTAAACATTTTATACCTGCTTATACAAAATAGTGCCTGTATGTACAATGTGATTACTTTTAGTTTATTTGTTTGCTTTGACCAAATGGAATACCATTAAGTTGAGCTTCAGGGTATGGCTGTGCACATATGCGTGAAACTTGCATGACCTTTTCACTGTACATCAACTTAAGTACAAAAAAACAAAAATAATATCAAACAGGGAATGCCACGTACCAAAAACGCAGCCTCCCCAAAACGAGCCCCAAGCACCCAGAAGTGCACACCACCACACACACACACGCACCCCACACACACACACACACACACACATCATGTACACACACAAACATACACTACCAACACACACAAGCATACAAAGCAAACACACGAGGACAAAACGAACAATTAACGGAACTATTCACAAGCATTCCTATGAAGAGAACAATTTTCGTTTCGGGACAGTCAAATGTGAAAGTAAACATTCCACACAGACTTTCTTCGCATTGTCCATTTTTATTGTTATTCCACATTGTTCTTGTTTCAGTCGTTTACATCTGTGTACTTTGTTTTTGCTTGCACCGAGTGTGGTGTGCATGTCTTCAAAGATTCGGCAGATTTTCCCTAAATTTCTTAACAGTGTCTTTTCCAAGAATCATATCTGCTGCTTTTTCAGCAATCATAATAGTCGGTGCATTTGTATTTCCTGAAGTTACGTTCGGGAATACCGAAGCATCCACAACCCTGAGCCCTGTAATGCCTTTGACTCTTAGGTGTGGGTCAACAACTGATGTTGGGTTATTTACAGCGCCCATTCTACATGTACCTGAATGATGATACTCTGTTAAGGCAACATGGCGCACGAGGCATTCCCAGTATTCATCCGTTCGATATTTATAAGCGGAGCAAACTTTCATTTTCATTTGGTTGACATCAACACCTAATTCCCGAAAAGCCTTTGTTTCCGTTAGTTTTTCCCAAAGTCTTATGCCCCCTAAAAACGTTTCAACATCGGTTTTTTCAGTAAAGTAACCTGCATCAATTTTAGGGTAATCAAAAGGGTCTGAACTTCTAAGCGTAATGCGTCCTGTACTTTTTGGGCGAGTTAAACAAATGCCTGTTGTGAAGCCATGCACTGACCCATCACTCTCCAAATATTGTTCTTTCAAATTGTCATTTAAGTTAAATATGTTATCCCGGAAAAGGTTACTAAAGAAAATTAGCTGAATATCAGGATACGTTTTTCCGCGTTGATTTATATCAAGATGTAAGAAAGCCGACCCGTCTAAACCACCGAAAGATAAAGGACCATCACCGAAAACATTGTATTGAAACCATGACCACCAACTTGTGACTTTATCCAGTGTCATACTATAAGATTTATTGATGTTGCTGTACATAAATAGCAATTGGTGATCTTGGAGATTTTCACCGACTGGAAGGTTTGCGACAACGGGAATCTTCATTTCTTCTAAATGTTTCTTCGGTCCAACACCCGACAGAAGGAGTAAATGAGGAGAGTTTATAGCACCGGCAGATAAGATGACTTCTTTCCTTGATTTCACATATCTCTTTCTACCATCTCTTATAAAGTAAACTCCTTGCGTTTGCTTATTTGTGATATCAATTTTGGTGACCAAGCTATTGATAGAAATGTGCAGATTTTCTCGTCCATTAGCTCTTCCAAGATACTCTAAGCCGGTGCTGCTGCGAACGCCATTTCGTATCATCTTCTGAACAATACTGAAACCTTCCTGATCTTGGCCGTTATAATCTGTTACATTATAACCCAGCTCTTGTCCTGCTCTGAGGTAAACATTAGTTAACTCTGTCAAATATCCATGTGAGACTGCAAGGGGCCCACTTTTGCTATGATATTTGGATGCTTGTAACTCATCTATTTGAATATCTTCTGCTTTAAGGAAGTATGGTAAGACATCTTTAAATCCCCAACCCTCACATCCTGCATATGCCCATTCATCAAAATCAAAAGGACTTCCACGTGTATATTGCATGGCATTTAGAACGCTTGTTCCACCAAGAACTCTTCCCCGCGGCCAAACTCCTCGCTTGTCCTTTAGACCTTGGCCTGATAGTTTTTGTGGCTCCGTGTAAAATTGCCAGTCATGTTTTGTTTGTTGTGAGACAGTCCACATCATAGGAATGTGAAAGTATTCACTTTCATCGTAATGTCCACCGGCTTCCAAAAGCAGCACTTTTGATTCCTTATCTTCGGAAAGTCTTGCAGCAACCACGGAACCAGCCGATCCTGCTCCAATTACGATATAATCATACTCCTCATCAGGAAGTCCTTCCAATACAACAAGTTTATCTTTTGTCTTGACTTTGTAGTATTTATATGCAAACGCTACTATAAGAATAATGGTTGCTGTTATGAAGAATTTCATAATTGAACCTGAAAATATAGATGCATATATAGTATTTAACAGTGATCCGTAACAGTTGAAAATTTTAGAAGTACAATTGCATATGGTAATCTGACTTTTACGAAATAGTTTATAAATAGTTAGTAAAATAATATTGATTGCTCGTCTGTCCTTGATAATGTTATAGACGTGGGGTCTATGATTAGAACTATCTTCTTTCTGTGGTGGATATCATAGCACCAGTGAAATAAAAACTTCAACAAAAGATAAAACCATGGGTCGCCCATGGAATTGTTCAGTAAAAAAGATAAAGAAAAGGCTTTCCATGAATAGTATTTTACCGACCTTTTAATGTGCTATTATCCCTTTAGAAAACGCCTTACAGAGTAATTTTTTCAATCCAAAAAGTTATACATAATACTTGTCATTTCATCTTATTAGAGCATATACAAAAATCTATAGTCATATATTTGGGATTTTTAAGGTTTCCAATATATATTTTACCCAAGGGAGAGACTAGTTTACATCCCAGGGGCATGGTTTTATCATATTTGGTAGAGATCCACTAACAATGCTACGCTCCAAATATTTTAAGCCTTTGGACTTACGGTTTGGGAAAGAGGATTTATATAACTATATGTAAAACAAGCTCCACCCCCTGGTGGCAATCTTTGGGTGGGGAATAAAATTTTTTTAAAGGATTTTGGTAGAGAGTCACCATAGGAACATTTCTATGAACTTATTATAAAATCAGATCAGCGGTATCCGAGTAGAATATTTTCAAAGTTTTCCATATAGCCATATATGGGAAACAATCCCCGTACCCTGACGGTCATGTTTCTCGCAAATCAAAATTGTTTTAAGGAATTTGAATGAGGGTTACCCAAGCAACATTTCTGTGAAAGATGATTTGAAAATCAAACCAGAGGTTTCAGAGAAGATTTTCAAAGATTTCCAAAAAGCCATATAGGGAAAACCAGTCCCGTGCCCTGACGGCCATGTTTTTTGACGAATCAATATTATTTGAAGGAATTTGGTAGAGTGTCGCGCAAGGAACATTTCCTTAAAATTGTTTCGAAATCTGATATGTGGTTTCTGACAAGAATATTTTCAAAAATTTTCCTTAGGTTTGCATAGATGCACTTTCTTTGAAGGAATCTGATAGAAGACCACCCAAGGAACATTCCTTCGAAGTTTGGTTGAAATTGGCCCAGTAGTTAAAGAGGAGTTGTCGTTTTAAGCAAATGTTGACGGACGGATGGGTGACAGACAGACGGACAGATGGACGGTCCGCTGTTTAAGGCTAAAGGGCCGAAAACCAAGGAGTTTTGAGGGCCTCTTACAATGACCGCGATATCAATAAATTGGCAGATCTATCTAATCATCTATTTTTGTATTATATAACATTTTTGCCAAGCTAAATCTGTTTCAATTTTAATAATATATCATTTGTACATACATGCATAGCATACCGTTTAAAAGTGTATACTTGTTTGTACGAGCCTCTGAAATATAGTTACAAACCCTCAGGTGAGCTAAGCAAATCCCTCATTCGTTCATGAAATGAGAGAAATAAAGGTATTTCGGCTTGACTAAATAATAAAAAATGGTGACGACAGCTGCATGATAGTCGAGAGCTGCATAGCAGACGGTATTTTAATGTTTGAATGATGTTCCCCTAAATAATAGCATGCATATGCTATAAACTAGTTTAAAAACCAATGTACTTGTATGCAATATTTAAATTTATTTATACTATTTAGGTTTTGCTGAAGCATTACAGATCTACCCGCCGATAGTCTGGTATCAAGTCAATAGTAAATGCTCTAGTTAGGCTTAATCTTATTTATACCAAACACAAATGAAACCGAATAGGTATCTAAATTTTGTACATAAAACCCTTTTCAGCAGGATCTTATATAGCAGGTAAAATTAATATATGGAAAGCTGAAACTTAATTAAATGAAACCCACAGCTCGTTTCTTTTCTGGTATAGGCATACATATTTAAGTAAAAAGACACTGCACCACCGGCTAAGTTTAATAAACGGTTGTAGCGTTGATTTTAAACAGGCATTTGATTCGGTATATAATATTGGTTTGCTGATTTTAGGCTAGGATGTATATTTGAGAATTATAAAGCGTTGCAAACGCTTTTGAAATTCCAGTATAAACATTTCTTTCATATCGGATCGGCATTTCCGTTGATTTTACCCATGCCGGAAAAACCGGTCTCGCACCCTCCTAAGCCAGATGACTCTCGTGACTTACTTGTGACGTAACGTTATAAACATTGTGACGTCACTTTCCCGAACGTCAAGGTCTGAATATCGTTTGTTTTATATGAAAATACATCATTTTGATAAGTTTGTATTTAGAAATCTACTTTAAAGTGCAAGACGATATGCAAGAAAAAGTTTCTATCATGAGACATTTGTTCTGATGGAAATATCCGTCACCTCGGGTAACTGTTTTGCGGGAACTCGGCATAGCCTCGTTCCCGCCAAACCAGTTACCTTCGGTGACGGATATTTCGATCTGAACCTCGTGCTGATGACAGAAACTATTAATATTATAGCATAAAATTTGCTGTTTTTGCCCATTTTGCCGGTGTTTTTACAGGAGGAAAACGTGTGTCGGCGTGGAGATTCACGCGCTGTTATAGCCCGTTTTTATATATGCGCATTACAGTGACATTGTAAACAATGAATTTTTCCTCAAGTCTATTAATGAAACACGGTGTTAACAGTGCCGGGCTCAAAAAACGCTAGTAATGTCGTAAGTATGAAGTAACAACACGGACGTTGTCCCGCGCATTGTTGAGCGCCGTAACAGTAATAGCGTTTCGATTTTATTTTTGTGTGTGATTTTTTTATGCTAGAATAGCGTTTACGCACATTTTTTTGTGTTATGACACTTGCAGAATCTCAAGGAATATCCCTCGGGATTCTGCAACACGAAAAAACGTTCGTAAACCTATAACAGTAATAAAAAGTAAATGCAAAATGTAAATCATTTATCTGGTTTATTTAATACGAAAAAGACATTGTATTCATTTGTCTTCAAATGTGACATTAAAAAAATGTGACGACAATAAAACTGAACTTATTTTATTGCAGCAATGTGGATCTATTTTTCAACTTTTAGCGTAGGAATATGATATGAATATGCATTTGTGTACAACTTACACAGTGGACAGATAAGATACAGCTTAATTCATCTGATACGGAAAATATGATACGGGATGTAGTATTTTACTGCACAAATACCAAAGAAAATTCAGATAAACATTAGCAGGTATATAATAAATTATTAATATTGTTTTACTGCTTATGACCCTCATCCATGGTCAAGTGGTTAAGGTCGCTGACTTATAATGATGAGCATAAATGCAAATTACTTTTCCGTGGAAATACAGATTTTTGCCTCCCAAAGATAAAGTGAATCTGTATCAACCCGCGGGGCATTTCCTTATCAACAACTCAATGGACATGGCAGGTTTATTTTTTCCACCGTTTTTATCGCATTTTCATCGTGGGGACAAAAGTGATTCTTTAAATCGTTACTTTATTCTATTCCGTGTAATGCGCAGTAATACTTATTTTAGCCGAAACACTCTTTCTCCGCTACACAAAACAATTCAAACATATTTGCCTGTTTAAATCTGCATTTAATCAATAAACACATCAAATCAAGAATATTCATGAAACAACAGTCTAATCAAATAGCTATGTTTCAAATCAATTATTTTAAATCACCGTTAAATGAGCGGAAATATGTATACCATTGGTGAGAAATACATACCTATAAATATTCTGCCAAAAATACACTTTATTCAGCAATCAAATACGGCCCGACAGAAAAAAAAATCCGCATTGTATGTACGTGCAATACAAACTACATCACCCCGGGTATTCGACTACTTCGAACGCAGATGGGTACTACTGACGACAGATGTATATACATGTACGTCATGACAGGCACGCTGGAATAACCCCGATAGTTTTATTATTTCTCTTTTTAGGTCCGACCTTTTGCTTGATATAGGTAGTAATATGTTTAAACTAAGCATGTGTGAAGTTTTATGATAAACTGACGCCTTTTAAGGGGCCCATTGGGAGTTTTTTTTTTTTTGCCTTTCTAAATTTTTTTTTTTTGGTCTTTCAAAGGATATTAAAATCAATTAGGTATAGAAATTTTGCCCTAAAAAATGTTTTGAAAAAATATTTACAACGGTAATGTTGCCAAAAATATGACATTTTCAAAAATTTAAGACTTATAATAACAATATATATCAATGACCTTAGTTACGACAATGCCGTATACAAAGCTCCCCAAATTAACCTTGTATAAAGTTTTTATTGAAATCTTTCTTATATACAAACAGCCCCATTTTTTTATGCAAAACGTTTGAAAAATGCAGAAAAAATTAGTTGGTACTCCTTTTTGAATATTTTATAAAAAGCAAATTTAGTAGAGGTGGGTGAAGTAATAAACGAGCTTAAATTTTTTTCAATGATGGAAACCACTTCTCTTTTTTCATCCTAGTATGTTACTACTAAGAAAGATAAAAGTTAAAGTGCTTTTCTCAACCCCCCCCCCCAAAACCCCCCCCACCCCAAACCCCCCCCCCCCCCCCCCCCCCCCCCCCGGAACGATCACCAATGTTAGTCCCCCACCCCCCCCCCCCCCCCCCCCCCCCCCCCCCCCCCCCCCCCGAAAAAAAGTCATTGACCCATTTTTAGTTTTTCCAGTCAGATAAAATGTATTTGAATTTCACCAATCACCCCCCCAAAAAAAAAACCCCCCAAAAAAAAAAAAAAAACAACGGTAACGTTGCCCCCCCCAAATATGCATTTTTTGCTTATATAACAAACGACCTTAGACACGTAACAGACAAGAAAAGTAGCAATACAAACAGCCCTAGACTTTGGAATTAGTGGTATCGGTTTGATATAAGCAAATTTTGAGGTGGGTGAGATAAACGGATACGTCTGACGACCGAAGGAGATACGTACGAACGCAGATTGTTATAAAATGAGGATACGTATAACGGCAGATGTGTAACAAGTAGAAAGCATGAATAGGTGTTTTCCAGTCAGGATAAAAATTGGTTTTAAACTAATAACATTCAGTATGGCAGTTGTTTAGTCTATGTAGAAGGATCTAGCATGTATATACTGATAATAATTATGTATCCCACCTCCGTGAGAGACATATTTATGTAGGGTTAACGCACGTTTTTTCGTGTTATAAAATCTGCAGAATCCCGAGGGATAGTTGGTGCCCGAGCCCGTTAGGGCGAGGGCACCAACATATCCCGAGGGGTTCTGCAGGTGTTAATAACACGAAAAAACGTTCGTTAGCGCTATTCTAGCATAAATAGCATAACAAAATCATAAAAATACAAATGAAACGCTCTTCCTGGTACAACGTTCAATAATGTGCGGGACAACGTCCGTGTTGTTTACGTCATATTTATGACGTCACCAGCGGTTTTTAAGCCCGGCACTGTTGACGCCGTACATGATGTAAGACTTGGGAGACAGGTCCATTGTTTACAATGGCCCTGTGCTGCGCATAAATGAAAACGGGTTATAACGGCGCGTGAATCTCCCCGTTAACACACGTTTTTTCTCCTGTTAAAACACCGGCAAAATGGGCAAAAACAGCACATTTTATGCTAGAATTAGTGATACATGTCTGTCACTTTTTTTGTCATTAAGTGTCCACGCAGCTCCTCTGACACCACGTGACGGATTTACACCAAACTTCACATAAGCGTAGTTGTACATATTATCGGCATGTTCCGGTTCAATGATTTTCAGTGGAATAACCGCCCTTGATACATGTAATTTTATGATGTTATGGCTAATTCTCCTATAACATCCGGCAGATTTCCACTTAACCTAGGATAATTGACCTTACGCCAGGAGAGATGTAGCCACGCCCACCGAAATCAAGGGGCACTACTCCTGCGAAGTCCGAGCTCAAACAGATCTCTATTGAACTAAGTCTGAAATCATTAGTTTATTTCTTTATTCGATAATATTTAACTGTACTATGATCCTTTTGATGATTTCAAAAAGTAAATCTATAAAAGTGTGAATTTAGTTTTAAAGGGGCGGGGGCGGGGGCGGGGGGGGGTACAAAATTTTCGAAACGCCTGCGGATTAAAGCTAGTTATTTGCATATGCGTTATTTTAATAAGCATCATTGAATCCGTTATCAAATATTTACGGTAGCATTATTATGTCCGCTGCGCATTAATTATTAAATACTCTTAAATGATGCGTTGACAGTATACTGTTAATTGAAAATCTCTTAAAGATAAGATATCAATAAGCGTTTGTATAAACATGTGTCATCAATAAAAGTAACTGTGTGACCATGGTTTCTAACTTTATATTTCGTGGAAGACTAAATTTTTGCAAGCGGTTCTGTGAGCTGGGTCATGCTATGGGGTCTTATGTTTTAGGCAATGTGACACTTCTATAAGTAAAACAAAACCGATAATATGCAGAGCATTTCTAAGCATATATATTTATATCATTTTGATACGACTTCTGACAGATGTTTTTAAACAATTGTATGTCCAGCTAGAAAAATCATTTATTTATCTAAATTGTTTTTTAAATCAAATGAAACAGATTCATCGGACTGACTGACAGACAAATTGGAGTCATTTACCCTCGCTACCAGCCGTAGTCATATGACCCAGCGTGGCTTATACTATTATTGTGCACTTATAGTTTATAATGTGCAAGTCCACTAACAATTTTCTAATATATATTCGCACACACACAAACATGATGACACGTTTTGATAAGACACACTTTACAAAACATTTTATTAAATCACTCTAAAATGTATGAAGAGTCACAACACTACGGACCTAAAATAAAATTGGTCCGTGACAAAACTCTTAAAATTTAGAGACTAAACCCGGTAACAAAATATATGACTGTCACGATAAAAAAGATCTATTTCTAAGAAGTACTCTTCCTTACATAGAAAATACCTGAAATTGCATGTCCGTCAACGGATTAATTGTAATGTTTGTCGGACAAAATGGCGGCTAGTAACCATATTCGCCACGTGTTGTAGCAGCTAGCTGTTTGATTGGTCTGATAAGAGATTATTATCTGTCAATCAAGAAACCTGGCGTAAGGTCAATTGAGCAGTGCCAAGCTTAGTTATGCACATCCGGTTCAGCGATTTTCGGGGATTTACATTGTATGGCCATTGATTCTTCAAATTTAATAATGTTTTTGCTACTTCTCCTCTACCTTTGGCCAGATTTTCACCAAACCTATTAGAACACAATTGTCGTCGGCATGTTCCAGTTCATTGATTTCCATGGAAGTTGCAACCCTGATGTGTCATATTTCATAATGTCCGTACTAATTCTCCTAAACGCTGGAGCTGAATTTTACCAAACGTCACATGAGTGATCATTGTCAAGCGTAGTTGTACATTTCGTCAGCATGTTACAGTTCAATGAATTTTGCGGAACTATGTCTTTTGATGTCTCATATTCTAATATGCTTGTGCTACTTATCCTGTATCACTGGTCAGAAAACTACAAAACTACACAGAAGTGATTGGTGCGAAGCCTGAACTTGTGTATATCATCGGATTGTTACAGTTTAGTGGTATGCATTTTCAATTCTACTGAATGATGCTGAATAATAGGAGACATGCTTTTTTTCGTGAAAGATAATCTCTAGTTTAGAAAATTAATTGATAATGGGGTATCTAAGTCTACTGTCACGAAGTCTCTAAAATATCGATGTCAAGCTTCCCATACACTAGTAACTAGTCAATGACTAAGAGACAATGTTACTACAAATAATCCACGGGAACAAACATGTTCATTTAACGCCAATGTAAAATATTATATACATTTGTAATTACATTTTTAGCCCGACTGTTCGAAGAATGAGGAGGGTTGTTGTACTCGCCCCAGCTTTTGCGTTGATCAAAGTCGTGTTATTAATATTAATAACTTCAAATCCGACAAACGTATCCACTTAACACTTGCCATACTTGTTTCTCATGGTAATACATACAAATGCAGTAAGTCACATATATTTTTGCGGAGTAATGCCTCAATTTGTATTATGATTTTGTAACAAAATGTTAAAAGTCCGGTACCTCATTAATAAAAGATAATTTTACAAAAATCATTATGATACTGAAGTTTTCTATTTAGCCTTGACTTATAATTTACTTTTAATACATAGTTTTTCAGTTTAAGACAAAAACTAAAGTTATCAACAGTATTCCCATCGTAAGACTTATGTTTCATCTTTTACGTATCTGCAGTTCGTATGGCGTTTTACGTATCCACCGTCTGCGTTCATACGTACCCTATAATATTTTCATCTGTCGTCATAAGTACCCTCAAAAAGAACCCCATGCTTGTTTAAGTGTCAGTTGCAGCTGCTGTATCAGTCATAGCGAAACGAAAATATGTTTTTCTGCTACAGAAAATGTGTAGCTTTACGATTTATGCAGTTTTGGACTCTTTCGATTATTAGATTTCTTAAAATTCTGTTAAAAATCCGAAAAATTGCAATTTCTGGTCTGATTTCCGCAATTGTAACAACACGTCGATCATTTTTCAGCTAAACAATTGAGCATTGCCTAGTACAAATATATTGAATCTCATATTGAACGAAAACATTGTGAAAATGAATAAAAAAGAGAAGATATTAAGGTATTTTCCAGCTTACATGTCAGGACGTTCATGTATATACATCTGTCGTCAGTAGTACCCATCTGCGTTCGAAGTAGTCGAATACCCGGGGTGTACATTGTACAGTGCTATCATTTGTAAGAGGACATTCATTTGGCCCTAAAATACACATTACGTAAATAATGTCGCTTTTGACTGGGTCGTTACTATTTGTTTATATGATGACGTCAATAAAATGACGTCACACACTACGTATATTTCGCGCTGAAAAGAGCTTTTCTTCAATTTTATGCTTAAAAATGTCCTTTTAATTTAGTTTATTCGCGCAGTATTGTGTCAAAACGTATATAATAAAAGGGTTATTAGTATAGTAATGTGATCCATAAGCCGGATTGGATCGCGTCGAGGTCCGACGCATGACTCAAGCAGGATCACGTCACTATACTAATAACCCTATTGTATCTGCAAAGATGATACATACCGCTCATACAGTGTAGAAATAATAATGATGAAGAGATTCCCCTTGTATCTAAAGAGATACCTATTACAGACAGAGACACGTCTTTGTAACTCTGATATATTTCACAAAAATATATCTTTCAGTTAAGAGGTATTTCAGTTGCTAAGAAAGTTATCACTCATTTTGACAGTTATCTCATAAAACGGTAGATCTCTCTGTCAACTAAAAGATATATATCTTTTTGGAATAAATAGTAAAAAGAATAATGCAATATGTGACTTTTCTTTTCATTTACCATGCATATATTTCGAATCAGTGATACTTTGTTTGAAATGAAGAATCATACTCTCTGAATGTTGAATGGAATAACAAGATCATAATGGCCCTAAATCGCTGAATTCTACCATAGCCTCCAGACCTGAACGTTTCATGTTGAAAAACAAATTTAATTTTGCCTTATTACAGATTTATTCTAGGTAATCTAGCCATGTATCGACTGTTTCTGGACAAATAAGCCATTTACCCCTTGACTGCGTTAATTAATCCTTATCAAAAGCAAAATAATTTTTTTTGTCCGACTTTCATCCCTTCAAATGCACCTTAACTATGCAATTAAAAATTTACATAGAAATGCAAAATAGACGTTTACTGATGAATTACATGTGATTTAAAATAAGAACAATATTTACCTGAGAGGAAATATTTCCGTTTTTATGATTTATGATTAATGATTTATGATTCCTGCAACTTGTAATCGAATATAAAGAACAACGACTGTGCTTTTCAATCTCATTAACAACTGATACGCTTGGGAGACGATATTACACTTAATCGTGATGATAAGATAGGACGGTAGATGTTGTTAGTTGCGCGCTAGTCAGGTCGTTTCAAGTTCATACGCCTTGTCCTTATTCCAGTAACGTTTTTATCATGCAACTAGCATTAAATCTGACCGATTAATAATTTCTGTCATGAGCACGAGGTTCAGATCGAAATATCCGTCACCGAGGGTAACTGTTTTGGCGGGAACGAGGCTCTGCCGAGTTCCCGTAAAACAGTTACCCGAGGTGACGGATAAAAAACCTTTCCATCTGAGCCAAGTGTCTCATGATCGAAATTTTTCTTGCTGCCGTCTTGCATTTTAAGGCTGATTTCTTTATTCAAACTTATCAAAATGATGAATTATCATGAAAAACAAACGTTTTCCGACGCTGTGTTTAGAGTGACGTCACAATGTTTATATAACGTTACGTCAAAGTGTTCACGAGAGTCACTGGCAAGGAGGGGCCCCAGCCCGTTTTTTTCCGGCATGGGCAAAATCACCGGAAATGCCGATCCGATATGCAAGAAAACACCCGTCCGATATTTTAAAGTGATATCACGTCACTGACGTGATAACACTTTTTAACCACGCCCACATGCCGGACTACTTACAGTTCAACAAGCAAGACTCCTCAAGTGCAATCACAGAGAAAAAGTAATCAAAACATTTCATTTATCCTATCATTTTTGTATTTTTGTTTACAAATCATTGTTAATGATGTAGTTATTGCATAAAAATACAGCCCAAATAGATAAATTGAATGATTTAAAACGAACAGCAAGGCACCATAAAAATTGAAAATCCCCTGTAGATTTTTTATTTTTGAAATAAACATAGGGTTGTTGGTATTCATTTTCTTAGTTAGATCATTTGCTATCCATCTACAGCAATTTTGAGGCAAAATTTGAGAAAAAGTTGATTTTCATTTTTTTTATCACTATCCAATTTTTTTTAATGCGTGGTTGAAATGGCCTGAAACCTATCAGCTACCTATCAAAAGTTGAAAACTGTCTTTAAACCGCTCACTTTTCACTCATCAACTCTCAAGTTTCTCGTTTGTTTACACTTAGAATACCCCAGTGGTGTTGAGCCCCCGCCGCCATTTTTGAAATGTCAGTGTTTAACTTGAAAATTCTTGCGTGTGTCTTTGCAAATATATTGTTTGCAAAACAATATTATTACATTAGAACAGAAAAACATTTATAAATAGTCTCATGAAGGTAATTATATAGAGGATAATTGTTGGTTTCAGTGTAAGATCACGTTATAATTTCACCGAGTGGGCACCAAAAGTGATATTTTCACGAGTGGCGCAGCCACGAGTGAAAATAACAACTTTTGGTGTTCACGAGTGAAATTAACGTGATATTACACCGATACCAACAATTTTTCTGTTTATTTTATGGTTACAACTCTCCTTTTTATTGAGTTTATTTCTACAAAATATCGAAAATCGCGCGGAAACGTCATCAGAAACATAGCGAAAATGACGTCATTTAAACGACGTCATCGTCGCATGGTTTCCAGCATTAATTACGCTCGGTATACTTTTTGACGTAAATCCGGGTTAAAGATTGCAACCAGTGAAAAATAAAAATGGTAATCCACTGTTTCAAAACTGTGGATTATCACTTTTATTTCACTGAGAAAACTCTATAATTCACTAAAACAAAAAAAAAGCTATATTTATGTCGTTTTTATATTTTTTGTCCTTTGAAATGTAGAACTATTTTTCGAGGCACATGTAGTAATTTGAAATCATTTTCTTTTATAAATACCGTATTTGTTCTAATTTAGGCCCCTAAAAGTGTCAAAAATATACAATATGAAGATTTGCATGATAAATAGAATATTAGTCAACTGCCTTTTGACAACATGTGATATCAGGTTCGGCAGATACGGTTGGAAAAGGCTCGGCAGAGCCTCGCCTTTTCCGACCGCATCTACCTCACCTGATATCACATGTTATCAAAAGACAGTAGCCTAATATTCTCTATATCCCAGTCACTATGTCTGGAGTAAAAACATATAAAATGGAAATACATGTAGTTTTAAAAGCATATTTTTACAATTTCTACAAACTTGTTTTAACAACTTTATTGTGAAAAAAACAGCATTAAACAAGACCTTATTAAGTTACTATGTATCATATCATTTTTCGCCTGAAGGCATTTTTTCTTATAAACTTTTATGTTTTTATACAAAGGCCAAAATACCGTGTTCGGATAGTATATTTGCAATCCCTATATAAATACGCGTGCATGTGTCACACATGCTTGACATGGGTACTGATTGTCATAAAGTACCTGTTTACCTTATTTTGACACTGATTTCACCTGCAGTACCTATACATGGTGTTTTGCAATGGCACGGTGTTTTCCTTTATATGTGGATGAATAAAGATTCAATTCAAATAGTTTAAAACATAAAACTCCTTTGTCAAATAGGCCTGCGTTGTGCATCAAATGTAGTATCAAAGCTGACTGTTGAGTCAACTCCGTCATTGGATGGCTTTATGGAAGTTATGCAAACAAGGATTTTCTCAACTAATTCATTTAGCCACTTCATGCTCAAGCCCTAAGCTGAAGACAGAAGGAGAACTGGGTCAATTTGTTCTATCTCACAAACCAGGGATTTTCTTTCCTCCGAGGAAAAGCATTTTTCATAATATGTAAATTCTTCAAGTGCAAGTAACATGGATTGAATTAGCAACAATTTGTGCATGCTGCCACAGTACCCCATTAAGAGATGCATGCCCAATATCTCATGCCCCTTGACATTATCCGTGATGTGCGCAAATTAAGTAGACTCACAAGTTAGGGAAAAGTTTGACCATTTACCCTCCCACGAAGAGTACATGTACTATCAAAGCACTAAAAGTACTAAAATGCGATCGCCAGCAGACAAGAACTTTCCTACATGAAATACAATGAAGCAGATTCAAGATGATACAATAAATAAACAAATACCATCTTCTAAGACTTCAACTCCAAGTGTGTCCATAATTTATGGATGGTCCCATTTTGGTCCATTACTCTGCCATTACTTGGTCCAGCCAAAACAACAAGCAGGTGTACAACCTTACATCCAAAACAATACTACTGTAACGCTTCATGACCAATCTGGTTTGCGTGCGACACAAAATTGAAAAGGCCTATCCGCACTAAGTCAATGGCTGTAACTCCACTTTTTGCTGGGAACAGCCACAAAAGTGCACAATTTTATATTCTGATTAATATGACTGTATGGTTTATATACCTTTAGGATATTTACCTCAACTGGGACATAAAATAACCCTCTCACAAGTTGGACGGAATGGACACGTGCATAATCATGCAAGAGAACGACATGTGTGATTCTATCTGAAGTAATTCAGGTATAAAACAGTCGACATTTGGGTGTAATTTTGTCAATGTACATTACATAATCGTATCTTTTTCTTAGGACTGTTATCACTAATATGTTATTTTAGTCTTTAACAAGATAATATTTTAGCTCACACATAATAAGTAACATAATAAGTGGTTAACTAAAAATAAGTGTTATAACTGTAGCTACCACACTGCATATTACTTAATAAGTGGTTATATAGATAAAATCCGTGTTGCTTGTTCTGCATAGAATGGAATTGATAGAGCTTAATGCAAGAAAATGGTGGACGAACGTCACAAAAAGTAACTTTCTCAAAAGTTTAAAAAATATTGTCAACAACTTTATCAGCTTTTCAACATTTCATATCACATAACAGTTTGAATTTATCTTAAAATTACACAACCATGAAATAAATTTGTGTAAAAGGGACATGCCCGATATTTTCCTCATTCTTTCCTAAATTCCAGTGTCGGTGTGAAATAATAATCCCCGGATATGTTTTTCAGTTATCAAAATGTTATTGTAAAAATTGTCTCAAATACTTTAATTGCCACTCTTTCTAATATCTACCCCCTGCCCCAATCCCGCTTCCGCCCTGTGGGGATGGGGCCAAATATTTGAAAATGATTCCTTTTTCTGAAAAGGCTTGTCAGAATTTGATTTTGTTTGGCATAAACAATCAGGCCCTGATTTCACGAAAATACTTACGTAACTGCTCAGCTGAGTACGTTATGTCAAAGTCAAATTGTTACTGAAAATAAGGATATTTCTTGTTGTCATTTTTAACGATAGTCTATTTGTTAATGAAATTAATATGTTGAAAGAAAAAAATAAGGTATAATACTAAGTGCAAGTCAGATACAGCGAGAAATTCATTTGAGTACAACACACGAATTTTAACAATTTACTTTAATAAATTACTTGCTATAAAACAACATTTCCTGCACATATACTGACAAGTGTATATACATGTAAATGTAATAAATGGGTAAATACGATTCTGACAAACTTGAATCGTTTAAAGGAATAAACCTGCAAGGGGCTAATAAGTGTTCAGATAAGTTGAGCATGTTACTGAGTAATTACTTAAGTATTTTCGTGAAATCGGGGCCAGATTTGTAACATGTGTATTCTCTTGTATTAGAAAAATTAGAAACTGGAACTGAAATGAGGCCCTTAAGCGGATGTAGTAAATTTTGAAATGATTCTTTTTTTGTGAAGCAAACAAACCAATACACCTTCCAGTTGTTCTTATTAGTTTCTTGCTTCATTTGGCCGGTGATATAAATTCATTGAACTAGCTTGTTAATTTAATTCAAATAAAAGCTTTTCTTAGACCTAGTCAAGTTCAGGCAAAAAAGTGTTTAAATCTTTAATATGCTAATTCAAACCAATAATCGAATACTTTTTATCTTCACATACGTCCCTGAAAATTTACACTTCAGTAAGTGTAATGTAGACACAGATATCGGATGAAAAGGGTACGCAGCTTGATTAAATATGCGCAAAGGCTTATTTACGGTAGCATTAGCATATCACTGGATTTTAACCTATGTAGATGTTGCCACATATTATTCAGCACTAGAGCATGTCCACAAAATATAATGTTTGAGTATTTGTATAAAGATCTAGATATATGTATACCGTTGTTTTTTTGTTATCTGTAACATCTATTAAAGTGACATTATGCGCTTCTTACTGTACATAGCGTATTTTTGGTGACAGTTTTAAAAAAGCAATTTTCGGTTGCTGTGCATTTAAATGTGTTAAATTAATGATAATGCCGCATAAGTATTTGAAGTTGTTGCTTTAGAAATAAAAAAAAATCGGACTAATAAAATAAAAGTTCCTCTCTTCGCAGTGATCTCGCTTGTCTTGTTGATGTTGGTAGAGAGTTCGAAAGTGGAAGGGAAGCAACTCCTGCATGCAGCTTTTTTTTTTAATAGACTGCCCCAGTCAAAATAGGAAATTAAAGTAATATTGGAAAGTTATTATTTCGTACTGGTAGCAGGAAGAGTTTGGTGTATTGGGTTAAATGCTATTATTTCCTCTACCCTTTTTTACACACACCTATTTCAGCTGGATTTTTACTTGAAAATAATGCGCATAATTCCACTTTAAGATGTCTACAGACCCTAAGAATTAAGAAAGTATATGTTGTTGTTTAGATTGTTTATAGTCCCAGTTTACCCTGGGATTTCCCCTCTGGTGAACTTGCCAAGACCAAAGAAAGTAATATAACAACGCAGTAATGATTTCAGTCAAAAAATAATACAGTGTTTGACCTATCAACAAATGTTAATGCTATATTATCTGGTTGATTTACATCTCTTATAGCCGTATACTAGATCCG
This sequence comes from Saxidomus purpurata, assembly GCA_022818135.1. Lineage (NCBI taxonomy): Eukaryota > Metazoa > Mollusca > Bivalvia > Venerida > Veneridae > Saxidomus > Saxidomus purpurata. The sequence continues at coordinate 42,412,340 of JAFMSR010000006.1, forward strand.
TGGTGAAATTTCATGTCTCTGTCCGTCTCATTATTCTTTTGAATCTTTGGATATCACTTGGAGGACATTAAATAACTGGCATGATGATTGTGCCATTTGCAAAGGTAACCATGAGTAATTGACAAGTATCAGCTGACCTATTTCTGAGTTTCAAAACACATTTGATGTAGTCCCCGGTGTTTCATATTTTGTGATGTTTTTCTAGTCCCAGTTAGTCTCTATCCACAGCTCTTTCAAGCCCTCTAGCAAAATCTCAAACTATGAGAAGTCGGTGCTCGTTTGTCAGAGCTCACAAACAATAGATGTTCTTTGGCACATCTTGTTCATACCTCTCAAAAAAGCTATTTGTACGTTCACAATAGCAGGTAATTTTGATTTTGTAATCTTTACAGGTCTATACGTGTTATGCATGAAGTGTATATTGCTAAATTTGTTGTATGTAACAATAATAAATTCCATCTACACATGCTCGTACTATTGTTCATTGTGTAACCTATTAAAATATTTACACACAGGCCTCCCTATCGTTGTTTTGACTTCAAAGAATCTTCAGAAGCTTATATTTGTAAAACAGCTAGGGTCTGGTACCCGGATTCCCTTGTATCTGCATCTGTCTCTCTTCAACCTGCGCTTGTCAGGAGTCTTGGCAAGTTAACCCAGGGAGAAGTCCCAGGGTCGGTCAAGACTTAAAAACAATCAGAGAAAAAAGAATCTTAAGATTCTCCCAAAAGAATGTTTCTAGCTTAATAAAGTAAACACATCTTTTGATGTTTAAAACCTGTCATTTTCTAGGCGTTGCTTCCGGCATTTAATAGTCAAGCCGATATATTTTCGACGTTAAAGAGTAAGAAAACACATTTTGAACCCAACCTAGTATACTAAGCTGAATTTAGATAATATTTGCTTTTCTAGAAGGCAGCAAAATGATAGTTAAAGATTGCCCAACTAAAAACATCGAAGTTGGAATTACATACGATATGTTTATATTTTGTATCTTTGCATAGATTAAGAAAATGGGGTCGCCTGGAAGGAGAACATTAAAAGCTTATTTCATAGCGTTTGAATATCTTGTAAGGTCATTGTAGCAAGGAAATCAAATTTATCACAATAATAGACGTCAGTAACTGTTATGACTGCCCTAATATCACATTCACTGCATGCCATAACACTTGTCTATTGATATCCTCTGCATGATATGTAACGTAACACTTGTCTGGTGATACCCTCTGCATGTTGTCTAGCGTAACGCTTGTCTGATGATACCCTCTGTACGTTGTCTAGCGTAAGACTTGTCTGATGATATCCTCAGCATGTTGCCTAGCGTAATACTTGTCTGGTGATAACCTGTGCACGTTGTCTAGCGTAACACTTGTCTGGCGATACCCTCTGCATTTTGTCTAGCGTAACACTTATCTGGTGATACCCACTGCATGTTGTCTAGCGTAACACTTGTCTGGTGATACCTTCTGCATGTTGTCTAGCGTAACACTTGTCTGGCGATACTCTGTGCACGTTTTCTACTGTGAAATTTGTCTGATGATACCCTCTGCATCTTGTCTAGCGTGAAATCTTTCTGGTGATACCCGCTGCATTCTGTCTAGCGTCACACCTTACTGGTGATAGTCTAGCGGGACATGTGTCTGGTGACACCTGCTTCATGTTGTCTAGCTTGACAAAATATATTTTATTAATTCTTTTGTTAAACTAAAATTTTCAACACAATATGGTCACATTCGATGCAGTATGTCATATTTTCCCTCTGAAACGTCACCCGTTACAATTCCAGTTTTAAAAGAAAATTCGATTTGGTCTTAGTAATGGACCTTTAACAAGAATTTACCATGGAACATTTTTACTTAATTATTCGTCTAAATATGTTAATTTCGGACAATTAGGAAATATTTCCTTTTTCATCAAAATCTGAGAGCGAGCAATTTTAAGATTCTCTTTTGCTAGTGGAACATATTGTATTTCAGTAAATCTTATATGTTTGTTTGTTTATCGGGATTTAACACCCGTTTCAACCATTTTTCATTCATTTTACAAACGGGCAGTTTAGCTAACATTCGTTCCTTGGAAGGACCAGTATTAGACTTCCATCCTCGAAAACAAACTGCCAAAGATACCTAGTTGGCAGAGTGAACGCACAAATGCTCTTCAATCAATAAGATGTTACAGTGATTTCAAGTCAGCCACTCACACAACTCGTGCGTGATCACTCAAAATATTTATTTGAAATGAACAATGTTCACTGTGAGAATGTTTACTGTGTGAAGGTTTCTCCAAACTATGCTCTTTGCTCACTGTAAGTTCACAATAAAAAGTGTTACAACTGTCACTGTAATAAGTGCTCTCTTAACAGTTACAGTAAGTAGTGCTCACTAAACAATGGTCACAGTGAGAAGTGCTCTCTGAACAATGCTCACTATGAGCACTGCCCACTATATGTTCGCTAAGAATAATGTTAACGGTGTGAAGTGTTTGAACAATCTCCAGAAGCTCACTGACCCTCACAGTAAGTGGTGCTATCTGAACAATGTCCACTTTGAGAAGAGCTTACTGGACAATGCTCACAGTTAGAAGTGCTCTCTGAACAATGACCCCTGCGAGAAGTGCTCACTGAACAATGACCACTGCGAGAAGTGCTCACTGGCCAATGCTCACGTAAGTTCACAGTGAGTAGTGCTCTCTGAACAATGACCACTGTGAGAAGTGCTCACTGAACAATGCTCACAGTGAGTAGTGCTTTCAGAACAATGGCCACTATGAGAAGTGCTCACTGAACAATGCCCTAAAAGTGCGCACTGATCTTCACGTGAACAATGCTAACAGTGAGCAGTGTTCTCGTGAAGTTTAATGATCCACTATAAGAAGTGCTCACTGAACAATGCTCACAGTGAGTAGTGCTCTCTGAACAATGACCACTATGAGAAGTGCTCACTGAACAAGGCTCACAGTGAGGAGTGCTCTCTGAACAATGCTCACTATGAGAAGTGCTCACTGAAAAATGCTCACAGTGAGTAGCGCTCATTTAACAATGCTCACTGTGAGTAGTGCCCTCTTAAAAAAATTCCACTATTAAAAGTGTACACAGAACAATGATCACAGTGAGTAGCGCTACCTGTACAGTGTTCAGTGTGAGTAGAGCTCTCTGAATAAAGCTCACTATAAGAAGAGCCCACTGAAAAATGTTCTCTACATGAAGTACTCCGTGAATAATGTTAACAGTGAGTAGTGCTCTATGAACAAAGTGAACTGTGAGATTTGCTCTTTGCATAACGTTCACAGTAAGTAGTGCTCACTGAACAATGTCCACTGCGAGAAGTGATCACTGGACAATGCTCACTGTGGGTAATGATCACTTAATAATGTTTAAGGTGAGTTGTGCTTTCTGCACAATGTTCACACTGGGTTGTGCTGTCTGAACAATGATCACAATTAGTAGTGATCTCTGAATAATGTTCCGTGTGAGAAATGCTCTCTGAACAAAGCTCACTTTGAGGAGTGCTCACAATGAGAAGTGATAACTGAACAATGCTCACTATGAATATTGTTTACCAATAATGTTCACTCTGAGAAGTGCTCAATAAACAATGCTCACTGTCAGAAGTGCTCTTGAACCATGATCTCTGTGAATAGTGCTCACTGAACAATGCTCACTGCGACTAAACCTCACAAAATAATGTTAACTGTAAGTAACACTCACTGAAAAATACTCGAACACTGTGAGCACTGAACAATGCTCAATTTGAGTAATGCTAGCTGAACAACACCCTGTGAATATTGCTCGCTCAACAATACTCACTGTGACAAACGCTCACTGAGTAATGTTCACTGTAAAATACAGTCACTGAAAAATGCCTACTGTGAGTAATGCGCACTGAACAATGCTCATTGTGAGTAACGCTAACTGAGCAATGCTCTCTGTGAAAAGTGCTCACTAAACAATGCTCACTGTGACTAACGCTCACTGAATAATTTTCACTTTAAGTAACAGTCACTGAACAATACTCACTGTGAATAGTGCCCACTTAATAATGCTCACTGTAACAAACGCTCAACTGAATAATGATCACTGTAAGTAACAAACAGTCACTGAAAAATGCTCACTGTGAGTAATGCGCACTGAACAATGCTCATTGTGAGTAACGCTAACGGAACAATGCTCACTGTGAAAAGTGCTCACTGAAATGCCCACCCCCTGACAATGCTCACAGTGAATGACGCTCACTGAATAATTTTACTGTGAAAAACGCTTACTATGATTAACGCTCACTGAACAATGCTCACTACTTTCTTTTGGTAACACTCACTACACTTACTGAACAAGAAACGCTCACAATGTCAGGTAGTGCCTCACCATTGTCCGTCACTGAGCTCATATAAAGTAGCTCACTGAGTAGCTAACAATTAACTGAGATTGACTATAATTTATTATGCAAACTTACCAAAATAATGCATTGTGATATAAAAACAAACGACATTCGGAAGCTTTATCTGGGGAATTGGTGTCACATCATTTTGTTAGTCATTTTTTAGTTACAACATTCTGTCCTGTAAATGCATCTTTTCGTCCTGTGCATTTGTTATCATGTTATGAACATTTTGTAAGTCGTTCAGTAATTAACATTCTGTCCTGTAAATGCATCATTTCGTCCTGTGCATTTGTTATCATGTTATGAACATTTTGTAAGTCGTTCAGTAATTACTACATTCTGTCCTGTAAATGCATCATTTCGTCCTGTGCATTTGTTATCATGTTATGAACATTTTGTAAGTCGTTCAGTAATTACTACATTCTGTCCTGTAAATGCATCATTTCGTCCTGTGCAGTTGTTATCATGTTATGAACATTTTGTAAGTCGTTCAGTAATTAACATTCTGTCCTGTAAATGCATCTTTTCGTCCTGTGCATTTGTTATCATGTTATGAACATTTTGTAAGTCGTTCAGTAATTAACATTCTGTCCTGTAAATGCATCATTTCGTCCTGTGCATTTGTTATCATGTTATGTATCGATACATTTTGTAAGTCGTTCAGTAATTATACATTCTGTCCTGTAAATGCATCATTTCGTCCTGTGCATTTGTTATCATGTTATGAACATTTTGTAAGTCGTTCAGTATTTAACATTCTGTCTTGTAAATGCATTCATTTCGTCCTGTGCATTTGTCATTATGTTATGAACATTTTGTAAGTCGTTCAGTAATTAACATTCTGTCCTGTAAATGCATCATTTCGTCCAGTGCATTTGGTATTTTTAAAAAAAAATTGTATGTTTATTTTATATTTTTTTTTATTTTTTAAAAAAAAATTTTTTTTTTTGTTTTATAAAAATTTTCTCTTCTCTCACCCCCCCCCCCCCCCCCCCCCCCCCTGACACCCTGATGCAAATTAGTACATTATTTGACATGTCATTGCCGTATTTCAGTCCGCAACTAAACTTCACCATCCCCGACGTGTTTTTTTGTGCAAAATCTCGCCTAACACATTTTGCTAATATTTACACTTAAAAAGTCCCTAACCGATGGAACCAACTGCTACATTGTTTCCGACTCTTAAAACACTGTAAATCAAGGAAACAAGCTCAATGATACAAAGTATCCGTACAGATTTTAAAAATTTCAAATCTCCAAAGCAGGCTCCCTTTCGTATTGGCAGCCATTACGTCACTACTGCAAGGTCAATGTCACTGGTTTTACTTTCATCAAATCACTAAATCTCAATACTTGACAATGAAAATGCATACATATAAAATGTATATAGCATGTATTAATATTCTTAACCAAAACTATGCACTTGGATCTACATGTTACCTCTTATTTGTAAATTTGACCTTGGCCAATCCTTCACTAACAGCCTGAAACCCCATACTGCCTCTGTTATGTAGTAACATCTTATTTTTTGTAAATATTTTTTTATTTTTTAAAAAAACACCTTTTTAAATAAAAAAAATTTTGTGAAAAAAAAATTTTTTTTTTTTTTTTTTTTTTTTTTTTTTTTTAAAAAAAATAATATTTTCAAGAAAAAAAAGTTTTTTCAAATTGAAAGGGTTTGGGGGGGGGGGACCCCAAAAAAATTTGCCAAAAAAAAAAAAAAAAAAAAAAAAAAAAAAAAAAAAAAAAAAAAAAAAAAAAAAAAAAAAATTAAAAAAAAAAAAAAAAAAATTTTTTTTTTTTTTTTTTTTAATTTATATTAAAAAAAAATCTCCCCCCCCCCACCACCCCCGGGTTATTTTGTCTCTGTGATACTGATGTTTTAAAGTGTTACAAATGTATTACATGTGTGTACAAATGTAAATTAAATTATAATTACATGTTTATATATTAAACGAGCAACGAAAAGTAATAATAAACAAGAAAGACAATGTATCGCGATAAAAAGCGATATACCACTGGTAATCAGATATGAAATACATGTATACAAATATTCAATCATGAAATTCCACAATTCCATTAACTATATGAATTGTACTACAAAGTCATGTATATCTACAAACCATGATTATGCAATAAAATGACGGGCTTCAAATTTTTGTACCTTTTTCAGTATCTATCCCAGTAATGGTTTTACAAGCACAGTAGGCACTAGTCTAAAAGCATAGCGGTAATAAATTGCTTCACTCACTTTCTTTTCTAGTTTAAAATTCATATTCATATTTTCGACAAAATGGAAAATGAATTTAATGAGCAAATTAAATCATAAAATATGTGCATGTATTTGACGACGGTAAGTACGTTCACCGTGCAATATCTTATTTATCAGTTTCAGATGAATGGCGCTCTAACTGCCTGTATAAAACACTATTAAATTGCTTTTCCATTTACGCAGACAGTTCTTTATTTTCTTGCCAAGCGACTTCCATTCCAAAAAAGTGCCGTCAGGTGTTAAATTACCTCGCAAACAGCATTTTATGACTGGTTTGGGACCGTTTGACTAACTTTCCATTAGTGTAGACATTTTTCAAGCTGTTTCTCAAAACTGTTGAGGCAAAATTTCACATTTCAAATTGTATAATTCAGAGCTAGACCCATGCATACGGGAATCAGCCTCATAAAGTTTACAAACACACATCATAAATAAAACAATGGTATCAATAGCAGATACAATTTCTTGGTGTTGTAGTACTATTACACTTTACAAAAAGATGAAATTATGGTCTAATATAGCTGGCAAACATTGTTAATTTGACGTTTAGATCAATCACTCTAATCTCCAGAACAGTGATATACTAACCAGTATATCACTCAAAAGTAAAATCTATTTCCTAAGTATAAAAATGTAGTAGCGTGTTCAACATCTAAATCAAAGTAATTGATACCGTTTTAAAATTAAGTTGAATTTTAATGTAGAACCAGGGTAATCTAACGAAAAAAGACGTAAAAACGAAAATACGACACAACAGATAGATTTAGGTACAATGCTAGTGAGCTTTAGGTACCAAAAAAAATAAAAATTAAACCAAAAAAAAAAAAAACAAAAAAAAAAAAAAAAAAAAAAAAAAAAATTTTTAAAAAAAAAAAAAAAAAAAAAAAAAAAAAAAAAAAAAAAAAAAAAAAATTCCCTTTTTTAAAATAAAAAAAAAAAAAAAAACCAAAAAAAAAAAAAAAAAAAAAAAAAAAAAAAAAAAAAACCCCCAATTTTTTTTTTTTTTTTTTTATATTTTCCCCCATTTAATAAAAAAAAAAAAAAAAAAAAAAAAAAAAAAAAATAATAAACCCCCCCCCCCCCCCCCCCCCCCCCCCCCCCCCCCCCCCCCCCCTTTTTTTTTTTTTTTTTTTTTTTTTTTTTTTTTTTTTTTTCCCCCCCCCCCCCCCCCCCCCCCCCCCCCCCCCCCCCCCCCCCCCTTTTTTTTTTTTTTTTTTTTTTTTTTTTTTTTTTTTTTTTTTTTTTTACTTTTATTTTATGTTTTCCAGTGAATTATAGAGTTTTCTCAGTGAAATAAAAGTGATAATCCACAGTTTTGAAACAGTGGATTACCATTTTTATTTTTCACCTTTTTACAATCTTTAGCCCGGATTTACGTCAAACGGTATACCGAGCGTTATTAACGCTGGTGACCATACGACGATGACGTCGTTAAAATGACGTCATTTGTGCTATATTTTCTGATGACGTTTCCCGCGATTTTCAATGTTTTATAGAAACAAACTCAATAAAAAAAAAACAAAGGAAAAAAAAAAAAAAAAAGGCCCAAAAAAAAAAAAAAAAAAAAAAAAAAAAAAAAAAAAAAAAAAACCCCCACCCCAAAAAACCCCCCCCCCCAAACCCCCCAAAGTAGAGTTTTAACCATAAAATAAACAGAAAAATTGTTGGTATCGGTGTAATATCACGTTAATTTCACTCGTGAACACCAAAAGTAGTTATTTTCGTGAAAATATCACTTTTGGTGCCCACTCGGTGAAATTATAACGTGATCTTACACCGAAACCAACATTCTAGCATAAAATGTGCTGTTTTTGCCCATTTTGCCGGTGTTTTAACAGGAGAAAAAACGTGTGTTAACGGGGAGATTCACGCGCCGTTATAACCCGTTTTCATTTATGCGCAGTACAGAGCCATTGCAAAAAATGGACCTGTCTTCATAGTCTTATATCATGTACGGCGTCAACAGTGCCGGGCTTAGAAACCGCCAGTGACGTCATAAATATGACGTAAACAACACGGACGTTGTCCCGCGCATTATTGAACGTCGTACCAGTAAGAGCGTTTCATTTTTATTTTTATGATTTTTTATGCTATTTATGCTAGAATAGCGTTAACGCACGTTTTTTCGTGTTATAACACCTGCAGAAACCCTCGGGACATGTTGGTGCCCTCGCCCTAACGGGCTCGGGCACCAACCATCCCTCGGGTTTCTGCAGATGTTATAACACGAAAAAACGTGCGTTAACCCTACAATTATCCTCTATATAAATATTTTGTCAAAAATACAGCATATATTCAAATACGGCCTGACAGAAAAAAAATCTGTATTGTATGTACGTGCAATACAAATAGATAGAGGATAATTGTTGGTTTCGGTGTAAGATGACGTTATAATTTCACCGAGTGGGCACCAAAAGTGATATTTTCACGAGTGGCGCAGCCACGAGTGAAAATGACAACTTTTGGTGTTCACGAGTGAAATTAACGTGATATTACACCGATACCAACAATTTTTCTGTTTATTTTATGGTTAAAACTCTACTTTTATTGAGTTTGTTTCTATAAAATAACGAAAATCGCGGGAAACGTCATTAAAAAACATAGCGCAAATGACGTCATTTTAACGACGTCATCGTCGCATGGTTTCCAGCATTAATTACGCTCGGTATACTTTTTGACGTAAATCCGGGTAGAAGATTGCAAAAACAGTGAAAAATAAAAATGGTAATCCACTGTTTCAAAACTGTGGATTATCACTTTTATTTCACTGAGAAAACTCTATAATTCACTCGAAAACATTAAATAAAGCGACATAATTTTCATTCAATTGGCCCAAAAATGCAAATGACGTTAATAACGTCGCTTTTGACTGGGTCGTTACTATTTGTTTATACGATGACGTCAATAAACTGACGTCGCACACTACATATATTTCGCGCTAAAAAGGGGTTTTCTTCAATTTTATGCTTAGCATGTCATTTTAATTTAGTTCATCGCGCAGAAAAGTGTCAAAAGGTATATAATAAAAGTGTAATTAGCATAGAAATGTGATCCATAAACTGGATTAACTCTCGTCGAGGTCGGATCAAACTCGTGCTACGCACTCGTATAACTCGAGCAAATTCGGCATGCTCGATCACGTTACTATACTAATAACCATATTTTATTAATGCATAGATGTGTGTTATGTATTTTACATTCTAACACAAGCGGCTGCTTTTCTTATATAAAAATGTAGGGAAAAGCCTGTATTTTATTTTACGATATATTATTATACGGGGCAGGTGTACCTTTAGGCGATATTGGCACACTTGGTGAACTATTGGCCCGAGGGCTTTAGCCCGAGGGCCAATTTGAACCAAGTGTGCCAATATCGCCTTAAGGCACACCTGCCCCGTATAATTACCTTTTTATTGCATATGTTGAACATCGGTTTTGCTGAAAATGGGAAAAGATAAGACAAAAAGATACAAAACGCACATTCCTGCAATACCTATACTATTTCATAAAGATAAATGCCATTGAATGAATACATTATTCATACTATCCACAAAAGCAAACGTGTCAGTTTCCAAATTTCGGTGCTCAATAAGCCTAAATTCTAAATTCAATAAACGTTGAGAAAGAGACTTCTGTGTCCTTTCGGTGGCCATTTTCCGTTACGTCTACGTTGTCAATTACGTCAACGTTTTCACGTGCTGACAGTCTAACGTTGCTGCACAGTTGACCGGAAATAGCCTCAATACGAATTTTCTGGCACACTAGCAAGTGTGCCGATATCAGTTATCGGCACACTACGTCACGTGATCGTTTTATCGGCCCGTATCACCGACAATCAAAGGCAAATTTGATACTATATTTAGTAACATATGCAATAAAGCACGTTTTTCCAAGGACGACGTGCCGTAAATGACGTAACGACGTGACGTATGTAAACAAGCGCGTCCAATCGTATCTCGCGTTTTAAGGTTACAATGATGTACTAGTACGCGTTAAATAAAGTTTGGGATTGTTTTCAAAGAAAAAAACGTGTTAGAATCGAAATAATAAATTGTTCCCTATAATTTATCGTTGAATAAAATACAGTCAGTCATTTGGATGCGAAAAATTAAATCACTCGTGCTACGCACTCGTGATTTAATTACTACGCATCCAAATTCCTGACTATATTTTATTCACTGATAAAATACAGGGAGGCATTTATTATTTCTTAATTCAGTTTTCCCGCAATTTGACGTGAATATAGTTTAAATGTATGCGACGTTACGTCACGTCCGCTTTATATAGAGGATAATTGTTGGTTTCGGTGTAAGATCCGTTAAATTTCACGAGTGGGCAAAGTGATTTTTAGGTGGCGCAGCCCAGTGAAAATACTTTTTTGGTGTTCACGGTGAAATTAACGTGATATTACACCGATGCCACAATTTTTCTTGTTTATTTTATGGTTAAAACTCTACTTTTTTGAGTTTGTTTCTAAAAATATCGAAAATCGCGGAAACGTCATCGAAAACAAGCGTAAATGCGTCTTTTACGACGTCATCGTCGCATGGTTTCCAGCTTCATTCGCTCGGTATCTTTTTGACGTAAACCGGGTTGAGATTGCAAAAACAAAGTGAAAAAAAATGATAATCCACTGTTTCAAAACTGTGGATTATCCTTTTTTTCACGAGAAACCTAATATTGTTATTCTGATGAAGGCTTTCGCCAAAACGTTAATGTGAAAATGATGATATAAAAACGCTGTTGTAATAATGTTGTTGTTGAATTTTCCATTCTTGTTTACTAGTGGAAAATTCTGACTTTCAGTAACTAGGCTTAAAATGTATGCAACAAGGGGTTACTTGGGTCCATGATTTTGAACAACATTCGATCAGTTTCTCTACACATCGCAAGATTTCAAATATATCTAAGCTCTGTGCCTTATGCTGTTATACAAACGGTCTTGTCATTTCAGAGAAGATTTTTTTTCTTATATAAGCATGTGCAAAATCAAGTGACTGCCCGGACGGGGTCAATTTTGACCCGGGGGTCATAGTATGAACAATCTTGGAAGATGTTCGACAGACAGTTAGTGATCCTTAAAGCCCATCCTGGCACCTCGTGCCAGCTGAACTAAAAACAACTGTTGATAAAGGGAAATAAATGAACACTGTTATAACTCCTAAACGACTTACAAAATGTAGTAACATAATGACAAATGCACATGGCGAAATAATGCGAGCACAGGGTAAACTGTAGTAACTACTGAACGACTTACTAAATATCCCTAACATAATAACAAATGCACACGGCGAAATAATGCATTCACATGAGAAAATGTTGTAACTACTATGCACATAAGTATTAGAGCGATCTGACATGAATGCTTTTTTTTTCGAAATCTTGATTGAGCAACATGCAATATATCAGTTGTTTGAAAGAAATTTTGTAAATGTACTGCTATGTGTTTTTCAAAAATCTTCGAAAAGGTTGGTAATATAGATATAGGTCTATAGTAATTTAAGTCGTCAGTTGTCCCATTCTTATATGGTCAAAGAAGCCTGGAAATAAAATCTTTTGCTTTTAAGTTTACAAACCTAAATGCTCTGAGGTGTTTTTTATTCTGTAGTTTACCTAATCTCACTTATTCGTATCTTGTCTGCTTGAATTTATATCAATGATAATTAAAAACCAGAAATGTATTTTTAAAAAGATAAAATGCGTTGAGCTGAGTTACCACTAAGTGATAGTAACGTATTATAATCAAAGCACTGAACGTACTGGTGGGACGGTTGTGTTGGTATGTGTACATTAGGTTTAGGCAAGCAATACTGAAATGTTCAACTCAAAGTGAAATACCGAAATTTTACCATGTTTAAATGTGAACTAGAGATGGAGGTTAATGTCAAGAAAATCAAAACTGATTTACAGTTCTCGCAAACTTGTGTTTCAGATTGCAAATTTGTAAATGAACTTGCAGCGCTCAAAATGCAGTACTAAAGAGCTATAGTTTTGTTCGAAGAAACTATTGCCAGTCGTAATTCTAAAACTTCAGTCAAATCAGCCGTACAACCCATAGGCACAGAAGGTACACAAACACTAAATGAGTATGCTAACTCATAAACAGTAAATTCTTAAATTACTTATGTGATTATGCATAATATGCTTTGTTTTATTACAGCTGTTTTTCGGCAAAGCAGTATTGAGCTTGCTTTTGACCGGCTGTTTGTAACGTTTTCAACCGCCAATGAAATGACAAGTAGAATGTTGAGTTAATATAACATTGTTTGAATTGAGAAATTAACTCTGAAAGGCACCTTTTAATTAGATAATTAAAAAGTTCAGTAAAATACTCTTGCATTTTCAGTATTTCTTGATTTTTAAAAAATAATTTTAGTACGTAAATAGTTCATATCTATCAAAATAATATACTGTTACCGCCAAACTAATGTTAATTATAAGTGTATAGTAATTTTACTTTCTCGACTAGTGGGTATCAGTCAATATTTCGAGAAACATATTTGATAAGTAAAACAATGATTAAGTTTGTTTTCCTGATGCACATGTCACGGTTCGGTCTTAATTATGATACAATTTACAGATAATTTGATTAATTACTATTCTAATATGCCTATGGTATATTTGTATAGTCAATTCGAGTGCTTTAATATGATTAATGCACTCAGAAAAATAGGCGGAGTTTCGGACATGGAAGTAGCTCCTTCCGGTTTTTCTTATTTACTCCCGCACAGAAAATAACATATAGAAATAGAAATAATATCTGTATAAATACATCAGTCGCATGAAAAAGTTGTGTTTAAGAACATAAATATTATTTTTGATTGCGTCAAGTAAGCCTTAGAATACCCTCACCTTGTTTTTCTTTTAAAAAGCCAAGACATTCAGCATTAAGAGTCATACAATGTTTTGATTCCGGGAGACAAAACAATGAATGAAAACGTTTACGTCATCACACTGACGTCTTACTCCACGTTAAAACGCTGTACAGTTTAAATTAACGGTACGCATTTAAATCGATTGTCTGCTTTGTTCTTAATCTGACGTCTTCTGCATAATGTCCAGACAGGTATTTTTTATATTTTATTTTTAGATGATTAAACTAAAATAAGTAGGTATAATTAGTTATGTTGATATCTTGAATGGCTGCCCGAATAGGGAGTGTATTCCAACAGCCACTATTTATGCTATTTCACATACCGCCGTGCTGAAAAAAAGTCCGAAGTAGTAACGATGTTTTCAAAAATTCGGCTTAAAGAATCGAAATATCTATGTCTTGGAGTGCTTTATCGAAATTGAAGCTTTCCCGTCGTTAATGTGCCTGTGTTATTCACTCGGGCTTCGCCCTCGTGAATTATTCCGCCAGGCACACCCTCCGGGTATGCTTCAATTTCGATAAAGCACTCCACCAATTATGACGGTTAATTAGCTCAGTCTTAGTAGCATTGGCTTTTACAACCCTGTAAGTGTAGGACAATGGGTTCGCGTCCCCGTCATGGTGCACACTTTTTCTCACGTCATTTGGCGCCTTCTGACTGCATAAAAATTAAACTTGATAGGATTTTTTACTATAACATTTAGCTATCAATCGCTTTCATATACTCAAAATTGCGCCGACCATCTTTTTTTTAAAGATAAGTCTTGTTAATTTTTTTATAACTTATACCAGAAACATATCTCTGCTTGTACACATAATGTTTGTCGGCAAATAGCTTTAATGCTAAGTGTTAAACCCAAATCGATGTTAAATAAAGTATCTTGTATCTTGAGAAACCCTTTACATATATCTAGCAACATTTGTGAAAATAATGCCGATATTTTCGTTTCTTTGACATTATTGTACTGCCAAATACAGCACAAACCAAGAGTATGAAAGGTGCAAAATAGCCAATGGAAAAATAAACGACTTATGTTATTTCAATTTGTTTCATTTTGAGTTTTACTTAAAGTTGCTCGCGCTCAGATTTTGATGAAAAAATAAAGTTCCCCAAACTCTCTGAAAATAACATATTTAAGATCCATTAGCTAAATTGTAACTACCAAATTGGATTAATAATAATTCCATGTTGTTAAAAGCTTTTTGTTTCGTTTGAAATAAATTTAAACTTGCATATGAGTCTACAGTAGAGACCGAGTGTTCACCTTTTACCGAAAGAAGAAATTAACGCGACCTAATAATCTGATTGGTTAACTGTTTAGCCGAGAATAAAGTCCCGTCGAGTATATGTGTACGCTTCCAAATAATAAAGCGTTACACATGGTTTTGAAATTCCAATATAACCAAATAGCGTAGCGATGCCGTTGATTCATACCCTACAAATATTTTCAATGGAATTTTGCAAATTTCTACCTAGATTTTTACTTTCATTGTTGATTCTTGCATTTACTTTTACATTATATACTTGGATATATTATTTTGGAGAATTTTTTTTTCACCTGAAATGGGGGCGAGCAGTTTTAATTGCTGTCTAATGTAAAACAAAGTATATAAACAATGTAAACAGTTCTATGCTAATTTTCAAAAAGTATCTAAGAAACAGGTACGAGTTGACTTAGGTACGAGTTGACCCGGGAGCGTCTTATCAATAGACGCTAGTACTACAGAATCAGTGAGGGTCGTATACAAATGACATTCACCACACTTCCATTTTTAACATTTGATCAGACTTCCCCCCGCTTTCCCGAGGGTCGGAACAACCCAGTCCTCCACAGTAGACCATGTAAGATCCTTTTTCTTGCATACTTTATTTGATTTATTGCAGATTCTACGAGGAAACCGCTTTAAACGGCCCTATTTTTTGGGCGGTAAATAAAACTTCATGTTGATTAAATATAATTCCCCCCAGGAAACCCCTTTGCGGAGAAAATTTGTTTTTTCCCGGCTGAATTTACCACTGTTTATGTATAGCGCTAAAAACATAGGCTTGATCGCACAAAACTATACTTTATTTACGTTGTGAATAAAAAAAAATCATTAAATCCTAAACAGAAATTCTCCTTTGTCACGTCCAGTTTACTTGATTAATGCGACTATACCACAAATTGACTCAATTAACTTTTTTGTTTACGGACTCATTTATCAAGGGCAAACTGTGACGTCATTTATCGCCATTTTTTGTTTTGAAAAAGTATGATTCAGGTATGTTCTTTGAAATGTGAAATAATTTGTTGCTATACATTTCTAAAATTTGATGCTCTTGCTTGTGACACCAGTAAAAAGCACCATTTCTTTTCGCAATAACTCTCGCTTCAAAACTTCTGATATTCGTTACCAACAATTTTCGTAATTTAAACCGTTATTGCTACCCTGAAAATTCGAACCATTCCTAAAAAAAAAAATTCCTGTTACATTAACTTGAAACATATTGAAGTGTGTGCTTTCTTATGAGACCTTAGTTTACTTTAGAAAAATTCTAATCTGTCACATGTAATCCGCCCTGTGAAACGTATTCGGAAATAAAGTGTTCCAGGTACGGTTGAACCTACACGAAAGTAGTTCGGGTGCTGTCAAAAAACCCCGGGGTTTTTTTTTTATAAAAAAATATTTTTTTCCCCCCCCCCTCCTCATCTATCTTGACACTTCAACACTTCTAACAAAATTTATGACCTTCAACGTGGATTCAGAGAGAGGCGTTCTTGCGAAACTCAACTGATTGAACGGTTAACAGACTACCTTGCCAACAACATCGCTTCTGGTAAACAAACGGACCTTATTCTTCTGGATTTCAGTAAGGCATTTGACAAGGTTAACCACCTCAGACTTCTCCATACTCTTCAAGAATATGGCGTCTCTCCAAAAATTCTCAACTGGATACGCTCCTTTAAGATTGGTCAAAGCCAGACTGTTGTCCTAGACGGTGATTGTTCCACAGAAGTTCCTGTTACTTCTGAGGTCCCTCAAGGCTCCGTTATTGGGCCCCTCTGCTTCCTAATCTACATCAACCAGCTTCCTTCTTCTGTTTCTAAATCCCAAGTTCGACTCTTTGCCGATGACACTGCGGTATACCTCACCATCAACTCAGTTTCTCAATCCCTGCAACAAGATCTTGACAATATGCAGGTCTGGGAGCAGTGGGGCATGGAGTTAAACCCGTCAAAATGTCAAGTGCTACATATCACTAAAAATAAAAATGTCTAAAATGAATACTATCTTCATGGCCAAGCCTTAGAATCTGTCCCTAATGCTAAATATCTTGGTCTAAATTTATCCTCAGATCTTAGCTATAATACTCACATCGCGAGGATAACAACCAATGCCAACAGAACTCTGGGATTCATCAAACGAAATATAACTACCAGCAATGAAAAGTAAAAGAACTGGCATACTAGTCCCCTGTCCGGCCACAGGTAGAATATGCTTGTACCATCTGGAGCCCTTACACAAAAATCAATATCAATAAGATAGAGATGGTCCAGAGGTGTGCAATACGGTAGGTAAAACGTAACTATTCCCCTCTCTCTCTCGAGTGTTACAGCCATGCAGGGTGATCTAGAATGGCGGTCCCTGCAACACAGGAGATTCGACTCAAGGCTCATTATGTTCTACAAAATGTATCACAACATCGTAGCAATCAGACTTCCATCCTAAATACAAAGTGAATCTATCATGTTCATGAGTTGTGGATAAGGAAATCCCACCCGAGGGTTGAGATACGTCCCAAAAACGAGGCTCTGTCGAGTTTTTTTCGTTTTGACGTATCTCAAACCTCGGGTGGGATTTCCTTATCCACAACTAAATAGACATGGTAGATTTATTTTCTCATCGTTTTAATCGCATTTTTACACAAGTATGAAGAAATAAGTGTAAATACAGGATGGAGATGAAAAAATGAAAATCAACTGTTTCTTGAATGTTACTTCAAAACTGCTATAGCTGGATAGAAAATGATCTAAGAAAATGAATACCCACAACCCTATGTTTATCTAAAAAATAACAATTTATACAGTCATTTTTCGATTTTATGTCTGCTTATAATTAACGTAAAAGTAGTCCGGCAGCGATGAGAGATAAGCGGTGAAGGATAAGGTTATCTATCACCGGTAAATGCGCGGAAATTTATCTGATAGGTGAGAAAACCATATCGACCACAAGGCACATGCCCCAACTGTCCATAAGCCAACTGCCCGCTTCCCCAAAAAAAAACAGGTTTCCTCTGATAACCACAAGTACTCATTTTCCCCACATAGTATCACCCTTTGGAACCAACTCACATGCAACATTGCTACTCTACATGACCTTGGCCCGTTCAATCAGGCTGTGGTAAATGTTCAGTATTAGTCAGGTTATCAATGTTTTTTCTCACTTATGAGATACATATTTCCGCGCATTTACCCATGTGAGATAAAGTGAATGTAACATGTTCATGAGTTGTTGATAAGGAAATCCCGAGCCGAATTTTGGACGTATCTCAACCCTCGGGTGGGATTTCCTTATCCACAACTCAATGCCATGGACATGGAGTTATTTTCTTTCCCCCCCGTTTAAATCGCATTTTCACAAAAGTAAGAAGGAATAAGTGCAAATTCAGGATGGGGATGAAAAAATGAAAATCAACTTTTTCTCGAAATTTACTGTCAAAACGGCTATAGATGGATAGAAAATGATCTAATTAAGAAAATAAATACCAACAACCCTATGTTTACATGTATTTAAAAAACAAACAATTTTACAGTCTTTTTTATGTCCAAAACTAATCTCACATCGCTTATCTCACATCGCTGCCAGACTGTTTTTACGTTGATTGTAAGCAGACATAAAACTCGAAAAATGTCCATCGAGTTGTGGATAAGGAAATCCCGCCCGAGGGTTGAGATACATCCAAAACTCGGCTCTAAGGAAATCCCACCCTCGTGTGGGTATTCTTTCTTCCCCCCCCCCCCGGGGAGTGTGGGCCGGCCAGCACGCGGAGGGAAGAGATAACCTGTATTTTCCTAAGAAAAAAAATATCTTTTTTTTTTAATAAAATATAAAATTTTTTTTTGTTTTTAATGTACCCTGGAACACTTTCATTTCCAAGCACGTTTCACGGCGGTTTATATGTGAAAGATTGTATTGGTTTTCGTAAATGTAAACTAATGTCTCATAAGAAAGCAAACACTTTAATATTTTTCAAGTTAATGTAACAGGAATTTCATTTTTAGGAATGGTTCGAATTTTCAGGGTACGCAATTTAACGGTTCAAATTACGAAAATTGTTGGTAACGAATATCCATGTAGATTTGAAGCGAGAGTTGATTGCGAAAAGAAATGGTGCCTTTTATGGTGTCACAAGCAAGAGCATCAAATTTTAGAAATGTATAACAACATTATATGTTCACATTTCAAAGAACATACCTGCATTCATACGTTTTCCAAAACAAAAAAATGGCGGTAAATGACGTCACAGCTTCTCTTGATAAATGACGTCACTGTGTAAACAAAACCAGTTAATTAAGTCAATGTCGATGGTATAGTCGCATTAATCAATTAAACTGGACGTGCGTCAGAAGAATTTCTGTTTAGGATTTAATAATTATTTTTTTGTTTCACAACGTAAATAAAGTACAGTTTTAGATGCGATCAAGCACTATGTTTTTAGCGCTAGATACATAAACAGTGGTAAATTCACATGTGATCCTACCAAATTTCCTACGCAAAGGGGTTCCATGCGGGGAATTGTATTTAATCAACATAAAGTTTTGATTTACCGCTCAACATAGTAGAGCCTATTTAGCGGTTTTCTAGTAGAAACTGCAATGAAATCAAATAAAGTATGCAAGAAAAAGGACCCTCGGGAAAGCAGGGGGAAGTCGGAACCTCGCTTCGCTCGGATCCGCCTATCTCCCCGCTTTCCCTCTGGTCGGAACAACCCAGTCCTCCACAGCAGGCCATGTAAGATCCTCATAATCCACAACTCATGAACATGTTAGATTCACTTTATCTTTTAATTTTACTTCTGTTCTCAATTATGCTAACATTTTAACCTTTGACTGGATACTTTCTTCTAAGTCTCACTTTAACCTGACAAAACTTAGTGCCAGGTTTTTTATTGTCTCACTCTATATACTAATGATATCCGACGTACACTTCAGTCCTGCCTATAACACTCGCGAGCGGGGTTGGCAGTATTCAGAGATAGATAGATATAAAGTTCATAAATAAAGTAATTTATGCCGGATATGAGATGCTACTCATATAAACGATTTACGTTTCTGTGGCAATTTATTGTTTGTTTTCACTAATGTAGGTGGCAATAATGAGCCAATGTTTCCACAGTGTTGAGTAGGCACTATCCATTAATGTCTCTTATGAATATAAGTGTCCATACACTCATTTTTATGGAGTAATCCAAATTGCATCATGCGAATACATTAAAGCACTGGTAAAAACTGAATAAAAACACTGTCACTTTTTTTTTTCTTGTACGAGGTGTAGTATTATTTAATACCACAAATCTGTTCTTGATAGCTATTGAACCGATACTTATTCAGTCTGACAGGTATTTAGGTCTAAATTTGTTAATAAAAAAAATAGATAGAAAGATAGTATACATTTGATTGGTCCAAAAAGTAGTTCAAATCCCAGCTTATTCAGCTACGCAATTTGTTCAGATGAAACTTCAAAATTAATTTATTGCAATTAGAAGTGAAGTATGTGAAATCTTAATAGAAGACAACACAATAGTACTTTATAACCTATTTATTTTCATCGG
The DNA here is from genome assembly GCA_022818135.1 of Saxidomus purpurata. Classification (NCBI taxonomy): domain Eukaryota; kingdom Metazoa; phylum Mollusca; class Bivalvia; order Venerida; family Veneridae; genus Saxidomus; species Saxidomus purpurata. The sequence goes on from JAFMSR010000006.1 coordinate 42,432,676, forward strand.
GTAGCTTTTTTATAAAGCTGAACTTCGTTTCTCGTTATCTTGGACTAAATGCATAACAGAATATGTCCGACATATTCCAATTTATAACAAATTAACCAATGAGAAAGCACCTTTCATCCAGTGCATAAATTTACACAATGGCAGGTTATTTTTCAGTGAAAATTTCACGGAGGAACTGAAAAGAAACTGCTAGTTATGTCTTAAAAAGGCGTATATAATCTAAGAAGCGATGGGTGTGATTTCAATGAATATTAACCTTCGCAACTGTCACTGTTATTATGGATACTGATGTGAGTTTCACTGAGAGACTTGCGATTTTCTCTCGTCCATCCTTCTGTCTCCATTTCGACAGCTGAGATGGGACGAGGGGTTGTGATTCTCGTTTTCACGATTTTGCAATCCCTCGCCATGACTGGCGATTGTTGCAAGGGACGGGCAGTGTTGACAGAATCCAGTGGCATTATATCAGATGGAGATGATGCTTATCCAAGTTATGCAAGATGTGAATGGTTGATAGATGGTAAGCAAAATTAACTGAATTTGATGTGCAGGAATTGTCATGTGTTAATGTTAACATTAGTTTACTAATCCCATAGTAGCGGTTCATGGAAATGATTAAATCTCCGTATCTTTTTACACATTGTTTTTTATAAGTATACTGAAAATCCGGCGACGATTTCACAGTTTGCATATATATAACAAATTAACATTGAGGTAATGCAGGTCACTAATCATCACGATCTACATTACATTGTATGACAGTTGATAAAACTTGGAAGTGTCATCCCTTAAGAACTCTCAAACAATAAGAACGCAAAGGGTTTCCAATAATTTATTACAACATAGATTTCACGGTGGACACTTGACAATCAATGTATGAATTTTCATTGTTAATTGATTAAATTAGCGGCATGTTTGGATAGTAGTGACCCCCCCCCCCCGTGGATGTGCAGACTGTTTTCTGCCCCCACTTTTCCCGCACACACACAATTCGTGCACACAGTAGTCTCAATATTTCTACTGGTAACTACACTGCCCAATTTTTGAAAGTTCTTCAACAAAATAATTTAAAACAAAATTTACAAAAATCATACTGACATTTCTTGTTTATTTGGTAGAACCTCACCTCGGAAGTGTACTCCTGATAATTTCTTTTCACCTCATTTTGTTGTAGTGCGAAGAGTTAACCACCTGTGCCTAGACTAGCTCAAGGTCACAACTTGAATTTCAAGGATTTGAGTCTTGAATTTCCTGTCCTGTCAATACAGTCATGTACATTTTTGTATCTCCTTAACTCTCTGAAGGATTTTGATGAAACTGTGGAGAATCCATGATCTGGCAACACAAACTCAAAGTCAAAGTCACAACTTAATGTCAGGGAGCGACTAGGGCGAAAAAGTCGCCTTTTTACACCTTAACTTCCCATTTCTTTGACTAAATCGAAATTAACTTCGCCTGAAATATATCTGAATAAACAATGAAGCGAATATACAAAGTGTCAGACGTCTCTCTCACGATTAACTCCGCCCCCTCAATCAATTTACTACTAACAAAAAGTTTGCCTGAAGGCAGATTCCACAATTACCATGGTGAAGGTATCAATAATTATTCTGTGTACAGAAGATTAACCGAAGATTAAAGATAATCGCACGTGATTTCAAAAGTTAAAGTTTAAAGGTCTGCCTTACATGTCCATTATGCAGAGAAAAATGGGAAACTTGCATACACAGTTTGGACATGTTGGAGAGTATATTCAATTAAAAAACTCCAGAATTAAATTATATTCAAGGGCTAACATTGCTTGAGCATGCTGAGTGTTGGAAAAATGCTTTGAAAATTGGCATGTCCGCGTAAGTATCTACCCGAAATTAGGTACATTTTTGTATCTCGGTCGTATTTCCAGCGAATAAAAATGAGTTTCGTACCTGAGACTTTCCAGTTAAACTTGTTGAAGGGTGGATTTGATTACCAAGATGTTACAAAGTGCTAGGGTGAGCTATTAGGATCACTCACCGTCCGTCCGTCTGTCCACCATTTCCTTCAAACAACATCTCCTCTAAAACCACTGGGCCAATATTGATGAGACTTTGCAGGAATGTTCCTTGCATGAAGCTTTATCAAAGTTGTTGAAAGAATTCCATTCCATGCAGAACTCTGGTTGCTATGGCAACAAATTGGAAAAACTTAAAAAATCTTCTCTGAAACCTCAAGGCCTAGAGCTTAGATATTTAGCATGTGCCATTGTCTAGTGGACCTCTACCAAGATTGTTCAAATTATGACTCCAGGGTCAAAATTGACCCTGTCCGGGGGTTACTTGGTTTTACATAGGCTTATATGGAAAAAAACTTTAAAAATCTTCTTCTCTGAAACCACAAGGTCTAGAGATTAGATATTTGGCATGTAGAAATGCCTGGTGGACCTCTCCTAAGATTGTTCAAATCATGACCCCCTGGTCAATATTAACCCTCCCCGTGAGTGGGGGAGGTCACTTGTTTTCATATAGGCTTATATAGGGAAAACTTTGAGCAACCACAAGGCCAACAGGCAGATAATAGATATTTGAAATGTTACTTAGCATTGTGTTGTGTACCTCTACAAATTATTTTAGAATTATGACCCCTTGTATTATAACCAAGGTAGTCGGGTGAGCCATATACACCCTTTCAATTAATCGATAATCTACCGACCAAGAGTTGCGTCCCTTACCGGCTGTGACGTCATACGATGATAAATTGCACAAATGAAACCATCGCTGACACTTACGGCGTAATAGTTCTTAAACATCAATCAGGTTAAACAAGTTTTACGGTGGCGTAGGATTGGTAATGATTTTGTCATTTTATACATCATTTCTACGTAATTATCATAATCATAATATATATAGATATGTTAACTGCGAAAAAGTCGGCGATTAAATATTTTAGAAAAAAACTGGTGTATTTTCGAATAAAGTTTACGGATGCTGTAATTGTTCTGCTTTGAAATAAACAAAAATGAATAACGTGATTTACATGAATTAAAGTAATTAATGCATGGTTTAGTGAGAATTATTGTCAAGAAACATTTAAAAAAAAGTATGAGCTATGGGGCAGGAATACTCTGTAGACGGTTCCTGCTAAGGGGATAATGTCCGTTTACCGTAAAAGTTGCCATATGTCTGGACTAATTATGTTACTAAGGCCTATTGTTTTAACAATCAATGACATTATTAGATATATTAATTTTTATAAACACCATCTTTTTTCATTTCCATGCAATTTATTAATATATCTTTTCAACAATGTAAGGTTATGAAATGAAAACTAAAATGAAAGGTACAACATAAATGTGCAACATAAATACTTTTAACTTGAAAGTTGCATCATACAGCAAACTGTTTTCGTTAGTGATAATAACATTGTCAATTTTAATAAGATGTGTGTTACAATTAATTGGTGCCCTACTGCAGTGTACATGTCATAAAACATCAGGTGGCCACGAAATGCCCTTGGGCATAATCATGTACAATACACAGAGTGCCATAAAACCCCTATGAAAGGTCCAGTGATCGCATAAACAGCTAACCAATTAGTGACAAATTTGGTGACCAGTTATTGATATGTAGCATTCATGTGAATTTATGGTTGAGTGTGAAACTAGTGTTAACTGAGATGAAATCTAATATGAAATCTAAGAAGCGCTACTGTCACGCCTTGATATTACTAGATCTGTCTCATTTTACAAATCAAGAGTAACAGATTATTAGTTAAGTTGAATCATCTTTTATTTTTCAACAAACACATATGTTAATACAATGACATATATACAAAACGAAACAAAATGGAATTTGTCGGGCCACAAGTTCTTTTAACTTAGCAAACGGCCCTTCCCAGAATGAAATATTAAACAAATTAATTATAAATATAAAATACATAGTACTTGTTTTCTTAACTAAATATTTTGTGTCCGAGGATGACTGTTCCCAGTTTGGGAACTCTAAATATTATCAAACAAAAACAGAATATTTAAAGAGGCTGCACAGTTGCCACCTACACGTAGGAAATTTGGTTTGACAATTGGGAACCTGCAATGATCTGAACAACAGAGATAAAAATGTCTTTGCCTTAGAATAGTAAAATAATTGTTTGAATAATGTACATGTATCTTGCAAAACATATCAATTGAATGTGAAGTGTTAAACTCAAGACTGTGCCCTGGTGCGCATCACTGCTGATGATGTAAAAACTGAAAATGATTTCTTCATGCCAGTCATTTAATCACTTATGAAAAGTGATGTTAGCAAAGACAAACTTCTCTGTAGCAGTTCCTTTATTTGTTCTTTATTGTAGATTTCTTAACAAATAAAGTAAACACTTTTAGGCGAGTCAATTGTAGTACCAACTGGTTTTGCTACATATCTACAACTGCATATCGCCAGTCGCTAAAAACTTGAAGTATAATAAAGCTTACGGTTAAATCGTGCAAACATTTGATTCACTTGTCTTCGTCATTCCACTATGATTTCATTTAAGTTATCTTTATACGGTATATGTCTACAGTTTTAAGCTGTAAAAGCTACAAAAATACCTAGATTTAGCGTTCCTTTGATGAAATAATATATGCAGTGGGTAAACAATCATGCTTGCTTAGCCATTATCTCATTTTAAAAGCATCCCAGATCATGACGTCATCAAAGGGCAGATAATTCAAATTACCGAATAATTGAAACGGTGTATAGGGTAATTATGGCCCTCTTGTTTAATACCATGCTGACTACCATTCGATATTGTTGTCATCTAACTTACAAAGAATGCACACCTTATAATTATGTTGTTTGTTAAATGACCATCAAACTTGACCATCTATGGGAACAAATACCTATAATAACAGCTTAATAGATCTTTGATTGGAATGACAGTGGGGGGGGTGTAACTGTGCATGTTATTACTCTCCAGTTACATGTATGTTAAAAATGTTTTGTTCAAGCAATAAAAAATTAAATGCATTAAAATTGGTCTCTAAACATTTCTTGTGTCTGAATGAAGTCTCACAATAATGGCCAACCTCATGATTTATCACACAACCATTTAGTTGCTTATGATGTACTTTGCTTTGAAACAAACGAACAACAGATATCTTGCTTATCCCTCACTTCTCCTTGTACACTCCAAACTTCTCCCTATTTTCAGCTCAGGCAGAAGTGACTTCTCCCTAAAATTTTGCTCTAGCTAGGCCCCTGAATGTCAAAGCATTGAGTCTGTCAGCTCAGTATCTCCTTAACTCTATTATATATACAGTGTGCACCTCTGCAAGAAAACTACACTCAGTTACATGAAGTCCTTCAATGTTCCTATTTGCAGTGGGGGATAAGGCTGTCTTTTACACTGTCTTGTACAGTGTTTATAGAGATTTTTGTGCACACTTTATCTCCAAAATCCATGAAATACTGGTCTCTTTCAAGGAAAAATAGTATACCGGTAATCACTGAATAATATTCTTATTTTCATAATTTATTCATGTATAGTCACAGTTTTCTGACCAGAGTTACAAAACTGACCTTTGTACACAGGTACACGACCTTTGACTACAAGCTGGTGGCAAAAAGTAAATGTGATTTGTCAATCCAGCAATGTCCAGTGAATCTGCTATTGGATAAATGTAAATAATTGATCAGTGGAATTACTTTTTGTTGATTACTTATTTAGACACCAGTGTCTAGAATCGTGCATGTAATGTCTTGCAGTTTGTTGTGAACTTAATTAGTGCTCTCAACAGAACTACGTGTAGTAGGGACACAAAAACCAAGAGATTAAGATGTATGTTGGGTGTATCTTATTGAAAGTAATTCATTAAAATATAATAAAACAACAGCAAAAACTGAACTGGGATCGTGGTACAATTTAAAGATACAATATCAACGAAAAAGAAGTATCAGACTTTTAAGAAGTCAAAACATATCTTAGAATATATGTCATAAAAACATGATGAATGGCAAGAAATGTTTTTCTCAAATTTCTAGCAACCATTGCGAAATGTTTTACAAAGATATAGCAACTAAAACTGGGTTGTCTTTTTGCTGTTTTGATGAAAAGAGTCATACGTTTAATGTTCATATCCCTGCAGTCATGCCAAGTCTGAATGCTACAACATACTTTAGCCAATTAAAAGATTCAATATCAAAATACTTCATGAAAAATTATATCCATCAGGAGCTTTGTATTGGACCTTAAACATGTTAAAGTGTCAAACCTGCACAAATGAAAAGTAAATCAATTTTTACAATTGTATTAAAGGGATTATAATATTCACCCACCTATCATCAAGGAAAGAATTATTGTAGACTTATACAGTTTATTATACCCCCCGAACACAAAGTGTTACGGGGGGTATACTGGATTCAGCTTGTCTGTCTGTCTGTAGACGGAATCTTGTGGACACTAGATCTCCAATACCCCTGGTCAGAATTTAATGATACTTCACACAAGTGATAAGTACACTGCCTAGTTGTGCATGGTCCATGTTTCGGGTCTCTAGGTCAAAGGTCAAGGTCACAGGGGCTCGGGATAGTAAAATCTTGTGGAGGCTGAATCTCCAAAACCCCTGGTCAGACTTTGATGATACTTCACACAAGTGATAAGTACAATGCCTTGTTGTGCATGGTCCAGGTTTCGGGTCTCTAGGTCAAAGGTCAAGGTCACGGAGCTCGAGATGGTAAAATCTTGTTGACACTAAATCTCCAAAACTCCTGGTCAGAATTTAATGATACTTCACACAAGTGATAAGTACACTGCCTAGTTGTGCATGGTCTAGGTTTAGGGTCTCTAGGTCAAAGGTCAAGGTCACAAGGTTGAGCAGTCAGGGGTGTAACTTGTACAAGTTATTTTCAAAATAACTTCTGTAAGTGATATTTGAAACATTTTGTTAATAAAATTACTTCCCTTTGCTGAACGAATTAACTCCCTTGAAAGTTGAGGTGACCCAAATAATGGGAATATCTGAAAATAAGGTATACAGGTTACAAATCAACATTTCAGTTTTTCTTGAATTTCTTCATTACTAGCAGATTACCTCTGCCAATACCTTTAGATAATTAAGAAAAAGAAATGCAGTTTCTTTCGTTATAGCTGGCAGTAATGACTTTTCAATAAGACATAATGGATTTATTGCCAAAATTGTCTAACAGATGACCTGAAAAATGCCCTACTTCAAAGCACTTGCCTTAGAAGGTTTTGTCTGGGATAACATATTTTATTTCATAATCTTGAATTTCAGTGATCAAAGAAATAGAAAAAAATGTGTAACTCCTCAGAAAATTTGTATCCTTGTGAAAAAAATGATGTTAAATCTTTGTACTGTTTGGACGAAAATAACTTGAATAAGTGATCATGACTGAAAAATAACTTAAAGAAGTGATTAAGTGAGTGATGAATAAAAGATAAGCATAACTTGTAGAAGTTATCTAAAATAACACAAAATAACACTAAAATAACTTAAACAAGTTACACCCCTGACTGTTGAGATGGTAAAATCTTGTGGAAACTAAATCTTCAAAACCCCAGGTCAAAATTTTAATGATATTTCACACAAATGATAAGTACAATGCCTTGTTGTGCATGGTCCAGGTTTTGGATCTCTAGGTCAAAAGTCAAGGTCACAGGGGCTCGGGATAGTAAAATCTTTTGGAGGCTAAATCTCCAAAACCCCTGGTAAGAATTTGATTATGCTTCAAACAAGTGATAAGTACAATGCCAAGTTGTGCATGGTCCAGGTTTCGGGTTTCTAGGTCAAAGGTCAAGGTCACAGGGGCTTGACATGGTAAAATCTTGTGGACGCTAAATCTCTAAAACCTCTGGTCAGGATTTAATGATACTTCATAGAAGTGATAAGCACCATGCCTTGTTGTGCATGGTCCATGTTTCGGGTCACTAGATCAAAGGTCACAGGGGCTTGAGATAGTAAAGTCTTGCAATTGTGCGCTTTTAATCTCCAAACCCGATGGTCAAAATTTAATTATACTTCACAGAAGCCTTAAGATGTGCAGGTCCAATAACCAAAGCATCAGATATTACATAAATTTTAAATACTGTGTCAGTGGGATGTTCGGGGGTATTCATCACCTTCAGTGATAGTTCTAGTTGTGATTGAGATGCCATTTTAAAAACAAATAAGGCTATTTTCAATACCTCAAGAAAATCTTTCTATCATTTAATGGTTTTTTGTATCCAAGCTCGTCTTAGAGCCAGATGTAGGAGACATTGTGAGCATTGTATGAAAATGCTAACTGAAAACAGAGGTTATTGTTGTGTATCAAAAGAATTAAAAACAACATTACTGTCAGTGCAGGTATTTAATCTATTAGAACAAGCTTACATGTGCATTGTATGATTGCATTCCAAAAGTTGAATATCATAATGTCCAACTGTTTTAATCTGATGTTCAATTAGGAACGTAGATTTGAAAGAATCTATGAATTAATTTTCATTAATTCACAATAAAATACATCTCATTTGTGGGGTAAGTGACACACAGCCATCAATTGCATTTACAATAAATTGTTGCTAGGCATTTAATTTTTCAAAGACCAATGTCATGTTAGAATCAAAATAATTAATTCCTCGCTGTAATTTAACGTGTATTAAATCACTGTTAGTAACTGTTGTTCAAATATGTGTAGTTACTTTGCATTTGAATGCCTAAGAGTGATTTATTACATGTAAATTCACAGTAAGGGATTTCTTATTTCTGAATAAGAATACAGTAATGTTATGTTTTCAGTTGAAATGAATTATGACCAGAAAAAAACAGAATTACTTCAGAGAAAGGTCATGGTTAACTGCCTTTGAGTCTCTGATAGATAGATGATATTTCAGGAATTACCGCTATTTTTGGTTAAGACAAATTAAAAAAAAATTAAAACAATGTTTATAATGTTGTAACAAGTTGTTATTCTTTAGATTCGATTATGCCCATACCCAAAACCCCCCCCTTTCCCCAAAAAAAACCCCGCCCCCCCCAAATTTTTACCCCCCCCCCCCCCCCCCCCCCCCCCCTTTTCCCCCAAAAAAAAAAAAAAAAACCCCCCAAAAAAAAAAAAACAAAAAAAAAAAAAAAAAAACCCCCCCCCCCCCAAAAAAAAAACAAACCCCCCCCCCCCCCCCCCCCCCCCCCCCCCCCCCCCCCCCCCCCCCCCCCCCCCCCAAAAACACAAAAAAACCCCCCCCCCCCCCCCCCCCAAAAACAAAACCAAAAACAAAAAAAACCCCCCCCAAAAAAAAAAAAAAAAAAAAAAACCCCCCCCCCCCCCCCCCCCCCCCCCCCCCCCCCCCCCCCCCCCCCCCCCCACCCCCCCCCCCCCCCCCCCCCCCCCCCCCCCCCCCCCCCCCCCCCCCCCCCCCCCCCCCCCCCCCCCCCCCCCCCCCCCCCCCCCCCCCCCCCCCCCCTCCCATCCCTTAAACTAATCCCCCCCCCCCCCCCCCCCCCCCCCCCCCCCCCCCCCCCCCCCCCCCCCCCCCCCCACACAAAAAAAAAAAAAAAAAAAAAAAAAACACCCCCCCCCCCCCCCCCCCCCCCCCCCACAAAAACCCACAAACCACCCCCCCCCCCAACCCCCACCCCCCCCCCCCCCCCCCCCAGGCCCGCGAGGCCCCCCCCCCCCCCCCCCCCCCCCCCCCCCCCCCCATTCCTGATATGGTTTTTATTGCTGGTGTTTTGAAACCTTTGCCTTGCCATGGCTTTTATTGATTTTCTCTTTCATAAAGGATAATTTCTAGGGAAGATGGTAGATGCAATCTATACTAGATCAGTTTCGCAGTATGAAACAGCGCCAGCACTTTCGTGTTCTTGAAATCTGTTGTAATGATGTTTACAAAAAAGGACCTTTTAATAACCTCTTACTCTTAGACTCTAACATTGGTGCACAGTCTTAGAAATGGATACAGTTCATTTAGGTTAATGTGACATGCACCCAGCGGAATAGTCCTGAATTACAGTAAATTCATTGAATAATGCAAGGATTTTATCACTTACAAAAATCTATTCTTGCACGCGTATGATCTATGATGTGCTTTTTTTGTATGGGGATGTGATGCATTGTATACAAGGGGTCACCAGAATAGAAGAACAGCCTTAAAAGAAATCAACGTGAACACAGGAACAAATCTCATTTACTCATACACATAATCACAGTCATGTTAGTTATTGAAAGAAGTTGCAACAGAGCTTTAGGTTATACTCAACGTATAACTTGCCCGCTTAATTTTGAAAATGAACTTGTCTATCTTTCATCTTCGGCAGTCTCTTTTAATTGTTTACGGACTTATAATGAACAGTGCAGATCATGATTAGACTGCAAAACTGTGGCAAAGGCAAAAAAATGGAACCTCTTCGGATTGTACTGTCACACCTGATTAAGCAGGGTACTGCGAAAACTGAACAAAAGCTCTGAACTGTAAAAGTAGTACCCTCATCACCTTGAAATAGAAACTTTCCACAATGTGATCAGCATGATCTATATGTAGCAATATATGTAAAGGCATCCATGGTTTATTTGTTTCGCTTGGCACTTGACAATATTGTATGTAACATCTAACAGTTGTTTTGATGTGATGTAGTAGATTTAATGGGTTGATTGCATGATGAATTGTCATTTAATAGCTACTGTTAAATAAATAGGCCTGTGAACAATCTAACCATTTGAAAGGGAGAGAAGACAATCTATGCTGACTCTTTAATTGTTGTACATGCACATTTGTAACTTGAAAAAAATAGCAACAGTTTTTGTTTCTGAGGGAATGAAAGTGACAGAAATGCATTTACTGTAAGGATATTCACCTCTATTTATTGTTTGTGTGACTGCCAGCACAGACTGACATGACAAATGTGTATATTATGTTCACCTAGACTGAAACAAATGGTAACCCTTTCTGCTCTATTTTTATGCCCCTGTCCTAAATTAAATTTTACCAAGTTGAAAACTTTATAAGAAGTATTATCAGCTGTAATTGATTAGTCCTGGATAATAATCAATTGTCACAAAAATTAATCATAATTTTACCAATTACTAGCTTTTCAGACCACCAATCAAAGTTATGATTGCAATTATCATTTATGCCTAAAACTCCTCTGTTATAGACCCAGTATTGAAGTTTTATTATATCCATGGTGCATTTGCAGTTAACAGATAAAAACATAGTAACAAATATACCAAGATCTATATAAAAATGTCACAATAGAAGAGTAAAAAGACCTAAAATGGTGTTTTTCTTTCAGTTAAAAATGTCCTGTGCAGTTCTTTTCAATTAACATGATTAATATAACAGGTAGTTTGTATTGTGAAGGATTGGACCAGTTAACTGTGATTTACTTCATAAAAGTACCAGTTAACTCTGATTTACTTCATTATAGAACCAATTAACTCTGAATTACTTCATTATAGAACCAGTTAACTCTGATTTACTTCATTATAGAACCATTTAACTCTGATTAACTTCATAGCCTGGGTGTTGTATACTGTGCTACTGTGTATGAGTGAAATGTGACATCATTATGTTGTCACCTGTCGTGTCAATACATTATAATGCAGGGGTCCCCTTTCTTGCTTGCCATTGATGCCAGTTGGGATGAAAACACACATTTATTACAATGTCTTCTACTGCTTGTAACAAAGAAAGTGAAGAAATGTTCTGTAAAAGTTAACAGCCAGATATACTTAGTAAAATTGTTAATAAAGTAAAAATTGTAGATCAAAATTTCAAATAAGACATTTATAAGAACAAGGTTTGTAAATGAGTTTTGATAGGATAGTCTGTTTGCTGCATGGATGCATTATTGACATCTGCTGGTTTTCTTCTGTATGAAGAAATCAATTAATATCCCCACAGCATAGAAACTTTCTATTTAGATGCTGCTTGGAGATAGAGTTCACAAAAAATATTGTAAAATGCTGCCACAGTTCCTGTAATACAGTGATAGTATGCGTAAATGTATCGATTGAACATGATTCATTCTGTCATTTAAATTAGCCTTTTCATTTAATCTGCAAAAAAAATCCATGTATGAAAAATGGGTAACTTTTTATTGTAGAAATGCCAGAAAATATATATGATTAATTTTATTATACAGATATATAGAAAAGTTAGTTTGCGGTTGCAGAAAAAGAACAGTTCACATTCCTTTAACTGCTTTTAGCAGTTTTGCTAAAATTCCTGTAAAAAGAGAATTAAAAAGATATTTAGGAATTGCTCAGCTAGACTGTATGCTCTTTAAGCAGGTCAAAGGTCAAGGTCACAGTGACTTGTTTCCACTCAATAAGCTTTGACCTACAAGTCTTCAAACTTCATCTTATGATGATTGTTTTTTAAAAAAAACAGATGACCCCTATTATTTTGTAGATCAAAATTCAAGGTCACAGAGACATTACATTTCCCCCTGTGTTTATTCTGTGGGGGAGACATGTGTTTTTTTTTCAAAAACAGTTTCTAATTGTAAAACGTTGATAACAGTCTCTACGTATACAGGTAACATTTTCCATTGGATTTTCACAAACCTTGTGCAACCTGCCGATGATCTGTCACTTATATGAACTTGTACAACAGCCTATTACTTTATAACCTGGATAACAAGTCACATTTTCCATGAGATTTCCACAAAACATTACTGACAGAACTGTCAGTCTTGTAGAGCGAAACTGGCCCCTCTGTACCTCTTGTTGTTGAATATAAAGCATTTTAGGGAAGTAACTAGGTCATATTAATTTTGTAAGTATTTTGTTGAAGAACTGAAACTTTGGGTCATAATGCTCCCTTGATTAAGTTTTTCTGCAGTGTAATGTAGTGAAAACCTTGATGGTTTGCAGTATTTAAATGATACAGTTTAATGGGAAAGAAATAAGTGCACTGTAATTACATTCACTTGATGCCCAAGGATACAGTGAATGTTTACTTTTGGGGTACTGAATAGCTTCATGTACTATTTGCTCAAGAAAGACTAAATGCAGTATGTTTTGTATTGTAAGATACTGCTAAAGTCTTATTTATAAAAGGTCTCGTGTCAAATGAAGTAGAGGTAGAGAGAATGAATTGGAAAGAAAAGGATTGAAAATAGGGGAAATACACTGTAAATATATAAGAAAAGATGATAAAAGGAGAAAAAGGCAGGGGACTGAGAAAGACTGAAAAGTTATTACCTGTGAGTCCTTTAGTCTTAACTTTTAGGTTTACAAATTTTAATGAGGGAAATGCCAAAATTCTGTATGACCATAAAAAATACAGTGTTCAGAATACTGGCTCTGTAAACAGGAGGTTCACAAAGAGAAAATACAGTGTAACTTGTATACAGAGTTTAGTACAGGAAGTTTGTTCTTATTTAATTTTGTCATATAAAACTAAAAGGACATGATATTATTGGTTCCATTGCAAGTTTGTAGAGTGAATAAATGCATGCTATATAGTCACTGTCTGTACATGTGATATGATCGGTAGACAAATATAGTTGAGTGGTGTAGAGGTTAGGATGTCTACCACTCATCCCGGAGGTTGCGGGTTCGAGCCCTACTTGGGTCGCGACCGTACCTCATATGATACCAGTACTGGTTTTTCCAGGAAGCGGATGCGAGAGTGACTTGATAAGCGGTAAGCTTTCTTCACAATGGAGCTAAAATGAATTAGTATAAACTATATGAATATAGTACTAAACGTTGATATCGGTTGTAAAGCCTGTGTGATGTGTTAAATATATAAACTGCAGAAAATAACAAGCATTTATAAATTGTTTGCTTTTCTTATTTCAGCACAAGTCCCAAACAAAACAATATTCCTGGAGTTTGATGAGCTGAACACGGAGTGTTCCTACGATTTTCTTTTCATCTATGACGGGAACTCGTACCAGGACCGTATGCTTGCCAGCTTCAGTGGAAATAATATACCAGACCCAATCATGGCTCAGTCAGGACAAGTAAGTAGATATTTGATCGTCTTGCTTATACTAACTTTAAGATGCTGTCGTATGCATGTATTTCATATTGATGTCCTTAATATACGAAAAAGTGCTGTCAGAAAACTTTTATATTCTTTGCACTGTCATTGAAATAAAACCTACACTATCGTTCAACAGTAATCTCTTTACAATGTATATAACAACTCCGGATATAGCGAAATTCAGATATAAGGATATTTCCACTGACACTGGCAAGCTTGGAACAAATTTAAAGGGCCCGATGTTTTATTCCGTTTTTATTTAATATGAAAATTGTATAGGGATAATGACATACTCCAGATATGAAGTACAATTTTAAATGCTCCCAAGCAGATTGTTATATACTGACTTTACTGTATATATCATGTATTTTTGAAATTTAGAAATGTTTTTTTTTATGTGCAAATAATAGTTACTGTCAGTTTCGCCAGTAAGATCATTTGTTGTTATATGAGTGCTCTATGTAATTGTAATATCAGATTTCATCATGTGCCTTTAACATGTTTGATATGCACTATAAATTGGGTTATTTTCGCGTGGTGAAAATTGAGCAAATCGTGAGCTGTCATAATTATTTGCAAATTCTATATTCGAAAAGGAGTACATTTGTATTCTTTGTAAAATGACTTGTGAGATTTTTAGCTCACCTGAGCTGGCTCAGGGTGAGCTATTAGGATCGATGAATGTCCGTCGTCCGTCGGACGTCCACATTTAGTTCGTTAACACTCTAGTGGTCACATTTTTTCCTCAGTTGTCACGAAACTTGGTCAGGATGTTTGTCCCAGTAATTACTCGGACGAGTTCGAATATGGGTCATCTGGGGTCAAAAACTAGGTCACAGAGCCCAAAAATAGAAAAATCTTGTTAAGGCTCTAGAGGCTACTGTTTCAGTCCAAATATCCTGGCAATTTGTCAGAAAGGTTGTTTCTATGATTTCTAGCTCAAGTTTTAATATGGGTCACCTGGGGTCAAAAACTAGGTCACACAGCCCAAATATGGGAAAACCTTGTTAACACTCTAGAGGTAACATTTTCAGCCCAAATATCCTGGAAATTTGTCAGAAAGGTTGTTAAGTTGATTTCTAGCCCAAGTTCGAATATGGGTCATCTGGGGTCAAAAACTAGGTCACAGCCCAAATATGGAAAAACCTTGTTAACACTCTAGATGTTACATTTTCAGCCCAGATATCCTTGAAATTTGTCAGAAAGTGCAGATCATGATCAGACAGAAAATAATGAAAGTGCAGATCATGATCAGACAGCTAAATTATGAAAGTGCAGATCATGATCAGACAGCTAAATAATGCATAGCAAACAGTGCAGATCATGATCAGACAGCAAAAAATAAAAAGCTGACAGTGCAGATCATGACCAGCCATCATACAATAAATAGCTTACAGTGCAGATCATGATCAGACAGCAAAAAAATGAATAGCCAACAGTGCAGATCATGATCAGACAGCAAAATAATGAGGCCTAGAGCTTAGATATTCAGCATGTGGCAATAATTGACTCTCTACCAAGATTGTTCAAATCCTGACCTCAGGGTCAAAATTAACCCTGCCTGGGGCGGGGTTGGGGGGGGGGTCTTTTGATTTTACATAGGCTTATTAAGAGGATATCATGAGCCAAAGGTAAAAATTGATCCTTTCTGCTATTAATAACCTTTTTATTTTTGCCAATGGTAGACAGGTGAGCGATACAGGGCCATCATGGCCCTCTTGTTAAATTATTAAAATGTGAAACAATGAAATAATCACAGAAAATACCTGAATTACAGAATATACAAGTGTGTAATTATGAACTGTTTCTTTTACAGATGCTTGTCTACTTGTTTAGCGACAGAAACTACGAACGAAAAGGATTTAAAGCTCACTATTCCATACAGGATTGTCCAATGAATTGTTCTGGTCAGGGTAACTGTATAGATCACCAGTGTCATTGTTTTCCAGGACGATCAGGTCACTGGTGTCAGTTTACTGATTGTCCAAACGACTGCAGTGGACGTGGACACTGTGTTACAGATAATGAAACGTCAACATCTCACTGTGAATGTGATAAAGGTTATTCGGGGTATTTGTGCAATATTTCTTTAAATGATTCCGAAGGTAGTGAATACTGGTATGAGATTTCACCTAGCGGGATTGGGCTCGAAGCCCGATCCGCCCACGCTGGAGCTTTACTACCACAAACAAATTGTTTGTATGTTTTTGGGGGATTTTCATTAAATGAAATTATGAACGATCTCAAGCGCTTTTGCTTAGAATCAAATAAATGGGAAAACATAGAAGAAGCAGACATATGGCCGGAAAAAAGATATGAACATGCAATAGTTCAGTTCAGTCATGGGTTTTACATGTTCGGTGGTATTTTAGAGAATGGAACATACAGCAATGAACTGTGGTACTTCAACGCTACAGCAGAAGAATGGACGCATTGTGCACAAAATAGCAGTGTTAAACCATTAAAACTCTCGGGTCATACTTTAACACTTGTCGAAAGTGATCTTTATTTATTCGGTGGTAAAACTAATGATGGTCAGTTTTGGGCCAATATTTATAAAATAAATGGGCAAAATCCTGACCAGTGGGAAGAAGTTATTCCACTAGGTGGAAAATCTTCATTACGAAGACTTGTTGGACATTCCACAGTTTATCATAAAGAATCAAAATCTTTATTAATCTATGGGGGATATTCCCATTCTAGGGACCAGCCTCGCTTTGGTTCCCACACAAACAATCTACACGTCTTTCATGTTGAAAACCGTATCTGGTCTCAAATACGTTTCACAGTCGCGGAAACATCAAAAGTACCAAGTCAGCGGTCTTTCCATTCTGCGGTGATTATGGGGAATTACATGGTCATTTATGGCGGAAATACGCATATCCATCACGACTTAGAACTGTGTTACGATTTTGAAATGTATCTCTACCATTTGGGATGTCACACCTGGGTCGGCATAACACATCAACTGGGAAGTAAGTACTCGTATATTTGTATATATGTTGTGTTGTCGATAAGGATCTGAGTAGTTGATAGAATATACTCTCTCTGTCTGGTTTAGATAATAAAATGTCTAATGTTGTCAGTGAATGTTGGAACTTGTGCCAGGTTCCAGCACAACAATACTCAATACTGTCTACCAATTAATTTTGTGCCAATTAATATTTATGTTTTGCCAATGCCAGACTGATTCGAGGATATTTAAATTAATGTTTTTTTGTTTTTTTTAAAACAAGGATAAATTATTCACAATTCGCGGAAAACTGACCTGTTAATTTGGTAAAAATAAGTTGCATACGAAAATTAGTTGGTAACAATGTAACATTTTGGTCTAGAGAAAGATGTTGTCAACCTGCGTTTAGATTTATAAGTAAGTGATCTTCAGAAAAATGATCCCTAAATTGTAAATTGCATGCAACTTTATTGGATATGGGTTACTTGAAAATGAGTACTGTGTCTTTCAATCAGGCTGATACAGGAGAGAAAAGATGCATAGAGATATCACTTAATATGAGAGGCTATCAGCTGATTTAGATAAACTTGACGTTTGTATAACATTGAAGATTTTTGTCATACAAATGTATTAATTTAGGAAACAGGAAGATCTGCTCGTGACATACAAATGTAGTACTTAGAGGGAACAAGGATAAACTGTGAGCTGAGTTATTTCTGTCTTATGAATATATAATTTTACTTTTTTGTCATTAAAAAAATGCTTGATAGCTCATCTAAACTCGGCAGCCACTGCATGGTTTGGTGTTGATTTGTCTGTTATCCTCATGGCCGTGAACAACTTCTCATCCTATTCCACTTAACCAGTTTAAACCAAACTTGACAGAAATGTTTCTTTGTTGGTCTTCTATTAAAAAGTAATACTGGCACAGAACCCGGGTTGACTTGGCAACCAAGCGAAAAAACTTTAAATATCTTCTTGTCTGGAATTGCAAATGCCAAAGCTTTCTGTATTTGTGTGTACCATTGCTCAGACCTGAGAAAGCATTTGATAAAGCTAGCTTTCTGATATGGGTATAATTTCTCAAATATTTATTCATCCAGAAAAGCAAGATAAAAGCTTAGATGTTTGATATACAGCTTTGTATAAAAGAAGTTAAAAATGCTGAGGTGATCTTCTTTGTAGTTTAACAGAAATAATCCTGAGGTGATTCTCTATGGAGGTCGTTCAAATATTGATACCAGTGAGCAGGGACTCTTTTTACATTAAAAATATGGCAGTCTTCCACTGTAGATAATTTTATAGGAAAGTCTTTCTGTCATGATTTTCCAGGCTGTACCGAATGTCAGAGCGTGGGCACAATTTGGCTTATTTCCTTAATCATATTAATTGTATAAAGAATAAATATAGAAAAATCTTTCCTGAGAGAGACCATGGAGACCATTGGTCAGATTTTGTGATCATTTTATAAGAGTGATCCTTGTTGGACAATCTACCAAGAGGTCAGGCTTTTTTCAGTTACATGTATTAAAGGAAACTCAAAAATCAATAAGCCAGATATTCTAAAGTTCTTATACATATGTATTAAAATGAACTGTCTTAAAAATACAGTATTCTAGTGTCATAGACTAGTGATGTTGAAATTGTCTAGGAGCTTGAATGGAACTAAGAGGAGCAATTAAATTTCATTTTTGATGGCTCATTTTGCACATAAAAACAGTAATGTTTGGAAAATGTCATATCTTTGCCAAGTTAATAACAGTTAAGGGTCTAAGGATTTATATAAGCAAGCTCTTGTAAATGCTGTAATTGGTAAGTGTGATGAATTCCAAAACTGGGAAAAAACTCAAACAAAAAGGTAATGGTATTGTCTATGCCTTGTAGAATATGCTGAAGCAAGCAAGACAGTTCAGAGGCAAGGCCGTGTGAGTCATGTGGCTGCTGCAGCATACGGAAACATTCTGCTCGTTGCCGGTGGTTACTCGGGATATGTTCGGGGTGACCTCATCGCCTTCAAATTTCCACCTATTGTTGCCCCACCTTTGGTAAGTCTCAAGCATTTCTTTACTTTTAGTGATTTTGGCTTTCTTTTTAATAAAAATTTAAGTAGTTAATTAACTGGATTTTTGAAGAATATAAAAAAAATTGGACAGTGTGAAAATAATATATCTCTTCTAATTAAGAATTTATTAAGAATTGGTCAAATACGAATTAATTGAAAGTTTTTACTGCATGATGCATTTAATTTGAGGTGAGGTCAAGTGAGCACAGTGGGAAAGAAACCGTTGCTGTTAGGTCATTCTTGGATGGAGCCCCCTCCACAGTCTTAATTCTGCTGCCGAAAGCATAATTTGCCATTTGTTTGAAAGGAAAGCTCTGTACACTGTGATGTGCTCGTTTACATTTATTTGTACAAGTTACGCTCATATAGATTACTATTTAAAATACTCATTTTACATGTGTTGTTTCTGTTGTTTTGCAGTCTGATATTGGTTTGGATCTTGATTACTGTGTAAACTATACAAGACCTGAGAAGTGTATGTATAACCCTGACTGTTTGTACTGTACCAACATGTCTACCACCAACACAATGGGATGTCTACATCGAACGCGTAGAGAGGTGTGTTTTACTATGATAGATTTGTTACCGTACAATACATTACTCAAGGTCTCAAGATACAAATAGCATTACTTTTGATACCGAAAAGGATTTCTGGTTTATTTGTTCAGTTTAAATTAAAATCACACAGAACTTGCATATTTTTTTGCATAAGATTTAATCAGCATTTTTAGGCATGTTTTTAAAGCCATGATTTTGCTAATTTCCAATTTGATAAAATGTGTTTATTTAAAAAAAAAAAATTTGGGACAAAGATTAGGAAGAAACCAAAAATTGTACAAATGAATCACATTTGTAGCTCAAATATAGAGTTAACTGTTTGGTAATTTTGATATTTGTGACTTTATAAATTGTTTTTAATGGTGCCGGCATTAGTCGAAGCTGTTAAAACTGTTCAATAAAACTGTTTATACTGAGGCAAATGTCATAATCACAAAACTGTTCACCCTATTGAATGCACAATGCTGTAATATTCAATCAGTACTGATTGTTAGATTTTTGGGACTAAATAATATGTTGTTTAACGTCACAAGTTTAAATGATGTAACCAATCAGAAACAAAGTTACATCATAGTGTTTTTGAATGCATGATAATAGTTACTTATATTACAGATAGGGTGTGATATTTTTTCCCGTATTTTGAAGAAATATATACAAAATACCCAGTCTGACAGATATGGGTTGTTTTCCAAAACTTGGTAATAGAAATACAGATTTGGTATAGAAATGTTTCCTTGACTTTAGTGCTGACAACTGTGATACCTGTATTTTGCATCAGAAAATATTCTGCAGAATGAATTTGGGAGGAATTGTTAATGATTATTTCAGTTCTGTAGAAGTGGCGAGACTCAGTTTTCTGTGGTAGCTTGTCCGGGCATCTGTGGACGACTTTCAACGTGTTTGGAATGTTTGAGTCAGGGTCAGGGAGCTACACTTGACGACACATCTCCAGAAAGACGGACATACATACAGCCGTGTAACTGGTGCGTGAAAGAGGCTCAGTGTCAACAGCGATCAAGTAAGTGGACAAAGTCAAGCTAATGTACGCAGTCACATAAATCAAGCACCTGCTTTATTAAACAATGACTGTTAGGTACACCTTAATTACACAGTTATTTGTTTCAATTGACCAGTTATATGGTTACACTGGTCTGACATTGTCACATAAATGTTTATTTATAAGAGTTTATTTTTCATGTTTGCTCAGGCTGTTAAGAGGTTAAGAGTCATTGTAATCTGAAAGGTGCACCCAAAGGTTGTTTATTAATAATTTGAAGGAGATCTGATTAGAAATAGCCATCGTATCATTCATGTGAATAAAGAAGTCAACTGAAAAATAGTTACTAGTATCTTTTTGTTTATAAAATTAAGTGTTACCCTGTTGATCTATCTTTGTGACCTGTGCAGATCATAATCAAAGAAAAAAATTCATTGGGCATCTTTTTAAACAATTAATACTTCTGTCAAAAAAGAAAGATAAACATGTTCATTTTAAAAGTTTAGCAGAGTCAGGGGTGTGAGACAACAGTAACCATGGTTTCCATGATGTTGAATGAAAACTAAAATTTTTAATTTCTACTTCTAGAACCTGCAGGAAATTGTGTCAATCCTCATAATACAACAACAGGACTTGTTGGTTGGTGGGGAGGAATAAGCGCCTCTCTGAGCCAGATTGATCAGTGTCGTCTGGAGGATTTCCCAGCAGGACTGCATGCTATAAAATACAGACCAGTTAGAGATAATAAACATCCAGATGAGGTAACATTTTTAAAGATTTCTTTAGAATTTGAGCTATCTGTGTATAGTTAAAACACCTTGTGGCTTTTATATCTTGCGAACCTGTAAGTCACAAGTCATTTTGAGCCTCACACTTTCAGTCCTGGTGAACCTATACATTTTAAATGTTTGAGAGACTTACACTTTAAGTCATTGTGGACCTGAGTGTACAGTTTTAGACTCCTAGAACATTGTCATTTTCAGTAAGTGTGAACCATAACACCTTCAGTCAGTGTAACAAATTATCCAGATTGTATATACAGTTGTCTAATGTAGCTTGCATTCTTTTAAATGTATAGGTAAGTAACATTATATTGTGCCTGTGAAAAAATAACTGAAATGTTGTGCCCTGTAAAGTTGTGCTTAAACAAGATCAAAACTGAATTTTCACTTTTCTATAGACTTTGATATTTGTGTATCGTTTGAACTCCGTAATTGTCTGTCGTGTGTACTATGTGCACTGTCTCCAAATGAGATTTCTTATGAATACCCCAAGTTTATTTTTGTTTGCCTTTCGAGAAATTATTGTATAGATTGTCAGCAGAGTTTATTCTCTCCTATTATACAGGTAAAATGTTTTGTGAACATACAGATGTTAATGTACTAAATACACAAAATCATATCTCTGTACGACGAAATAATGCGCTTTAAAAAAACTGCAATGTATAATTGTATTTTAAAAGGTAAAGATAATCCGAGAGACTGAAGAGAAAGAAAAGTTTCGTCACATCTATGTACGTCAGAAATACTACGATTTCATTAGCTGGGTGGGCTTTATACACCCCCTCAACGCTACCATTAAGATTATCCAGGACTCTGTGATATATGGTCTCAAACTGGTCGCAGAAAATATTGATGTAAGAATGCTGCTGAGTAAAAACGAAAGTGCGGCAAATAACGTAAGTACATGACTTCTACAGTAGGTTTAGGATAAAGTGACAGTGATGTAATAGGCCTATGTATACACAAAGGTGCCCATCCATTGCATTAAACAGTAGCGCATGCGTGTAAGAAGATTTAATTCTAACTTTATTAAATTAATTTACAAAATCAGGGATCACGCTAGTCCAGGCTTATAGGGAGAAGTGACTTCTCCCACCAGAAACATTAGGGAGAAGTTTTTCAGAACAGGGAGAAGTTTGTACAACGCGTTGACAACATGAAATGTAAAATCAGTATACCCATGTCATACTAAAACAACTGCATCAAACAAACTTTTTTTATTCATAAAAATTCTTTCTCATTAATAAACATTCTTGAGTGATTTTATTATGTTCTGTGGGTTCCTTGGAGCTTTTAACATTTTTACAGTGAAATGCGATGTGATTGCATAAAATATTTTATTAAAACTCTTTCCTACTGATTTTAATCACCGATTAATGAATTGATTACCGAGAAAAAATGCAGCAGCAAACGGTCAACAACTAAACAAGCAGTGTCTGATATTGTTTGCATAAATAAAGTGTGTCAATACGATCAAAGAACTAACTAGCATCTTTACGGCCAGTTTAATTGTAAGCATGTGTAATTGGTCCTTATTGTTACCAGTCAATGCTAATCCGTTTAATAATCGATGTTTACTCAACTATTAAATTGACAATAAACATTACACATGTCAAAACGCACATGTCGTAATGCTGTCTCGCCAATTTTGATTGGGTTACCGTTTTTTATTGACCAATGAAAGCTGATGTAACAAACGGTAGCAAGTAGGCGGTGCAGTATCGAGATTGACACTCGAAAACAATGTCATTGTTTACGAAATAAAGGGCGACTTTGTTTTCACTTTTTCATGCGATCACGGCGAAATGGCCGGGGATACGGCGACTATTTCGCCCACGTCGTCCTCAAACGTGATCCCTGAAAATGATATTGGCTGCTTCATCACTGTCATATTCTCCTAATTGAACTGTAGATGCATAATTCAGTGAGCTGACTTAAAACAAATGTTAACTGTAATCAAGCTGTTAACCAGTGATGATTGAGAATTGGGAACACAAAAAAAATCTGTGTGATCCTGAATCCCATAGGGACATCGTGTTTGTTGAAAGATGATCTGTTTTAAAGGAATTTCAGCTCAATCCCTTTGAAAGTGAACATTTACCTCAGAATTATAGTTTTGTCAGAAATTTTGAACATTCCATTTTAAAGTAGACGTGGGAATATAGCATGAAAACTATCTGTCTTTTTAGGAACTTGTTCAAACATTGTCTGACATTGACAACTCTGGTAAACCATCGGATAAAGAATTTAACTATCGTCAAGATGGCACACTTTTATTCCCGAACCGTAGCCGTGGCAATAGGTATTACATGGAAATTACAGGAAAGCACAAGTATCCAAATTACTCGGAGAAAATGACCCTGGGATCTATAATGTACAAAGTGGAATTGAAGTGGAATGGGTTAGGAACACAGGGTATGTATTTTGAATATGTTGTATTTAATACTCAATTATGTTTTGAAAAAGGAGATTAAATATTAAAAACCAAAGATGGCAATGAGTTTTACTGATTAGTTGTTTAATTGATTGAAAGTTTCAGTATTGGTGAACATACATTAATACAATATGAGCAGAAAATAACCCCCAACAAATAGAATATGCGGCGGAAAAAATAGTGTTGTGTCATATCATACTTAATCTTGCTTAAAGCTGCTCGCTCACAGTTGCCGTTGAAAAAAATAAAATAAAAAAATGATATACTTATTCATAAATATAAAACTAAAGGCTAAAATCAACAATAGAAATAAAAATCTAGGTAGGAATTTGCAAAAGCCTATTGAAAATGCTGGATTTAAGGCACCGCTACACTATATGTTTATATTGGAATTTCAAAAACGTTTGCAAAGCTTTATTATTTGGTAGCGTATTATATCAAATTTCCGGATATATTTTACTGGAATTTATACTGGAACCTTTTTTATGACTATATGTTCTATAATATGTTTTTCGTTTGAGCTTTATTTTTTTACCAAAATCTGAGAGCGAGCAGCTTAAAATCCTGATGCACAAGAACAAAAAAATATGATATGATTAAGTTAAAGTGAAAATCAACAGGTTTCAGTTGATCACTATTCTTTATAAAAACAGTACCTAGATTTTGTTAATTTAAAACATTTTAATTATACACTTGCAAAGCAAAGTTTTTATAGAGGTATAATTCTGGTATCACCCTGTCCGTTGAGCAGTCGGTCCACTTTTATAACATAGGTAGTTTGTGGAGCGAATCTTCATCATATTTCAACAGATTGTAGTGAATGTTAGTACATATAATCACCTACAAGTAGATCACAAGTTTTACATGTATGCATCAATGTGTTGCAGAGTTATGCCCCTTTTAACTTAAACTTTTCTGTTGCATAAATTTCTTAAAGTATAGGTGGAGCAAACTCCTTCAGTTTTGAAAGGATTGTAATGAATACTGGTGCACATTATTACCATTAACAGGAGATTTGCAAGACACAATTTCAGTGTGTATCCATCAAAGCATTGTTGTGAGGGTTAATTTTCAGTTCACACAAAGGCCTACTATTTCGGACATAAGTGAAATACTTTGAAAAATTGACGAGGTTTATTTTAATTTCATTGATTTTTACACTGTAAGTAGTGCGTGTTTGAAAGTTTTTTACCCTTCCCTGATGTGAAAATACTGCCGCATCTTATATGAGGGTCAAAGCAAAAACCTAAATTTCCCAAAGCCTAGTAAGGGATGCGTCTTATGGTTGAGTGCGCCTTATAAGTGGGTATATACAGTATGTTACACTCAACTATAACTATTAATTGTTAATCTGTGACAAAGTGTCATTGCTAGGGTAATTAATCACAACAGTGATAGCTCTAGTTTTTTATTGGCATATAAACACATTTAATTGTTAAATTATTTAACAGATACATATTGATTGAAATCTGTTTTGTTGAATTTGTTGATACATTGTAGTCTGTTAGACATGCCTGACTGATCCTATGGTTTGTAACTTTGCTTTTTTATTACAGTTAAACCAGAGATCAAAAACTATCACCCATTTCATTACGAGTTTCTAGAACCATACAACAATGGAAACTGCAGTATACACACAAACTGTTTAGCGTGTATGACGGACACACTATGTGGCTGGTGTGAACCTGCCGGTGTCTGTTCACTCAGAAATACAAGTATAGATGAATGTGTGGGAGAGAACCAGACAAAGATTATGGTGTCGGAACCATCCATGTGTCCAACTTGTGCTGACCATGTGGAATGCACTTCTTGTGCTGGGGTATGTACATGTATCAATTCTTTTATAGGTGACTTTTTTCTCCACTGTTCTTCAGTGGATGAATATTCATTGAACATCATTTGAGAACAAGAAATGTAATTGTTCAAATTGAAAGATGAATAACGCCATTTTGAAATTTAGCAGCACCAACATGGTACAGTGGTTTAGGATGCTGATCTGTAATCACAAAACCTCTCATTTATTGGGGGCCATGGGTTTGAGCCCCGCTACCAAATATGACTATGTGAGGAAGTTGGCAGTGTCTTATGGAGGAGTCTAGTACTGGTCCTTTCAAAAAAAGATAGTAAGGTAACCTGCCCGCCTGTATATTATTGAAATACTGTTGAAAAAAGGGTGTTGAGTGCAAACCATACCCAATTTGGTAGCGGAAAATTACAGTTTAAATTATATTTATACTGGAAGGTTACTGCCATCATACATTTCATATGTATAAGTTAATTCTTTACTCCCATAGTCTACCTGTATGCATTAATTTAGAAATAAAATACCAGATCAATAGTTATTATGGTTGAACGCTTTAATCAAATGTCACAGTACCCATAATTAACATGTATTATAGAGTAGACATATTGTAACTTTGTTATTAAGGCCTAGAATGGATGTGTTTACAGGATTCTAGATGTGAATGGGTTAAGGATTATGTATACTGTGTGAGACAGGGAAGGGCCCAGGAAGAAGATGTTGTAAGACAAGCATCTGAATGCTCCCTCAGTTGTCACGAGTAAGATCCTTTTGTTTTACTTGAATATGTAATAACTGGTTTTACTTCTCTTTAATATAAATTCTACTCTCGCGTTCATTTATAATGGCTTCTGAGTAATGTTACGAAAAACCCGTACATATTATAAATGTAGTGCAGTATTATTTTCAGTGATACTGTCAAAAATAGAAATGCTTTGCTACAATGCTTTCTTGTGAAGAAGCAACAAAAAATGACAAAAATGTATATGGGAACATTGTTTCAGAGTGAATAGAAGACAGTTCTATCATTATAATCTATGTGTAAAATTTAATGTGTTATTCTGTATATAAATATTAAAAGTGGTAATGGGACTTTTATCTTGTTATATCCTTTACAATAACTAAATCATATAGAACTTGCATGTAAAGCATATGAAATATGAACAAATTGTGTTTACAGACGGACAACATGCAGTGCCTGCCTGAACATCAGTGAATGTGCCTGGTGTGAGAATCTACGTACATGTCTACCGTTCTCCGACTACGTCTCTCGTCACCGCCATGGCCAGTGCACCGAATGGATCGACAGTGAGGTTGCCAATAGTAACAACCCTTACACGTGTCGGAACTGTACATCTCTGAAGACGTGTGACCTGTGTTTGAAAACATTCAGCTGTGGCTGGTGCGGGAACAGAATCAATCCAACCATTGGGATTTGCTACGAAGGCGATTTCGATGGTTAGTGTAGTAAATGATACACTTTTGCTTCAGATAAATATAAGCTATGATTATCTCATAGACTAAGTATGTTTTAGATAAATTCTCATAGGTTGCACATATTTCTGAGCAATGTCAAACAGAAACAACATTTTGCCAACAAACTTTAGAAGATGACTGGAATTTTTCAAGGTAATGATTGTGTCATCTGATTACAGCTTGTCAAAGCTTTTATGCTGAAAATACACCCAAAAACTGGGTGAAATTTTAAATGCCTTAAAAATTATAGATGATATATTAATTGACAGTACACTGACTAAGACATTTAAATATTGCAGGTCCGTACAGTGACAGTGATTGTTCAGCTTTGATCACTACTGTTCATCACAATGTCAGTGACACAAGGCCAGCTGACTGGTCGTACAGTTCATGTCCTGACGTAGATGAATGCAAGCTGGGAATGGCCAAATGTCACCAAAACGCCACATGCATCAACACGCCAATGATGTACAACTGCACTTGTAACAGAGGCTTTATTGGAAATGGGAGAGATACATGCACAAAAACGTAAGTTATAAAGAATGGTATTTTTTGCAATTGCTCTGAGGAATTGAGGCAGCTTGAAGAAAGGGAAATATGTCATTGTTTCTGTAGTAACCAGGATGTATTTAGTCAGTTTGACAAAGAAATAGATAGAGAGTAAAGGTATATATTAAGAAAGAAGTAAGAAGCCTAGATTTAGCTCCTCTTGCTTTCAAAAAGCACATTTGTTTTGACAAGAATGCAGCAGGTTTCAACAGCTACTTGTTCCTTTGACTACTAATTATGTATTTTATGTTTTACAGTCACTGTGGTTTATTTATGAAATACCATCCGTTCCAGCGGTGTTATTCGTTTAATAAACAACGATTTGGAGTACTGATACGCATTAATTATCCACAGAGGCAGAAAGCCTGAGTGGTTTATTATTGCGCATCAGTACGACAAATTAATGTTTATTAGACGATAACAAGGCTGAAAAAGATGTTATTTCGATTCTAACATGATCAAATATTACGAAAGGTGAATAAATGCAAAGCTTTATTTTCTACGCGAACGCTCATTTAAGTCACGCGGCGCAAAATGACATCACAGCATTTACAGCATATCGGTTCCCGCATTGTTTATGGTTTATTATAACATAATGTTTCTACTCGATGTATAGAGACAAAATCGTCAGTCATGTTAGAATGAAATATAACGGTAGATTATATCCCGATAAACTCACATATTTGTGTACCATGTGTAATTATAAATGTGTACATATTTGTGAACCAGGTGTTACTATAAATGTGTACATGGAGAGTGCCTAGTGGAAGATAATGAGGAATTCTTCTGCGACTGTAACATTGGCTGGACGGGCAATAATTGTGGGACGGACTGTCAGTGTAACGGACACAGTATGTGTGAGAATGGTACAGGCAAGTGTGACTATTGTATCAATGGTACCACTGGTAAATTCTGTGACCAGTGCATCACTGGACATCATGGTGACCCAACAAAACCTGAAGGTGAGTAAAAGTGGAAGGCTGGAATTTTGTAAAATTGCTGTGCCTTTCTTTTGTTGGTTTAATGAAAAAAAACTGTAATTGTGCCTGAACATTATATGGAGTTTTTCTCATTAAGTATTACATCTAGAAGGTTAACATTGCTATGGCCACTATGATACTGTCAAAATATATTCTAACGCATTTCCATTGTAATGTTGTTTCCAATTGGTTACCTCATTTAAATTTGCAAAGGTCAAATATCAAGTCGGAAAAATGAAAGGCTTTTCAATTATGGCATTTAAACACATTGTTCATAAGAATAGGGTTAACTATTTCCTAATATTGATATTTGTCACAGCATAATTGTATGCTTTTACTGGTTCCAGACAGTTTTAACAGCCCCAGCTAGCGCTGTCACCTTACACTCTCAACTAAACTAAATCTTTGACATATCAGTTTATGGGCTAGATAGTTACAATATAACTGAAGTACAGAGAATCTAGGACTCTGTGACAGTGACATAACATATATGGACTCACAAATGTCTGTTACTTAAGTATTGCACAAAAACTTAGAGCATGTGTACAGCAAAGATTTTAATACCTAAGAAATATCCAATGTAAATTACACAATGATGGTGGGGGCTCCTGTTCTGTGTGACTGTCACACTATCCTAACTGAACTGTAACCGTCCCATGATTTAACCAAAAAAATTACATATGACGCATGTTACATGATTGTAGGATGTGCTCCATGCCGGTGTAATAAGCATGGAAATGAGAGCAAGGGTTTATGCCACAACATGACTGGAGATTGTTTCTGCATTGACAATACGGAGGGGTTCGAGTGTCAGAGCTGTGAAAAGGGATATTACGGGGATCCCAGGTGAGTCTAGGAAATCAGTATCCAACAATCTATAGGGAGTGTATTTAAGAACAAATGGAAAATCTTTTACAAATTTCATTGAATCGGAGAAGGATTTAATAAAAACACTTGGCATATTGGTTATTTTATGTTTACTTAACATGGCCCTCTTCATACAGAGTTACATGTGTATTAACACAAATACATGTAATGAAATTTGCTCTACAATAACATGTACTTACACAACTACGGTACATCAAAAGTGATCTGATTAAATGTGCCAGGTGATAAAGCAGAATCAGTATCTAGTAGAACCAAAGCCTATGATCTGTAGTAACTTTTTAACTTGAAAAGTAGTGAAGTCTACAAATTAGAGAAGGAATAACAATCTATAACTCAGCTGTTTTGAACTGCTTTGAATTATGAGCTGACTATATACACTGCCATGCAAAGATGCTGCCTGAATTTTTTATAGCAGTTTTAATTGATTTCCAAAGTTTATTAAAATCTGGTTTGTAATGTAGTATTACCTGTTGCAACATTATGAACGAAGTACTCCGTATGTTTAAAGAAGATTTGATAAATGGCAGTGCTCCATTCAAGGATTCACACCAAGAACTGGCCTAGGAGAGAGTGTGGAGAAACAGTCTCCTAACGATGCCAAGCTTTGACTGGCACATTAAAGGGAGAAGTGATTGCATAATGAATCTTATTGGAAAAAAAATGTCTAGGCTAGTGACTCCCTAAACAGGCAAAAGGTGTGCAAGCTTTCTTACAGTAGGTCTAAATCTGGACTGAATCCTGTATACTTGATATTCGTATTCTGAATATGTTCTTCTGCTTGTATGTAGGGATGGTGGCAAGTGCTACCTGAGCTGTGACCATGGACTCATCATTGAGAACATCACCCAGGGATCTGTAGGTTCCCACAGTGGGCCTGGTGTATCAACATGGAGAGCTTACTGTCTGTGGATCTTCACTGTTTCCTCTAACATCAATGATCCATGGTCCCTACCGCCCACCATTACATTTGGTTTGGAAGATATGGCTGTCAAGTGTGAAAGGGTAAGTTAACGTTAACTTCACTGTTTCTTCCAACATCTTTATCTATGGTTCTTGGTACCCACATGCACATTTAGCCTGGAGGAAGTGACAGTTTTGCATGCAAGGTTAAGATTTGATTACCAATGGCTGTGATGACCAGTAAATGTATGTCTGTACCTCCATTGAATCCAAATAAAAAACTTCCCGTGATTTTTGTCTCTCCTAGCAATTTATTTGGTGTGAAACTAAGGTTGTATAGCGTGAAAGGTTATGTTACCATCACAGTGTTCTCAAGTACAGTTGTTTATAATATAACCATTGCTTCTTGTATGGAATTTCTAATGAAAGAATGTTGCTCACTGAGTGCTGAACATGATATTGTTGTTAAAGTGATCTTTAGCCTATACAACCAACCATTCATTACATCTGTTATACAAATTTATGGAACAGTTTATAAAAGCAAGAAATGAACTGTCACTGAATTGTACCGGTCTGTATCATACAGTGTAGCTATTAATAGGCTGACTAGGGCACAACGACCTTGACCTACAGTTTTAGATACATGATTATCTTATTATTTGTTGTCACAGATAAATCCTGTATCACAAGTCTTATTCTGAGTTTTCTGCTTTGCTTTTGATTTTAGGATCATGTATATGTTTATGATGGTATCCCAGAATTCATAGACAGTACAGGAAGTGGTGTGTTACTTGGTGCCTTTTGTGGTTTCTACACTGGAGAGTTTCAGGAAGTGATAGCACGCTCAGGAATAGTGACAGTATACTTTGATGCTGACATTAGTGGTGACTGTAAGTTTCACTAGATTACGACCTGAAATCTTGGTTCACAAAATGCTTGATATAAACAACTATTTTATCAAGAGTTACCATTTTCTGTTGAGGCTAAGGCTAAAGTGTGATTAATTCTCAAAGCAAGTAAGGTTGTAGGAAATACCATTTTCCATTATGTTTGGGGACCTAGTTGTTTGAAATTACAACTGATAGAATAATTGTTGCTCAAAGTTTGGGGGGTTTTTAGTACACTTTGATAAACTTTGTTTAACATTGTATGTAAAAACTAAACTGTCTCTAATTTCACTCAGAACGTTGCATTACTGTAGTTTTTCCCAGTAGGATTACAGTAAAACCTCGATAACTCGAGGTCGCACGGGGACGAGTAAAATGCTCGAGTTATCCGGGTTCTCGAGTTATCCGAACCATGGAAATTTTACAAGTTTTTCTGCATAGGCAAAAGATAGCTATGAAACAGCTTTGAACAAAGAAAATGCACATTTCTTTCAGTCATGACCCTTTTTAACTTCTATGGTGGCATTGTATTTAAACTCAATGGTCTTCGTCTCCAACTTGCATTTCGTTGCTGTTTTGGTTTTCTGCTTGTCCAATCTAGCTACTGTATCCCCCCGAGATCGGGTTCTTAGCTAGATGTTTATTTCCATAATCTATTCATGTTTATTTCTATAATTCTAGAAAGAATATGCAGCTTGGGATTTTCTCTCAAGCTTTATCATCAAAAGTCTACTCAGGCTCGAAATTTTCATCTCATTATTAAGTTCTTGTAATTAAAAACTCGCAAACATAATTTTCTTTATTTTCTTGTTATTCATTAAAAGTAACAAGTGGCTGTAATTACACATGATTTAAGACGATTTAAATGTGCGAATAACATGTTATACATTTTGGCCACTTGACGGCCGATTAATCGATTAACAAGAACAATAAATTAACAATAAAAGTTTTTCCCATGACGTGTCATAATAATGATGTACCATCAGAGGTGAGAAAAATCTGATAATCAGCGACCTCGAGTTGCCGCAGGTAATTTAGCAAGAAATCTACCTGGCGGAATCACAGGTGTTCCTCGAGTTATCGGGGGTTCTAGAGTTATCGATGCTCGAGTTATCCATAGTATTTTCTGGTTAAACATATAGGCAAAATTGCCGGGACCACGGTCCTCGAGTTATCCAGGGTTCTCGAGTTATCGATGCTCGAGTTAACGAAGTTTTACTGTATTTGAAATCCAAATGTAGCATATAGTTAAACTAGGTCCAGAACTAAGATTGTAATATCAATAAGAATCTGAACAGATCTTGGTTTATAGATCCTTAATCTATTACTATGATGAACTTACTGTATTACCATTGAAATATCAAAGCTGTATTGTTATGAATTGAAATGTGTTCTGCTGTAAATTAAGTAATAGCTACTGTTTCTGTTTACAGACTCTACAACACAAGGTTTTAATGGCAGTTACTATGTGAACAGATGTCCTGAGGAATGTAATGAGGCCAAACACCAGTTATGTAATCGCTCTACATGTGTTTGTATGGATGGATATACAGGTTTTCCAAACTGCTCCAAGGTCTGTCCAGAGGGATGTGTTTACCAACAGGTACATCATTGAACACTTACTTTATCTTCAAACATCAAGATAGTTTAAAATGAATTAAATATTTATGATCCAGATGCCTGTTATTCATTCCATAATTTATGTTAGGGTCAACATTTGTAGTGCATGTACCTTCAAATAGAATGTCTCTAAGAGTTTTGAAATCTATAGGAAGATTGTTTGTTTTGTTTGTGCTTCTTCGTGTGAAGGAGTTACAGCCCTTGAATGGATAATCTGTATTATTGGAAATTGTAGCTGTTGATATTTCACTGCACTACTCTTGATTTATTTATTAAAGGTGAAAGACTCCTGTCTGTGTGTGTCAGACTTTGGTGCCACTCCGTATGAAATCACTGTCTACCCCTGGGATGCCAATGCCATACCCTCGGATTTCCTTGGTAACGGTCCCTCCAGTCGGTACGGACACACCCTGATATATTGTGATGATGATCTACTGTATTTGTTTGGAGGACGATCACTGGAGAGGGGCCTCCTGAATGACATCTGGCAGTACAGTGTCACCAATAATGTATGGGCGGAGATCAAGCCAGACAGGGGTGATAAACCAAGCCCTAGGTAAATAGTTAATTCTGAACTATCAAATATTCAGATTTCAATAGATGCAGCAGTATTTTGTTGAAAAACTGTGCCAGTAAATAGATCAAAGGCCACTGTGGTTTAGTGGTTAAGGTAGTTGCCTAGCAACACGGACTACCTGGGTTTGGTCCCTAGTTCGGTCACTTGAGATTTGTCCCTTTGGCTAAACATGTCACTGATTGATGGCCATGAATTTTAGCTCAGCTAGCACCCCAACTCTTTATTAGAGACAACTTGTAGTTTCTTGTGGAGGCTGGGACTCGAGTATTGGTCCAGCCCAGGGATGATGGGTTAGGTAAAATAAGCACCTGTACGTAAAATGAAATACTTTAAACAGGTCCTAAATTTCAAGGAAAAACTAGTGTCATTGGGTGAGACATGTTATACCACATGGGCCATGGTCCATGCTGCAGTTAGATGGTACTAGTATTAGATCCTTCCTCTTATCAAGGAGGTGCCACCTCAAAGGGGAATCATATAACTAAGCAGTCAGATACAGGCTTTTTTAAGAATTTAAAACCAAATACTTCAGATCTAACCCCTCACCCTGTATGCCTTGATGATACCAGGTTTAAAAAAAATATTTTTCTTGCAGTAAAAGCTTTTGAAGATTCAATAATTTTCTTGTTTAGGTATTTCCATGCTGGTGAATGTGTGCCTATGATGAAGCATTTGTACATATTTGGTGGGTTAGTGCAGTCACATTATGATCATGGTGAGCATGTTGCTAGTAAAGAGATGTGGAGGTTTGCAATTGGCCAGAAGAAATGGACAGGTCCCTTGGTAAGCATTCTGTTGTGTGACATAGTACCTTGATCTGTTTGTTGTGCGCTAGACCTCTTGTGAGAATAATTTAAAGAAAGCAAAGTGGTGAGATCTACCTTATTGATCAGAAGTCATACCCATTTCCTAGCTGCCTTAGTGAATGAGCAGTGATAGGTACTTTATGACGGGAATACTGTCTGTGTGACCATGATGTCTTTCGATGTCTTATTCACTTGTTTGAACTGCCAATGATGTGTGGCCCTTCACTCTATTATTCTACTCAACATATTGATTAATGCTTGATCCATCCAGTATCCAGTAATGTAAAACCCACTTAATATTTTGTACTGATCAATCCACCGTATATTCTGTAATGTCCGATCCACCTTGTATTCAGTAATGTTCAATCCACTGAATATTCTGTAATGTCTTTGTCACCATATATTATGTAATGTTTGATCCACCTTATATTCTGTAATACATGATCCACCTAGTAAACTTCTAAAAGTGTTCCACTTTCCAGCTGAAGTTTTCCTTAATGCACTTATAAATGCAGGAGCTTGCCAAATTCATGAACAGTTCCTTGTTAAATGTTTTTGCTAACTTCATGTATTTCCTTACTTTAAACAGGAGCCAGACTGGGTACAGCCGGTAGCTGGTCACACCATGACACGTGGTGAGGGAGCCAAGTTGATCATCATTGGTGGATTCTCAACTTCCAAATACTTCAATGATATTGTATATGTTTTTGATGCTAACAGTTACATCACAGCATGGAACACACACAGCTTTGAAAATAGGACTGGAGCCAATCCTGCAGGTAAAATTTCAACTACTGTAGAAACTTGTTGACCTGAAAGTGACCAAGTGACTGTCTAGCGCCCAGTATAGGGACAAAAAACCAGATTTTTATAGGTGGCTGCCTTGAACAGGTGTATTTATATTTAGAGTTTAAAGATCAAGGTCCAGTCAGTTTAAGGTAAAAGATTGAATGAGACTTTGTCTGGGCTGTAACTTTTGCATTTAAAGATTTTAATTGATTTGGACAACTGTTCACCACAGTGAGATGGTTTTTTGCCTAAAAGACTTTTAAGCTATTCCTTTCAGTCATTAACAGTTTGGCATCTAGTCGTCTTGTTAGCTCACCTGGCTATGCCAGGATGAGTTTTTCTGATCGATGATTGTCCGTCGGCGGTCGTCCGTCAACATTTGACCTTTACCAAGATTGTTCAAATTATGACCCCCGGTCAAAAATTGCCCAGGGGTGGTCACTTAGTTTTGCATAGGCTTATATAGGAAAAACTTTAAAAATCTTCTTCTCTGAAACCACAAGGCCTAGAGCTAGATATTGGCTGAGCTTGTCTAGTGGACCTCTACCAATTGTTCAAATATTACCCCGGGTCAAAATGACCCGGCGGGTGGGCCCTTAGTTTTGCATAGGCATATATAGGAAAAACTTTAAAATCTTCTTCTCGAAACCACAGGCCTAGAGCTAAGATTTTGGCTGTAGCTTGTCTAGTGGACCTCTACCAATATTGTTCAAATTTGACCCCGGGTCAAAATTGACCCTGCGGGGGTGGTCCTTAGTTTTGCATAGGCTTATATAGGAAAAACTTTTAAAAATCTTCTTCTCTGAAACCACAAGGCCTGGGCTTGATATTTAGCTGTAGCTTGGCTAGTGGACCTCTACCAAGATTGTTCAAATTATGACCCTGGAGCAAAATTCCCCGACCCACGGGGTCACTTAGTTTTGCAAGGCATTTAGGAAAATTTTTTAAAATCTTCATCTCTGAAACCACAGGCCTAGGCTAAGATATTGGCTGTGCTGGCTAGTGGACCTCTACCAAGTTGTTCAATTTTCCCCGGGTCAAAATGACCCCCCACCCGGGGATCACTTACTTTAACATAGGCTTTTAGGAAAAAGTTTAAAATCTTTTTCTCTGAAACCACAAGGCCTAGGCTTAGATTTTGGCATGAGCTTGCCTAGAGCCTCTTCAAAGTTTGTTCAAGTATGCCCTGGGGTCAAATTGACCTTGCCTGTTGGGGGTCCTTGTTTACAAAGGCGAATGGAAACCTTTTGGTATCTTCATGATCTTCCCAGGCAAGGGCTGACCAGGGCGGCCCCCCTTGTTAATGTGTCTTAAAATTTTAGTTTCCACATTCAATATAAATTATACGGATACGTGTTAGTACATATACCTAAATAGATAGTTGGTATAATTTTTCAGGTTATATACATGTTTTCACTAGGTAGAGTCGAAGTTTACCCCCAAAAATGTTTAAACGGTCTGATTTTACCAAGTTCAAAGATAAGTTTCAGTTAAGTTGTTGTATTGTATTTTTTTCAGTTTTGATTGTGAACATGGCAGTTTTGTCTCTGTTTGTATAGGTATATATGGACACAGTGCTGTATACCAGGTGCAATATAAATCTATATACATATTTGGAGGGCATGTCTTCAAGGATGAGAGACTGCAGTTATCCGAATATCTCTTCACCTACGATGTTACGGATGCATCATGGAATGTTCTTCAGCCGGAACCCGTGAATGCTCTCGTACACAACAGATGGAGTTTGGTAGGTTAATGTGCAGACCACCTTCATAACCTATAGTTTATATTAACTGAGTAAAATGATTGGATAAAGATTAGATATTATCTTAGTAAAAGTAAGGCACAGGTCATAGAAAAATACTAAAGAGTTGGCAAACATGTCGGTTGGTTTTTTAAATTGGGGTGGCAATCCATTTATAAATGTAACCGTTTCATGAATAAGGAGCGGATCAGTGGTCCAGTGGTTAACACGCTAGATGCAACGGTTTGATCCCCTGTTCCTCCACTAACAACTAATGGGTCTTTGGGATGAGACTATAAACCTTAAACCGGTGTTTGATGTATCAGTGCTGTACAATGGGCATGTTAAACAACTAAGAGTTGTCTCTGGAACAGGATGTGTTCTGTATGTTACACTTTCCCCCGAAACCTAAAGTAACTAAACTCTTCTGGGGGCGTTGGTCGTATGGATTATCTGGTACCAAGGATAAAACTCTAAAATACATGCATGGACTGTTATCTATTATTATGTATTATATATTATTCAGGTTGAGCCAAGGTATTTTCACACTGCTGTTGGCTTTGAGGACTACATGGCTGTGATAGGTGGATTGACAAGTCACAGGAACACTAGCAAATATATTCTCATATACAAATATAAATGTAACTACTGGACCAGAATTGACTTTTCAGGTAAAATTGTTCACCAAGTAATGTTTCAAAAGAAAAGGTTTCCTCAAAATTTAATGTGTTATTGTTTAGGGTTAGAAAGTTGACTGTTTTCCATACATTGTCCAAGCTTAGTTTATTACTTGGAGTTCCTGTAAGGAATATTTACTAGTGAGTTTGCACTTTATTTTAGTCATTGAAGTTAATGCATTGAAGGATTTTAAAATAACTTGGCACAAATGTTCAGCACATCAAGCCTGTGTGTCACATGCAAGACCCATGTCCCTACTTCAAAGGTCAAGGTAACACTTAGAGTTTATAGGTAATGGAATGCTGTATATATGCATACATTTGTGTCCAGATTGTAACTTTTTCATGCATTAATTGATTTGAAATAATCGGCACAAATGTTCAGCACATCAAGACAATGTGTTGTCTGCAAGAACCATTTCCCTACCTCAAAGGTCAAGGCCACACTTAGTGTTTAAAAGTAATAGAATTCTGTATGCCTTATAACTCTGTCATGCTTGGAAGGCTTTTAAAATACATAGCACATTTATTGAGCACATGGAGAGGACACCCACTGTGAGACACCTCTTTCGGGGGCATTCTTCACTTGTGAGGGACAGCTCTTGTTGTAAAGTTGTATTGACAGCTTGGTATGTGTGCTGGTGGAATGTATAGTGTCAAAGAGGTTGTACAT
This sequence comes from Saxidomus purpurata, assembly GCA_022818135.1. Classification (NCBI taxonomy): domain Eukaryota; kingdom Metazoa; phylum Mollusca; class Bivalvia; order Venerida; family Veneridae; genus Saxidomus; species Saxidomus purpurata. Next base: position 42,470,782 of record JAFMSR010000006.1, read on the forward strand.
ATTAGAAGTAAAAGTCTCTGTTTACAACCTATTTTCTGAATTTTGATTTCTGTTGCTAGGTAACCAAGCTGGCGTTGCAGTGACATCATTGATTGCTGCACGGTCTGTCAAGTATCAGGATAGTATCTTTATCCATGGCGGGTTCAATGGGCTCGACCATAACACTTTGTACCAGGTCAAGCTTCCTCAGGACATTTGCTCCATTCACAGTACCAAAGTGACATGTAGACAGCCAGGATGTTCAGCACTGATTAAAAACATACCTAACAGTTCAAAGGGAAATGTCACTGTTTGCTACACAAGTGGGACAAAACAGAATACAAGGTAAAAGTTAATTTAGGAGAAAATGATGGTAATGTAACACATTTATGTACAAACATAGGTTTCCAGCTATTGCATAAAAGAGTAATTTGATTTATACTAATTTGTTTAATCCTGTTTGCGAAACAAATTCTTACAACTTGTATGATTTTTTCTCGAAACTCGAACCAGATGGAATCAACCTCGAAGACAGAGAGAGGGAGGCAAATTGATGAATGTGGAATTATCTGCTTACAGCCTAAGGACACTACAACTACTTGGACACCAGTGGGAATTGAACCTTGACCCTCAAATCTTTAGGCGAACGCGCTACCACTACACTAATAGGGCAGCTCCCATTAATGTGTAGAGCATGCAACAAAAGCCTGTAGTCCTTAAAACTAGGCATGTATTTATGGGAACTACGATGGTGGAGTTTTCAGCTGACGGTTACGTAAAATAATCATGAAATTGTGTATTTATTGACCAACCATTCATGAAGTGTTTGCTTGGAAAAAGCACAGTCTGAAAGAACGCTTGAAGTCTTTCAAATTATGCTTTGATATTATAAGCTGTTCCATGTTCAAAACAATAATTGTAATTTGGCGTTTATTTGATTGTCTGTAGCGAAACAAACTTGCTTGATTACAGATATGGTATAGGCACGTATACTGGGCCGACATGTGACCTTGCGTGGCACCAGGAACGAACATGTCAGGACATACAAAACTGTTCAGAATGTGTGGCGGTTTATCCAGCATTCAAACAGGCAGAACCTGTGAGTAGCTGAATTTATTATACCACATTATTTGTATAAGGAGTCCATTCTAAACTGGATATTGGATACTTATACAGTTTCAAAAAGAGGATAAATTAGGTTGTACATGTGTAACAAATATCACTGTTCAAATCACAGCATATGATTGTGTATGAGTCTTTCCTACAGATCACTCTTACAGCTTTAGATTTTGTCAGGAAGCAAAAACAGCATTAAAAGGAACTGGTCGTTAGTTGTTACCATTAGGGCTGTCACGTTTAAGGAATTTGGTAAACATGTACACGTCTATCACTAAACGAAACGGATCCGTTTACACGTTGTTTACATCAGTTTCAGTAAATCATCATACATGCTGCGTTCAAAACAATATTCTTTGAAGTAACAAATGTTACATACCTATTGAAATATGTCTGCCGTTTTAGATACGTAATCATTTAGCTATGTAGACTTCCAGATCGCCCCGATACATGAATACAAATTCAGCTACCATATATAATACATATATTTTCAATCATGTGACTTATATAAGTTATAGTACGTAGCCTGGTTCAATAATAAGGTGGATGTTATTAACTAAGCTGTTGTATGTGTTATTTTACGTGTAAACAGATACCCAAGTTACTAAACGTTTAGTGCTGCTAATCGAAATGCTTCCTTTTACACGTGTAAACGTGACACCCCAAGTTACCATACTTTTACTTATTAGAAATTCTGTTATTTAGCTCATGAAGAAGACATGACTAAGGTCTGGAAACATGTCAGAATGAAGTGTGTATAAGAAATAGACTTGTTCTTGAAAGTAAGCTTAGGTCATATGAAAAAAAAGTTAATAATCCCCAAACACATGCAGACGCAGTTCTAACTGTAAAGCGTGATTTGTTAGCATACAGACTTATTTGCTAATGTTAAAATTCCCAAAAGGAGAAGTTTCTGATAGTAAATCTACATGAAATTAATATATTTTTTAATTAGCTTTGTGTGAAATTCGTGAAAACTAAATCATTGAAAAAATTACCCAGCATACATTACTTACCATCAACTAGATACACGCACAGAAGAATGGGTCCTCAAACGGTGAGAAAATGCTTGTCATTAATAAACTTAATTAAAGATGGTATTCAGCAAGATTACTTAAATATTACATATTTAAATGAATCTGTTATTTATATTACAGTCATGTTTCTGGTGCGAGAACTGCATGATCAGTATGTGTATACCAAAAGGTTACATAATCGCCCCCGGCAACTTCACATCAAACGAAAGAAAACGACGATCCTCGTGTCTCGTCTCCAGTTGTATAGCCTCAACATGTGAAAAATGTGACAAGCTTGGATGCATATGGTCACAGAATTTCTACCGAGAATCTTCAGGGAATGGTGGTAAGAAATAGTCTTCAGATTTACTGCAAATTTGTATTGCTTACCTCCTTGGACTGGCTTGTGAAATTGAAACCTAATTAAGTTCTCAGGTAGTAACATTATTTTAAGAAACCCACCAATCAGAATCAGTGAAACATACATAACTTATTACCTGCTTATTAGAATGCCGATGTTGGGCGCATGGGCGTCAAACATTGGTTTCCGCTCAATAACTGTAGTTAGGAGAGACCAATTGCAATGAAACTTTGTGTGTAGGTAGCATGTGTGGAGAGGAAGCTTGGGATTGTATTTGGGGTCACTAGGGTCAAGGTCAAACTAACTAAAAATAGAAAAATCAAGGTGACTTTTTTTTTTTCAATTTTACAATTTCTGCGCAATTTAAACCTGCTTTTGTGGCATTGCTACGTTTTCTTGTTAGCTTGACTATTCGAAGAATAAGGAGGCTATTGCACTCGCCCCGGCGTCGGTGTCGGCGTCTGCGTTGGTTAAAGTTTTTTATAAAGTCAATATCTTGAATACTATCAAAGGTTTGACTTGAAACTCAAACTATATGTTAACCATCAACATCTACACCTGAGGAAACAACCCCATACTCTGTTTTGATTTTTGACAGATTTATGCCCCTTTTTAACTTAGAATGTTTGGTTAAAGTTTTTTTATAAATTCAATTATCTTGAATACTATCAAAGGTATTGACTTGAAACTCAAAGTATGTGTCTACCATCAACTCTACCCGAGGAAACAATCCCCATAACTCTGTTTTGATTTTTGACAGATTTATGCCCCTTTTTACCTAAGAATTTTTGGTAAAAGTTTTATGTAAATTCAAATATCTTGAATACTATCAAAGGAATTGACTTGAAACTCAAAATATATGTTTACCATCAACATCTACACCTGAGGAAACAATCCCCATAACTCTGTTTTGATTTTTGACAGATTTATATCCCTTTTTAACTTAGAATTTTTGGTAAAAGATTTTATAAAGTCAAATATCTTGAATACTATCAAAGGTATTGACTTGAAACTCAAAGTATGTGTCAACCATCAACATCTGCACCTGAGGAAACAATCCCCATACTCTGTTTTGATTTTTGATAGATTTGTGTCCCTTTTTCAACTTTTGATTTTTTGTTAAAGATAGAATACTATCGAACGTATTGACTTGAAACTTAAAATGTATGTTTACTGTCAACATCTTCACCAATGTTTTTGATTTTTGACTATTTATGCCCTTTTAACTTAGAATTTTGTCACAGTTTTACCAGACTAATATGGAAATACTCAAAATGGCTTTCTTTTTGAAATGTCTAGAATAATTATGCAGCATGCAGCGGTCATGCTTTTTTAATTCTATACATATCAATTTTGAAAAGTTACAAATTATTCATGATCAAATATACAAGGTAGTGTTTTCTTTGAAATTATCCCCCATCCTCCCTCCAGTTGGCTTGCAGAGTCCAGAGTAAGGCTTTGAATGCATGTACTTTACAAAGGTCTTTGAACAAGTTTCTATCTTTGACCTTAATTCTTATAGACAATTCACAATCTCCTGTTCTTAGACAAACCCGATTTTACCAACAAGCTTTCGAATGGGTGCTGAGCTCTTGTTTTTGTTTTGTTGTTCAAATGGTACAAGGAAAACTTCACTGTGTGCAGGACAACAAAGCCATACATAAATTGAGACTTGGAGAATGTAGAGGAACCCCCTTGGCATGATGCTCTTGGCACAACGTGCCTGATGCCCCCGGCAAAACACCCTTGGCAAGAAAGTGGTAAAACCACAAGAGAGTGTAAACTGAAATGTACTTTCTGCATACATTCATTTCATACAATAACTTTCTAGTTTTCCTTTATAGTATTTGAACATACCTGTAGGCAGAATATCAGACACGCAGTTTGAGTGATTTCAGTAGTGTAACCTGTTTGATAAAACAAAGAACTCCATTGAACTCTTCAGCACTTTATATATTCTTGTATATGTTTACTGATTGTTTCCTCTCTCTGTTTCAGTCAACATACGCCATGTAAGCATCAGCAAGAAGTATGATTGGAGCTGTGTGCACGAAGCTCTTGCCAAGTCATTAGAGTATTACATGTTTGATAGGAAATGTCCGACACGCTGCTATCTACACGGGACATGCGAGGCTTGCCTGAACTCACACGGCGGGGAGGGCGGCTCTAAAGAATGCTACTGGAGCGAAAGCTTGAAAGAGGTAACCATTTATAATCCTATGAACTGCATAAATGTAGCTGTCATAAATACAAGACTTTGTATAATCTCTAGTAAATGTTGGTTTGAACCAAGTTCAATAGTTGTCATGTGCAGGTAGTACTAGATTGCTTATATTTTTTCTTCCATAATTGCGATTTCAATGCCAGTTACTAATGGCACAAATATTTTGGCCTCTTATTGGTAGTAATCTATAACAGAGGTCTGACCTAGATGTTAATAAATTTTTACTGGAATTATGCTAATTTGTGCACAACTTGCAGAAGAAATTCATGACATAGATTTATCTCTTGCTATTGTCTGTTACCAGTATTCTTTGAAGATTTGCCAGTCCTCTTTGAAGTTCTGTAACTACTCACTTCATTCCAGTGCATGCCACCAGCATATATGTCACTGCATTGTGTTGGCGGGACGTGTGGTACCTTACTACAGGGACCAAAAGACAAGTGCCCTGCCCCATGCTCCAACAATACAAAATGTGCTGACTGCAGAAAGGCCCAGGGTTGTGGTTGGTGCGCAAACGGAGGCCAGAATGGAAAGGGATTGTGTATGCCAGGTACACGCAGTGGACCAAAAGAGAAAGAATTATGTGAACAGAAGAGTATTGCTTTTCCTGAGAAAATAACAGGTATATGCTCTTGTAGATATGAATTTATAAAAAGTGACTAAATAAAACTTTCTTTATTGCTTTTGCCTTATAATTTGATTTTTTTTACCACTTTCTGAACAGTTCATGGTACTGTAAGATGATTTTAGTCAGTAAATTGTACAAAATGGGTATCTGATCCTGCCTATCATTTTGCTAAATTTGAAGATTTTCATAGACATTATATGATGTTGCCCCAAATGTTATTTCTAAAAGTAGCATATGTTTTAGAACAGCATATGTCGTATGCACCAAGGAGAACAAACTTTCATTGCAAGAAATCAAAATATTTGAGTAAGTAATGTCAAATAATAATTTTATTGTGACAATAACAATTTAGGCACATAGGTAGTGTTGTGATAAACCTGAAGAATGTAAACCTTAGGTTGAACACACGAGAAAGAAGAAATAAAGCGGTCAGAAATTGTCAGACTGAGTGTGTTTTGATCATGTTGTTGTAATGTGTTACAGATGTTGACATTCTGACGTGGGCGTATGCGAGATGCCCGCCAGAGGATGAATGTCTGAATGGTCACCACAACTGCGATCTGAAGACGCAGAATTGTAATGATGAACTGGACGGTTTCAGCTGCACGTGTAAGAAAGGATATATCAACAGGACGGAAGAGTAAGTGCCTCATGTCAATGGTGCCTTGTTAGCAGCAAACTGCAGAAATTCATTGCTTTTGCATCTAATACTTCTTTCTTAGTTGTACTTTCTGGTAGTAAATGTCATATTGAACATGGGGATGGTGGAATTTCTGAAAGAAAGGCTTCTGTAAAAATAAAAGGTGAAATAGACGATCATTATTGTAATGTACAGTCCACATCTCGACTTCAGTTATCTCGATTTTTCGATATTTTATCTTCACGATTTTTACCCTTCTTATTCTATATAAATCAACTACGGATATCTCGATTTGTTTATCTCGATTTTTTGTTATCTCGACTAAATTTCTGATTCCCAACTATGAAATTTCCTCTATTTTGACATCCAGTATCTCGATTTGATATTTATCACCTGCCAAACAAGGTGCGAAAAGCTGCATGCGATTGTATTCACTCAATTGTCGTCTGCTGTCAGAAGTGCGAAAAACACAACGCTTGGCTATTCACTGTGGTTCGGTCAACAACCCGAAATTAATTAATTATTTGTTTGCGACATAAGCTGTGTACTATACGGAATGGGTAATTTGCATTTAATTGTGTCAAAACTGAGTAAATTTATTTGCATTTATAGACAGCAAGAAATGAAGATTCTGTCAATTATAAATCATGTCATCAATACGTACACATTAGACAGATAACATCTCGATATTGAAAAAAAATGGAAGATTCATGTCGGAGGACGGAAGTCATGAACTTGTCTGAGCGCCAGTTAAGCAATCCAGAGAAGGGCCCGGTAACCAACCCGGGAGGATATCTGGGGATCTGCAAACGCTGAAAGTTTAACCCCCACCCTATCGAGCATTTTTTATATTCTATTCAACTTCGGTTATCTGGATTTTTCGTTATCTCGACTTATTTTCTTTGGTCCCAAAAAAATCGAGATAACGAGAGTCGACTGTAATTATTTAGGCAGAAATGTTTATATACCTGATCTTAAATTATTCAGTATTTTGTCCAGATATATCATGTTTAATTTTGTTTTCATAGAAATGGAAAGTTGGTGTGCACCCCTGTTTGCCATCAAGGTTGTCTTCATGGAACATGTTTGGAGCCAGAGAAATGTGTCTGTCATTTTGGCTATGTAGGTAACAACTGCTCCACAAAATGTGAATGCAACGGACACAGTCAATGTGAAAGCGTACAAAGGAAAGATCGATGTCTCAAGTGTATGAATAATACCCAGGTAAAGTTATGATACCAAACTGATGCTTGTTGTAGTAACATCACTGAGCTTAATCGACTGAGTAGTAATCACCTGTCAACTGAAAAAGAAAATGGAGTGTCAAATTTTTTTTTTTTTTACTAATTGAAAGGAATAAGTGCATCGTTCAGTTTATACTGATTTATTTTAGCTTGATTTTGGAGAAAGCTTGTATCTTTTTGAGTCACTCTTGAGTCTTCTTAACTGGACTGGTGTCATAGGAGGGACAGTCGTGACCCTAGTGGGGCTTGAGCCTGCATCCTCCTGGATGAGCAGCAGACACCTTAACCTCTACACCACCTCCCCCTTTTACACCACTGCCCCCCTTTAGTAATGTTAGCAATGGTAAAGTTGTTAGTTTGAAGCTGTATTACACTGTAGAAATAACCATACTGTATTACACTGTAGAAATAACCATACTGTATTACACTGTAGAAATAACCATACTGTATTACACTGTAGAAATAACCATACTGTATTACACTGTAGAAATAACCATACTGTATTACAAGCTAGTAATGCCTTTCCAACAGTGAATGCTTTGAAAATATGCAAGAAGTAACCTAGATGGAGTATGTCTCTTACATGCAGATAGAAACACAATAAACTTTACTATAATTTTGATGGGTTGTCAATTGTTTATGAGGTTAGTCACAGCATGAGTATGAGTGAAAGAGGAATAAAGATGTATTGTTATAAAATGTGTTGCTAATAATTGAATCAAATTTAGGTGTGTTTTTACTGAAGAGCTTACCAGAATGAATCCGGCTTCCTGTGTATTGATTTTGTTTTCAATGCATCAAATAAGTTTACTCACTTCTGCTGTCTGTTTCAGGGTGTGCACTGTGAGCATTGCAAGCCTCTGTTTGTTGGTGATCCTAGACATGAAGGGAAGTGTGTGTCGTGTACAGATTTCTGTCACAGTCACTCGGATATCTGTGTCTCGTCCTCTGACTACATTCACAAACTGAAAGAAATAACCAGCCTTCTTCACAGAAATTCCGATACTATCATTGATGAGGTAAAAAAGAATTTAACTTTTAAGCTCATCTTGCACAAAGTGGCATGGTGAGCTATTAGGTAAGCTCATTGTCTGGCGTACGTTGTACGTCTGTTCGTCATTTCCTTCTAGCGGCATCTCTGAAATCACTGGGCCAATGTTGATGAAGCTTTGCAGGGATGTTCCTTGCATAAAGCTCTATTAATGTTGTTAAAATAACTCCATACCATGCAGAACTCTGATTTCTATGGCATTGGAGAGGAAATACTTTAAAAATCTTTTTCTCAAAAATCAAAAAGGCCCATAGCTTAGATACTTAAAAATGAATGCTGCTGTAAAGTTTGCTTCTAGTTGATGTCACTTTGTTGTAACATTTAGCTCATACTGTTTCAGTTTAAAAATCTCCAGCCAGTTGGACCTAGTCAAAAGAATGACACAACTTGTATAGATTGTATGGACAACACTGATGATAAACGGTGTGGGAAATGTGTACAAGGATATTTCCGGCTACAGGACATGTTACCCAGTAAACCATGCACAAAGTGAGTTGTTCTTGTACGTCATTTACATCAGTTCATTGCGTGTGAATAGGGATGGGAACGACTAAAATCATTTTGAATATTCGGTCTGGCATATTCGAATATATTCGAATATTCGTTTTGTGGTGTCCTGTATATTTTCTTAACACCGGATCGCCACTACAGTATGTTTAGTATGAAAGTGTTTACTTTAAAACGGTACTAAAGAAACAAATTATTAATTTGTGAAATAAGTCCAAACACGCGAGGGAGGCTGTTAATGGATAGGCGTACCGTAAATTAATATCGTTTAGCGAAGATCAAACTTAAAGTAAGGATGTTAAAATAATTTCAAACTTTTTTAAGGAAAATATTTGAGTTTTCTGAATGATTGGACAACAAAGAGTTATATCAGTTGAGTTAATACTGTATAAGCGTGATTGGTTATTCGTTTCCGTAAACATAACGTTGATCCTGGAACATTGTGAGATTAACAACTTTTAAAATTTGTTACATAAAACAGGCGACAATTAAAATGAACAAAAGATAAAAGTCACCACATAACACCTGATGCAACTGCTAATCCGTAACGATGCCCCCTGTCAATTATGCATTGCAATTTTCGTGCTAATTGGGAAATTTTTGACACGCTCTAAACAAACAATACAGAACAACGGTTTTATTCGGCAATTAGCTTCTTTAGTTGCTACCTATTAAAAAAAATCGATATTCGTTTGATTTTCGCATTCGAATATTCGGCCGATTTTCGAATATTCGAATATTCGTTCCCATCCCTAGTGTGAAGTGATCTACAGAATGATTGTTTCGTAGGGAAAATAGTTTAGTAGATTTACCTGTTTTGAAGTAAATATTCTTTTAGTGACAGGTTAATTATAAAGTTTATGATGGAAAGAACATTTATGTACTCTGTGTTTTTTTACCCAGCTAATACAGACTCGGTCAGTAGAGATTGGTAACTTCAGGATACTAACATATAAAAATGGTATAATAATGGTTGGTACTGTAGAATATGTTGATTATTTTGTACAATGTCAAATGTTTCATCTTGTGTAGAGTTTGGAAACTGTGTTGGCAACTTTGTTATATTTTACCCATTTGTTTTTTAGGTGTATGTAGAAAAGGCCAACATAATGCTTGTGAGAATTGTTAAACCAGATTTTTCACTGTTTATTTTATGTTACTGGTACCTAGGGGTTCTGTCGGATAAGCAGTTTTCTGTAAAAACAGGGCATGGATAATCGAGGTCTAACTGTACATTATGGTGTATTTCAGATGTATGTGTAATGGACACAGTGATACATGTGACAGTGATAGTGGTCTAAACTGTAGATGTCAGAATAACACAGAAACAAAATGTAACAATAATGATAACAACAAGGAAGTGAAGTGTCATAAAGCTCAGGTAGGCATATTTCATACTTTATGTTATTTTTGACATAGTATATAATACTGGGTAAAGTCTATACAGAGTTAAGCCCAGACTTCTGCAGTTATTGCGGAAGGGCATAACTCTAGTGGTATCCCTGTCTGTCTGTGCTGCCGGTCCATAAATTAGTAACAAATTTTTTTGCATGATGATATTTTTTTTAATTATTTGGCACAAGTGATAATCATAACAAGACAATGTGTTGTGCTTATAAACTACACCCGTAGATCAAAGTTCAAGGTGAAAGCATATGATTGTTTGAAAGTTGTATCCAGTCCATAACATTGTTACACATGATTCGTAGTTTGAAATTATTTGGCACAAGAATTTAACAAGATGATTTGTGGTGAACAAGAACCATGCTAGTAGCCCAAAGGTCAAGGTCTCGGCATATGATTGTTTGAAAATCGATTCTGGTCCATAACTTTGTTATACATGATGGTATTTCAAATAATTTGGAGCAAGTGCTAACTATATCAAGACAATGTGTTAGTGATGTTAACACCCCCCCTCCCCACACCCTGTATTTGCATTTATTTTTGTCTATAGAAACAACCTTCTAGTTCAGTTTATTACTATGTGCCTAAATTGCCTGGAAAAGTTGAAATATTGATGACTTTTCAAGATGGTCATTAGGCGGCCCTTCACAGCTAAAAGGCTCAGACCTTATAGACAGAGTAAAATACGATTTGATATTCAGAAATTTAATTTTCAGTGAGCAACTCCCAGAACAACTAATAGCATTGTCCAAGTTTAGTGGGGTAATGGTTCAACAACTGCAACATTCTTGTTGTTTTTCAGTGTGCGTCATGCAAGGAGTATTTCCTGGGAACACCAACGGAAGGACATCACTGTTACAGACAGATGACAGTGAATAGAGACTACTGCTTTGACCCAGTGACCCAGGCAGAGTGTACGCGTACTCCTGATGCACTTCACCTGGGAAGGACAGTGTTTTTCGTCGTACAGCCGAAATATGTGAATGTAGATATTCGCGTCACAGTGGATGTCACTGTTGGAGGTAACAACACACTTACGGTTTATTATATCCTTGAAACACTCTTTAAGTTAAACATTACATCATGTCAGTAACAGCATACATTCTCATTGGATAATGAAATGAATTAAAGTTCTAAAAAACAGTAAAACCTGTGTCACAAGGCACCTTTGGCAACCACCTGATCATACGAGTTACAGCAGATTGCTTAACGAGGTTTTCCATTTTGCATTTTATGTTTCCAAGACCACAAAACTGTGGTATAGTGGAGTATATAATTTACAGTGATAAATTTACAGTGATACAGAGGAAGTGTCAACTTTTATTTGTGTAATTACATTAGCTGTTTTAAAATATTAGAATCTATCTTGCTGTTAGTGCAATAGTTGTGAACTTTTGTGTACATATGGGTGTGTTAGTGGATACAGGATCAAGTATTGACTACCTGTATTGAATAGCTTTGAATAAAGGTAACAGAAACTCATTTTTCACATTAGTTTATCAAAAGCAGTTACTCGGCTACTTAAGATACATCAGTACTCAGCAATGCTCAGTGTGGTATGACAATTTACCGATGATGGTTTTAAAGGGTGTAATGTTGGAGAAACAGGAGAACTATTAACCTTGTCCAAAGTATGGTATCGTAAATATGTTCTTCCAAGAAAATTTCACACGTTTATTTGCTGCTTTTGAAAAAAATTGTGTTTTTTTCTCTTTAGGTATTGATGTTTATTTCTCACCACAAGATGACACTTTTCAAGTGGAGGTTGACCAGAATACTTGGGAACATCGGGTTCTCCTGGATTCTAAAAGCATAAGTCGTGTGATACGTCGCAAACGGAGCGAACAAGACACTGCCTACCAATTCCAGCTAGATCCGATGTCAGGCATTCATAACGTGGTCCTTAATCACCGCAACATTAATAACCGGCTTCGTTATCAGAGGAGTTCTAATAATAAAGTTATAAGTGTTGGATATCCAGTTAAAGAAGTGAAAGCAACGAGTATCAACACGTTTATTACTGTGCATGACCCAGATACAGTTTTAATGATTCGCAACTTGCAAGGAAGGCTAGTGATCACGCTGCCAAATGATAAACTGAATTTGAAAACTTCACGATTTTATATGGTGTTTTTAAGTATGGGTGATAAAATAGGAAATCAAACATTTGGAAACTTATATTTCAGACAAGACCAGCCTCATATAGATCTGTTTGTTTTCTTCTCTGTGTTTTTCTCGTGCTTCTTTCTATTTCTTGCCATGTGTGTGTTGTTGTGGAAAACAAAACAGGGCTTTGATGCGAGACGAACTCGTCAGCAGCGCGCACGAGAGATGCTTCACATGGCATCTCGGCCTTTTGCTAAAGTGCTAGTGCTTATAGGTCATACAGGGACGCCAATAAATATTTCGCCAAACTTGAGGAATAGAAATAGGAAGCTTACAGATAGAACACCATTATTACCTAGTGAAACAACTGTCCCGTTGTCGCCCATCGTGGTGCGGGATAAATTAAACATTGTTCCCATTGCCATAGAGCCCACGGATGATGGTGTGGCAGCTATAGGGACAGTCGTATTTCAGTTACCGGGCGGGGTTAATGCCCCTTCACAACTGTGTCTAGGCTCAACGTTGACCAATCAGCTGTCGTCTGGATCAACTGCAGGGAAATTAAGAAGACCACCAGCTTCATCAAATTGTTAGGGTTTTTTTGTATTTAAAGAAATGCACAGTATAGAAGTCTGGAAGTATATACTTGTATATATAGAACAGTTTTGTAAAATATTTGCACCGAGCTGTAAATTGTACAAAAAATTTAGTATTGTATTTAATAGGGCAGTTAACAATATAATGACAACAGTTTTCGTAGAACATCTTACTAGCCTTTAAATAAGTTTTAAAGAGCCTTCAGTGCTATAGAATCTGTGCTTATTGTCAGTTGCCTCCTGCTGTATCTAGTATTGTTAATAATACACTTCTTTTGATGTTTTTTTTTTACTCTGAAAATTTTCACTTACTCACATTTGATTTTACCTTTTTAGTATGACCTCAATGGTTGATTTTTTTGCTATGGACTTTAAGAGAAGGACTTCAGTTTCTGTCATGAACACGGTTCAGATTGAAATATCTGTCACTGAGGGTAACTGTTTAGGTGGGAAAGAGGCTCTACATCAGAAGTAATTCACGAGAGTCTTCTGGCAGGTAGGGGTGCCAGACCGATTATTCTGGCATGGGTTAAATCACCAGATGCCAATCCCATATGCAAGAATAATTTTGGTAAGACAAGGTTTAACCTGACAGCCTGACGGCTGTAAAAGTTCTGAAAGAATGATGTTGCTTGAGCATTGTTGAGATTAAGAATTTATCATGTCACAAAAAATGGCGTGGAGGTAAGTTTTAATCACATTTTAGAAATTAAATTGATTAGTTTCCTTTTGTGCCAATTTGCATTTATCAATAGATATATATATGAATTTTGTTACGTGACATATGATGATGTCAGATTCTGTCATTGTCGAGACATCTGTTATTTCTGTATGCAGTTGAAAATGTAAGAAATTAGTTTGGCCTAAACCTGTATCAAACACATTCTATACTTTCAAAGTAGAGAGAGAGAGGAACATCTTTTTAGTTGTAATAGGAATGCCAGAGAGACAAAGGCTATTATGTATTAGGGGCGTGGTTAGTACCATGTAGAAGCATGTGATTGAGTTTTATATCCGCAACATGATGAGAAGGGATGCTACTTTACCTAAGCTGTATGATTACTTAGTTAATGTTTGCCTCGGCAAAGTATTCCTGTAAAACTTTAAATAACAGCAGTACCAAGGAATTTAATCAGGTTTTCTTTCATTGCCTTTGGGGTTATAATGTTGCCTGTTAGCCAGTCTTGTGAAAAGATATATCTTGCATGAAAATTTTAAAAGCGCCAACCTATCAAGAGCTGTTACAAGCTAAGGAGAACCATAAAATAGTTTTTCAAAAGATTGTTGGATTCAGGGGAGTGGTGGTGTTGAGGTTACGGTGTCTTATACATACCTGAGGTTGCAGGTTCAAGCCCAACTGGTGTCACAACCGTACCTGGTATGACACCAGTATTGGTTATTCCAGGAAGCAGACTTGAGAGCAACTCCATAAGCTACAAGCTTTCTTCACAAGCTAAAACAAATTCTTATAAACTAAACTACAGTAAACTAAAAGATTGTAGGAAGTCATCAAGTTAAAGTGCTGTTTTACCAGTTCTGTTGTACAAAGGGTTACACAAAATCAGATCAAATACATTTTGTCATATTTTCACAAAAATGAAAAAAAGAGTGATAAATTTGTTATGAATTTGCATAATAACAGTGTTTTTCACTAAACATATGTGTCACACTGTTGATTAAAGGAAATGTGTAAATGTTGAGCATTACTTTGTTAACTGCTCATTTAGACAGGAAGCATGTTGGATGAGAACTCTACATATCAAGGTTTCATCTGGGTATGAGTCTTAATTTCCATCTGTGACACAGTCTGAATGCTTTGTCTTGCCTGTGACACAGTCTAGATTTTGTTGATGTCCAAGATGTTGTGTTCAGTACTGTCAAAATTTTAAACTGTGGCACTGTCTTAAAGTTCACTCTCGTCACGGTAAGTTTAATATATGGTGTTATTGTTCGCTAGTATTTTGCTTCATGGACACAAGTAAAGGTACTCTTTTTTTTTTTTTAAGAATTTTGTGAATGAAAAAAGGAAAAACAGTGCTATGAAACAAGTTTTACGGATGTTTTATTTTAAGATTAAAAGAAAATAGTTATACCCTGCAAATAACAGAGTTACATTTTAAATGAAGGAATCGTCTGTGGGAGGTCAGTCTAATGTTAAAATGTTTTATGGCACAAATTTTCCTCCTTAGATGCTTTTAGAAATATTTTCGCCATGAAAAGTAGTTGTGCTTGACAAAAAAAAATTAGGTACCTCAGGCTTTTCAAGGCTTTGAAGTTTGTTAGCTCTTTAATATTCTTGTACACATTAGTGTGGACTCTGATTGTTTTAGAAGTTTTGGTTGAACAATTTTATATTTTATTTCTATAAAAAAAAAAAAATCTGTTGCATGAATATTATAAATGTTTTTAAAGTTTATTTAAGTCTTTAGTTACTGAGTTACACTAAACAGCTAGGGTCAATTTTGAAATGTAGGTATATGCTTAAAGTTAATAGTTATAAGAGTTTGTTTTCATTAATATTGTCAAAATATGTGATATTTCGAATTGCCAAAGTGTTGTTTTCTTCACATTGTCGTGTATCTGTGATTGAATACTTTGAATGATACATAATGCATAATTGCACCTTGTTGTACACCAATTTATAAAAAAAAGCAACAAACTATTTTGCATGAAAGTAGATTTTAGAAGAACTCTTGTTGATTTAAAAGCTTGTAACACCTGACTGTGGGTGTTTACTATACTTTCAGTAGTTTTGCACCAAGACTGTTCAGTGTTAGGGTATTACAGATAGTGCTGTATTCAACAGCTCTGTGCCCAGTGAGTTTTACCTCGTTTTATAGAACAGTACTTCTGTTTTTACACAGTTAAAAATGTTTTTATAACCAGTGAAAGTATGATTGAATGAATGTCAGCATAGAAGTTTTATTCACTGAATCACAAGTTTGCACATTTTAATATAATATTGTATGTTATAGCTCGTACCTGATAATTATGATATTAGCCGATATTCAGTGTTGCCATGGATTCAGACATGCCATTTAAAGCTGCTCAACGAGTTTCGGATGAACAAATCAAATTGCTCAAAAATGATTAATAAAAACAAAAAAATGTAAAAGTAAATATTAGAATGATACAAAACATTTGAAAATTGACCTACATGTAGCAGTTTGAGAAAACTTATTGGTTTACTTTGACGGCACCGCCACCTACATGTATATGCATATATTTGAATTTCAACAGCGTTTGCAACGCTTTATAATTTGATAGTGTATTAATTTGAAAAATACAGAAATACTTTAAAGGAAATTTTTAGTAGAATCTTTTTAGTTGATGACTCACTCTGTAGTATGTTAATTTCAGACAGTTTGAAGAACCTTATTTGGGGATGAGGAGCTTTAAATGTACATGATAAATAGTTTGTTTCGAAAGTTTGCTTTAGGCTTTTCAGTGAAGTAAAGTTACAACATTGTAAAAATGATTTTGCATTTCCGTGAAATGTCGTGCTCTATGTTTTAAGTGTCAGTATGCCCACTGTAATGCCTGACATTGTTTTTGAAGAATAGTAATTTGTAAATAAAACATTGACAAAAAAAAATATCAATGCAATCATGTGATGATCATTGTAAAAAGTTTTGTATACGTTTTTCATTTTTGGCTGTATATTTTTTCTCTTTTTAATGTCACAAAAATGTACTGTATATTTGACCTTGCTGTATATTACGTGTATATAGTTTTCACTCAGTTTAAAATATCATTTTACAACATATATCTAGGTCATATCTATACAAATGCTTCAGTATATATGATATTGTAATTATGTCTTGTGTGTAGACGTGAAAAAGAACACAAACTGACACAGTTACATGTAGAGGGGTTAACTGATATCCTTACACATTCTAGGGAAAGATAACTTTGTAGCTATGTGCTCTTGATACAGTTTTATACGTAAACTGTTTTACGTACCCACCAGACATTTTCTGTTATAATGTGTCATGGAAAGGTTGAAATGGTATCACTTCTAAACTTCATTGTTAAAAACGTTCTTATATGTTTTATGAATAGGGCATTAAAGGTGGTCCTTTTATGCTGTAACTCTTTTTGTCAACTTATGAGCACTTTATTTGTCTGAATGTAAAAAAGCACCAACAAATGTGTGAACGTTTTCTGTGAAAGTGGTTTAAATTGGCTGTATCAGGCTTACTGTAATACCCATAGATATGTGGTCAGTCATTTCATGTGTGTTATATTTGCTCAGTTAAGATGTGAGTGTCTATGATGATGACTTGTGTTTTCTATTCATCTGTTTGTATGGTATCCATGGTTACTCTTGCAAGAGTGAGAGATACTTCATTCTTCAAGCAGTGTAGTAATCTGATTGTTATGTTATGGTTTTAAGGTCCATCACCCTCGTTCAAGGTATGTGGTTGACCCTTTATTGCAGAATCAGCGGCTGTTAGTTCTGGGTCAGGCCACATAAAAACTACGAACTAGTACTTCAGGTCAAGGTGAAGAAAAAAACGGAAATACAAGATAAACTTAAAGGTTCAAATTTTCTTGATTGAATTAGAGCGTTTTTCATTTCTAGGTCAAGTTGAGGGTGAAGCTGGTTCATAGTATGTGACTGAACAGACACTGTGACCTTATTTTCCAAGTGACCTTATCAAACTTAACTAGAGTATGTCAGACCAATTGACTGATTTTAATTTTTGTCTTGTAGCGTGTTTTATAACCATGGTTCCATAGTAGATACCAGGTGACAGGTAGAGTCAGACATTGCCTCTTGAAAAATATGGTTATACATATTTGGACATTTTCTTGTCAATGACCCACCAACTAATTAAAATTAAGTTGCTGGCTTAAACACTGCCAGGCTATAAGCAATGGCTTTAACACTGCCAGGCTACAAGCAATGGCTAAAACATTGCCAGGGTACAAGCAATTGGTAAAGTATTGCCAGGCTACAAGCAATGGCTAAAACATTGCCAGGCTACAAGCAATTGGTAAAACATTGCCAGGCTACAAGCAATGGCTAAAACATTGCCAGGCTACAAGCAAAAAATCCCTGTTGTATTAGATTTTATAGTAATTGTACAAGGTGGCTTCAATATTCTGAAGGCATAATGTTTTTGTATGATTCACTTTAATATTTTGAACAAGTAACATTATTGTTGAGTATCTGTATATCATATTCTGTTACCCTGCTTGAGAGAGTGGTGTATGGCGGCATATATTGTAGTGAAACTGTATGCTCGTGTAAATGGTTTAGTCTTATATCTTCATGCATATATGTTTAGATTTCTGTTTAATTTTGCCGCTGTTACTGCATACGTATGTACCAGTATTAGTTGGGATGTATGTGGTAAAATAAGAATGCATATTATCTATGCATGCACTAACTAGTCAAAATATACTGTTGTATTATTTTACTGTGGAGATATTTTGGTATATGAGACTTCTACTGTTTGTTACTGTTTGATGGGAAGTTAAATGTAATACTTGGTCGATGTAAGATGCCAATTCTGGTGGTAAGTATAAGGTCAGGGGATTCAGATGGTATGTGAAAGGTTAGGGAACTGTAACAGTTAACGCCTGTTACGCAGAAATCCTTCATCTGCTTAGTGTCACCTCCTTGGTAAATGTCTCGCACAGCCAGTTGAACAAAGCATGATATCATAAATAGCTTCTAATCACCATGGAGACTGCTTATTAAAGCTAATAAAAAGACATGTATTTAGGTATCTGTCTATCTAGTACAGACACATTTCTTGTAGTTAAAAGTTAACGTTGTACTGACTAAGGTTTAAAATGTGAAGAAAATTGTCCTAAGATCTGTAACACCTTATTATACTTTACCTGCTATATTCTTTTTATGCCCCCGAAGGGTGGCATATTAAAAAACCCCCCCCCCCCCCCCCCCCCCCCCCCCCCCCCCCCCCCCCCCTCAATGCACCCCCCCCCCCCCCCCCCCCCCCCCCCCCCCCCCCCCCCACTCTCCCGCCCTCCGTCCTCCCCCCCCCCCCCCCCCCCCCCCCCCCCCCCCCCCCCCCCCTCCCCCCCCCCCCCCCCCCCCCCCCCCCCCCCCCCCCCCCCCCCCCCCACTTACAAATTCCTGTGTCCGGACTGTAACTTTGTCATGCATTGAAGGATTTTAAAATACTTGGCACACTGCTAGCACATCAAGACGACCCCCCCCCCGTCGCAAGACCCACATCCCTACCTTCAAAAGGTGAAGGTCACACTTGGAGTATGAAGGTTATGGAATCCTTCTATATATGCACACTTCGTGTCCGGACTGTAACTTTGTCATGCTTGAAGGATTTTAAAATAACTAGGTACACATGTCTAGCACTCAAGCGACGTGTAGCGTGCAAGACCCACGTCCTAGCTCAAAGGTAAGGTCATCTTAGGTTTGAAGGTAACTGTTCCTCCATAAAGCATATATGCACACATTCGTGTCCGGACTGTAACTTTGTCATGCATTGAGGATTTTAAAATAACTTGGCACAAATGTCTAGCACACAAGCCGTGTCGCTGCAAGACCCACGCCAGCTCAAAGGTCAAGGTCATCTTAGGTTTGAAGGTAATGGTCCTCTAAAAGCATATATGCACTCGTGTCCGGACTGTAACTTTGTCATGCCTTGAAGGTTTTAAAATACTTGGCACAAATGTCTAGCACATAAGCGCGTGTCGTGTGCAAGACCCACGCCCTAGCTCAAAGGTCAAGGTCTCTTAGGTTTGAAGGTAATGGTTCCTCTATATAAGCATTATGCCCTTCGTGTCCGGACTGTAACTTGTCAGCCTTGAAGGTTTTAAATTTTGGCACAGCTAGCACATCAAGCGAATGTGCGTGCATGACCCACATCCCTACCACAAGGTCAAGGTCACCTTAGAGTTTATAGGTAATGGAATCCTGTATTATGCACATTTGTGTCCGGACTATACTTTATTATGCTTTAAGGTTTTAAAATAACTGTGCACAAATGTCACCATCAACGGATGTGTCAGTCAAGACCCAAGTCCCTACCTCAAAGGCAAGGTACCTTAGTGTTTAAGTAATAGAATACTGTATGCGATTCTCTGTCAGCTGGAAGGTTTAAAGCCTTTGAGCACGGGGGACAGACGAGGCCCCTCTTTTGGGATTCGCATTTCTATTTTTGGTAGGCATAGACATTACAGTATTGCTATGTGCCATGCCAAATTGTCAGAGATTTCTGGCCCATTCCATTATCTTGTAAAGAATTTTATGTAACGGTTTATTGTTCGTATGACCGTCCGAGAGCTCTATAGATACACCAGACATGTTGAAGTTACAGTAATAAAATATGCAGTATATTGTAGAAAATTCTACATTTCATGTGCACAAGGTTTTCAGTATTTGTGGCATTAGCACCAAAGCATGTATGATACTAGTATAATACATTGTTTAACCTGGCTAGAAACTTTATTATCTGACATGGATGATGGAGTGAAGTCTGTCTAAGAGCTAAACAAAATGAAGAATTGATCAGAGACATGGGTTAAATGTATGCCTAGGTCAAGTTTAACTTTACTGTTTTAGTTCAGGAATAATAACTGCATCCCTGTATTGTATCATTGAATAAATCACTGTCAGGAGTTCAGATTATATCATGCGTAGGTAGCATGAGTTATTTAATTATTTGCGTTGAAATGACTGACTGTATATTAATCAACGATAAGATACTGGGAACTATTTATTATTTAGATTTGAACACGATGTTGTCTTTGAAAAATACTGCGAACTATGCTCAGAGCATAGAAACATTTCATTATAAACACTGAATGAGATCAAACGTGATTGCTTCCAGTAGTCACTTTACAGCAGGTGTTGCACGTGAAGTACATGATGTATTTTATCGTAAAATATTATTTTCCTATATTTTTATATAGGAAAGTTTGTGAGTCTTGTTAGAGTTAGTAATAATGACTCTAGTACATCCTTTATATTTCTTAATACAACTGTTGAGCTTTTATTACTTGCATAGATCAAGATGGGCAGACTGCGATTGCTTCAGTTTCACTCTATAATGGTAGCAAATACTGCAAGGACATAAATATTGTGCTGCTTTCTTGCAGAACTTCATTACTGAAGATCAAACTTTGATGATAAATACTTCTAAGAAAGTAATAAGTTGTTATGTATGTATGTAATAATGTTGTTGAGTTTAAATTATCATTTTGTATGCATTTCATATAGCATTTTGTTACACCATTACTGTCATGGCCAGTTTATAAAACTTTGTATATTTCTATTATGATGATGAATGTGTTTTAATCCATTTTACACATGTTTTGACTGAATAGATATTAAAAAAAGATTGAAAACATTCAACAGTTGTTTCTTTTCTGTAAATAGTCAGTTGTGAATTATTTTTAAAAGAGCTTGTGTTGTGGCCCTTTGGTCAGATGTCTCACTGACTTTAAATCCTGAGCTCTAATTAATTGAGGGTCATAGGTTTGAATTCTTATGTAAAAAGTTAGCAGGTTCCTATGCTGGGTTGGGGCATTTTATTTTGCTTTTCCCATGAATGATTCATAGAGATACTTCCTGCCTATAAATAACTGAAATACTGTTGAAATTGTCATTAAATCCTAAGAAATAGATGTTTTTGTACTTCTGGTATGTCTATCTACAGTCATTACCTATCTTGTGCAAAGATGGGATGTATTGTTCGAACACCAGCGGCAGGCAGATGTGTTTGCAAACATTTGTGCTCTCTAAGTCAGACAATTTTCATCTGATCTTCACCAAATTTTGTCCAAATGTTTGTTGGCATGATATCTCGGCCCAGTTCAATAACCAGCAACGCTACCATGGACGGATTATGGCCCTTGAATTATCATATACATTATATTGATAAACTAACTCAAAATTTTTGGGTCGATTGTTAAAATCGAGCCAATGTTAAGAGTATATCGGCCTTACGGCCGAACGCACAACATACAAACAAGTAGTTCCATATAAACAGTTGTTAGGCATTATAGCGATTTCTGTTTTCAAAATTATATAGTAATAAATCTAAATAATTTAAAAACATTTCAGAATAGAATAATATTATTTCGTTATTGTTCTTTAAATGTGTAATTAATCGTAAATACTATTAATGCGCGAACGAACGACTTGGACATAAAAATTTATAAGAACTCGATTTTTACCAATAACTCTATAGTCGGCGGACGTAGAGCAGTTGGTAGAGATGCTGGAAATTGAATTTGCGTTGACTTACTACGGCGGACGCGAGTTCAAAACCCATCTAATACATTTTTTTTTTTACATTTTTCTTCTGTTTTACTTATAATTTTAAGACTTTAAACCATTTTAAATGTTTTACAGCAAATAATCATAGAAAACTTCATTCATGTCTAACTTATAAGGAAACTGTTAATAAGACATACTGTATACATATTATTCTATAACAGTAAAGTTCAGTCAGTAGTCGTGTCAGGTTTTGCTTGTACAACCAGAATTGGTTTCCTTGGGTTCTTTTGGGGCCATGCCTCAACATCAATCATCACCAATTTCTAGAATATTTACATGTCAGTTTTGTTTGTGGGCCCGCTGTGATACTTTGTATCACTGTTTTTCTTGTTCAGTTATTAATTTACTCTGTGTCTTCTTTGATCTTGCTCATCGTTCAGGTTTTGCCTACAATTTAGGATAGGAATTTATTTTGTATTATTGACACAATACAATCAACCCTATGGGCAAATCCCATAACTTTTGAATGACATTAAAAGTTGTGCAAACTTTGAATTTTCAGTTCAGGTTTGTAAAAATCCACTTCTCAGTTACCATTCACAGCTATGATGTTGAACATACATGTAGTCACTGAATGCAAAAGATAAGCACATGGGTTCCTATCAAAAGTAAAGTTTACACATATGGTTAAGGTCAAACTCTGTGGACATTTGTGTCTCCAGTTTGTTGATAACTTTACTCATGCATGGGTTGTCCTGATATTTACATATGTATGTGTACAGTCTGTGTTGTTCAGAGACAATCGACCCTCCAGCACTTTCAGTCCTTTGATTTATTCAGTCTCCACTAAATTTGACCAGAATGTTTGTGGGCATAATGTCCTAGTAAAGTTTAATACATGTAACCAGCTACACAGCTGTAGTCACTATAGAGTTACGGCCTTTTAATTGCTCAAGTTTGACAAATAATTTCTCCACATGAATTGTAACAATTTTAACAAACAAATACTTGGATTACAACTCAATCTACCTCTAACTTTTGATGTGCATATTTTGTGACAGTTTGGTACTATTGTTCCTATTTTATTTTCCTTGTCCGATAGTTGGGGGTTTTGGGGATACACATCCACACAGTAACTATGTCATCTAACTAAACTATTTGCATACTTAACAACTTAAAAACACAGTCTTTTTAATAAGTCATAGGTATTACTTTAGCAATGGATTTATCTCGTTGTATGCAAAATTGTTGACTTATGCTTGAATTTTGTAATGTATTTGTTGAATTAAACCATCAAATGGCAAAAGCATGGTGTTCTTGAATTTTCCAAATTACATTTGCCATCACGACAAATATCCACCAAATCTAAAGTTGATAATAATATAAAAGTAATTACTTATATTTCTCTTGTCCAAAGAGATATCTGGATGGACTTTACATATTTGTAGTTCTTCTCATATTAGCAGCTGATTTCAATGAAACTAGATACAAGTGATCAGTACCAAGCCTAGTTGTACATATATCTGGAAAATTTAATTTGGTTGAGTTCACAATATAAAAAAAATAGGTTTTTCTTGATGGCTATTCTCATATGGTAAATGGCTAAAACCAATCAGAAGTGAGCAGTACCAATCCTATTTGCTAGGTCAAGTGAACTTCCTTCTCAGAATTTTCTTCCCCATATTAGATGAAAGAATTTCAGTGGATTTGTTTCTGCATTTCAAAATAAAAATTGAATAAGAAGATACTAGAATTTTTTTACAGATTTTATTTTTTAAATGTACCTGTTAAATATGATTTAAAAAAAGAGAAATTCTCATAACTGCACTTATTATATATATTTTATATATATATAATTTCCATAAAAAAAAATTCTTAATACAATTCGTCAGAATTGTATTGAAATTATTATTTGTTATCTGTTGTCTATCTGTCCATACTTTCCTTGTTAACACTATAGAAGCCACATTATAAGATCAATCATTAAAATTGGTCAAAACGTTGTTTTGAAAATCTATAGGTAAAGTTCATAACTGGGTCACTTAGGGTCAAAAACTAGGTCACCCAAGTATCAGTGCACTTACCTAAGGAGGTCACAGTCAGCAGTTACTAAGGAAGTCACTGGTTAGGGAAAGTCACTGGTTGCTAAAGAAATCACTGGATGCTAAAGAAATCACTGGATGCTAAAAGTTCCAAGACAGTCATTGGTTGCTAATGAAATCATTTGTCACTAGGGGTAGTAAGTGATTGCCAAAGAAGTTAGCTGTTGCTAATTGCTAAGGATGTAAATGGTTGCTAAGGAAGTCACTAGTGGTAAGACGATGCTAATGGTTGCTAGGGAAACTCACTGGTTTTTAGGGACTAAGTTGTTGCAAAGGAAGTCAATGCTAAGAAGTCACTTGTTCCTAGGGGAAGTCACTATTTGCTAAGGAAGTCACTGGTTGATAGGGGAACTCACTGGTTGCTAGGGGACTAAGTTATTGCTTTGGAAATCACTTAATTTCCTAGCCGAAGCCATTGCTTGCTAAGGAAGTCATTGATTGCTAAATAATTTGAAAAAAAAACTTAATATAAGTCAAGTAGACAATGTTACACCCCAAATACCACGGCTCTAGACATTGTGGTTTTGGAGGTTTTTAAATGTTTCCTAAATTAGTCTATGTGAAACAATTGACACCTGGTTGGGGCCAATATTGACCCTATCAATTTCTATTTACAGATCATTGACCAAATTTTTTGGAAGGATAAAAAAAGTTAATATTAAAGAACCAGGCATGTAATATACATTTGAAATGACCCTTCTTTGTAAATAAGAGTCTATGTTAAAACAAGTGAACCCAAAGGGTGGGGGCAATATTGACCAATGGGGCAAGACTTGAACAAACTTGGCAGAGGTGTTCTAAGCAATGCTACATACTAAATATCTAAGCTGTAGGACTTGTGGTTTTGGACATTAGTTTTTGATTCGGTGGAAACCTGTATAAAATTGAGTGACTTCGCCGCCACAACCTCAACTCCCCTCCCCCCCCCCCCCTTTGCTAGAGCTTCATGCAAGGACCATTTCTGCCAAGTTTAAAAAAAACAACATTGCAATAGTCGTGTCAAGGGTGATGTCATTTGAAGCAAATGTGAACGACGCACGCCAGACATTCAACTACATGTACAGGTACATGTATACTTCATGTTTGGGTGAGCTAAAAACAAATCATGAACACTTATGATAAAAATCATCTTTATGTATGCAATAGAGGCTACAGTATTCACTGGATTTTCATGAAACTTGGTTGCTAATAAATGCCTTGATGACATCGGCTGGAGTTCGATTATCGGTCGACTCTTGTCAAAAACTAGGTCACCAGGTCAAATCATAGGAAAACCTTGTGTATGCAATAGAAGCTGCATTTTTCATTGGATCTTCGAGAAACTTTGTCAAAATCGGTGTCTCAATTAATTCTATGTGGAGTTCGAATATTGGGTCAAAACTAAATTACCAGGTAAAATGATAACCGTGATTTCCATTGGCTTTTCTGGAAACTTTGTCAGAATCAGTGTCTTGATTATTCTAGGTTGAGTTCTCGGTTCAAAAACAACATTACCAGGTCATATCATAAAAAAACCCTGTGAATGCAATAGAGGTTGCATTTTTCATTGGATTCTTGTAAAACCTTGGCAGAATGTGCGTGTTGATAAAGTCTAGTCCGTGTTTGAAAATGGGTCATCTCGAGTCAAAAACTATGTCATCAGGTCAATCCCAATAAAAAATTGTGTATGCAATAGAGGCTACAGTTTTCATTGGATTTTCAGAATACCTTGTGAGAATGACTATCTGGGTGAAATCTTGATCGAGCTTGAATATAGGCCACATCGGGTAAAAAACTAGGTCACCAGACCAAATGCTAGAAAAACCCGATGTATGCAGACTTTATCCACCGAGCTGCTTTTCTCTGGACACCCTTAATCTGGTATATGAGCGTTTGGGTATTGGGTGACCATAACTCTGAGACATATTCCAGCTGGGTTCTCGCTAGATCTGGTAAGCAATGGACTTTAGTCTTTCGGTTTTGACCTTGATATTTTCGCGAAGAAACCCCGATGCTTGGTTAGCTTTCTTTCTTGACCTTTTTATGTGGTCCTTCGACGACATACTATTTGAGACATCCACGCCAACGTATTTAGCCGAGGTAACAGACTCAAGTAGGACTCCATTATGTAATACTGGATGGGAATATGAAGTTTCCTTCTGGTGATGTGGTTAATTGATATGTGGAATAGTTGAATCCATGTCCCACTCCAACTCCCACTCCCTAACTTTTTGAGGTCATTTTGGAGGGTGACTGATTAGTTTGCAGATGACAAGAATATATAGACTGCAGCATCTTCAGCAAAGAGGCAAACTTTGGAACTGACAGTATGTAGATTGTCATTTATGTAAGCTAAAAAGAGCAGGGTCCTAGCACAGACCTCTGTGGAACGCCGATGGAGACAGGGAATGCATGTGGACTGGTGCCATTTAGGACAACTGATTTGAGTCTGTTACCTCGAAAACTATCAATCCACTTTGGCGATTGATCTCTAACTCCATAAGTATGACTGACCTTATCGCGAGGCCTGCTAAAATCCAATAGTATACTTAATATAGACTGAGGTCGCCAAGTCGTTTATTGACATTACTAGTTGGGTCACACGGGATCTCTTTCCACAAACCCATGATGCAGGTGGTAGAGGATGCCATGGTTTGTAGTGTTTCACTATAGAGGAGGACATAATATGTTTAAGTACCTTACATAAAACACATGTTAAATGAGATGGGATGCCTTTTTTGTAGATGAGCGCAAAATTAGCTAACTTCTATCTATCTATCTTCCTGTACTGTCAAACCCTTTACAGGGACTTAGACAATTTCGTGCGCGTCAAGCCACAAAGACTGTTAGTAGAAATAAAAATAAAAGAATTAAAAAAAGAAACAGGTCAAAATAGGAGAAAAGGGGGAATAATTATGTTAATGATTAAAAGATAAAAACAGGGGTGGAGGCAGGTTATGGTAGGGCATGATCAATGCAGCTTACAGCAGCATTAAACTGATCAAGGGTAGGAAGGGAGGGAATATCAGGT
The DNA here is from genome assembly GCA_022818135.1 of Saxidomus purpurata. Classification (NCBI taxonomy): domain Eukaryota; kingdom Metazoa; phylum Mollusca; class Bivalvia; order Venerida; family Veneridae; genus Saxidomus; species Saxidomus purpurata. The sequence continues at coordinate 42,497,983 of JAFMSR010000006.1, forward strand.
GGGAGACTATTCCATAGGACTATGGTCCTAGGGAAGAAGGAGTACTTATAGTAGTCAGTGGTTGCGGTGATTAAGCTGTAGAACAAGGGATGATAATGGCGGGATTTCCTAGTTAGAGGGATGAGATTTCCTTGGATGGGGATTGCAACCAGGTCGTTAGAAATGTTATACATAAGTGACTTCCACTGGGATGGCAGTGATCCTTCGCAAAGGGTTTCTGGAATTAAACCTCGCGGATGGGGAGAGTTCTTTGCAGAGTGTTTTAAAGCTATAATACTGCTCAAAATGACCAGAACAATTACAGTCAAGAAAAGTTCTTAAAACATGAAAAATGTTTAGAAATTCAAAAGAAAATAAGTTGTGCCCAACCAATTCTTTCATTTAGTGCATGCAAACACAAATTAATCATTTCAAATTGATGGAAAATCATTTTATGACCCGGCGGGTCAAAAACGATTTTGTCATTTTTAAGTATGTTCAATATGAATAAAACTGTTGTAAATAGTTCTGTTATGTAGCTGTAACTTTCGCAATGCTTGTTTTTTAATGATACTAAACCATTGGTGAATGTATTATATTAAATTGCGATTATCATATTGAATGGCATTATCACTTTAAGAATTATGGGCTTGGTTTTATCAGGACTACTAGCCTTATGGGGGGTTTAGGTTAGGGTTTAGACAGTTTGGTCAATGGAATGCAAGACATGTCTTGCAGTTTCATTTTACAGAGGGAAGCAAGTCTTAAAGGGATTTGATTTAGGGCTGAAAACCGACTGAAAATGCTTGCTAAGACTGTTGACCAA